>CM062820.1:1532672855-1533269086 GCA_031772625.1 Pinus tabuliformis | reverse complement strand
AAAAATGATAATTTTCCCTAAAATCCTTTATCCTGCACAAAAACCAACACATTACTCATACCTGTTGAAGATAGATAAAAATACTTTGAAAACTACCTTTTCATGGTGAAAAATAAACAAATTTACCATTTATTTACCAAAATACCAATAAAAAGGGCTCCTTACCAATTCATTTTTACCATTTTACTATTTGAGGAGAGAAAAAGGGTTTTTAGCAAGAAACTTCCTGTGGACATTGTGGAGAATCCGACCGTCGAAATTGAACGCCGTCTCTTCCAGGTAATCTACAACATCCTCCTCTTCAATTTCATTGGTTTACAATTCTTTTTTAGGCCCCAGATTTCATTTTTGGGAGGTTTTATGGTTTCAAAAACCGCCTCTCGGGGTACGTAGGCGCCACACTAGGGACCCGCGGACCCCGACATTTTCTCAGTTGGAAAAATGTCAGGGGTCCGCACCCTGCCTTCAGGGACCCTGCGTACCTACAATCTGTTCCTGAAGGCGGGGTGCGTACCCCGCGCAACGAGTTTTTAAAACCTAAATTCTTGATTGGCGCGAGAGAGAGCACGCAGATGTTGATTTGGCCACCATTAATCATCAACCGTCAATTGATGCTTTGAAGGCATGCAACCTTTATAAATATTGGGCCGTACCTGGCATGAGGGCCCAAGTGAGCTTTCTAGAGTGGCTGGTAGAAAGTTGGAACGTTCAGGAACAATGTTTTTATATTGGAGGGCACCAGCTTGAGATGGAGCCGGCAGATATCTACTTTATCACTGGTTTTCCCAAGAGAGGTGAACACTTGACTCTGTTCGGGACTAGGCCAGGTGGCTAGTCTGTCGCTAGTCTCCGACTAGAGTGGTGTAACACTCAGTCTCAGGAGAAGGGGATAGAAATCAAAACTATATCTAGTCCTGAACTTATGGTGATTGCCTTTACAGTTACCAGACTTTGCAGGGTTGCCGCTTTACACATTGCCACTGGATCCCAGATGCGGATGGCAGTTGATTGCTATCGAGGTACCATTTTCAATTGGTGTGATGTTGTGTTGGCCAATGTAAAAGGCCAACTGACTAGAGCCAAAAACGGACAGCTAAAGACCTTTGGTTATGGGGTTTTAGTTGTGAGTTTTGGCTTAGAGAGGGTTCCGATGCTGATCCCACAGCAGCTCACTGTTGAGGTTTGGCTTCCTCGAGAGCCCAAATTGATGCGATGGGTTACGGTTATGGCCCGTCATCCTGATGAAGGGACGAAGGTCGTCCGATTTACTCCGGAGTACTTTCACTGGTTAGAAAACCAAGTCTTTGCTATACAGGATTTTCCTTATGCCGGAGTTGATTTTCGTGGAGATCCGGACATGGTTCTTCCACCGAGAGAACAATGGGATGATATAGGTAACTTCATTTTTCACAAGTTTTTTAAACTATCTATTATTTTTGTTTGTTTTATATCATCTCAAAACTGATAGTAATAATTTTCAAAATGCAGATGTAGGCCCACGACGTCCAGCCAATCTCCGGCCTTACGAGAGGAGACTACCAGCTGCAGCGGCACCGGCCCCACAGGACGAGGCCACAGAGACTTTGGCTGAGTTGGAAAGTGACCTGGAGCGTCTTACAGCAGACATACCGGAGACTAACATAGATGATATTCCAATCAGGCTTCAGCGCTATGTAGTCGAGGTCCCAGGACCTTTTAGGAGGTTCTTGTGTAGGGTGGCCCATACAGTGGTGTCATATAGAGATCATCACCAGTGATTGGATGGTCGTTTTGTAGACACATGTGACATTTTGGTTTTTGTACTTATCATTTTTGCCGATCATAAGGTGTTTTTCAACCTATGATCGAAGACGATGTATTTTTTGACACACTCCTATATATATATATATATATATCATTATTACCGGCTTATCTTGTAAATCATGTTATGGAATGGTTTTAAAATTTACATGTATGATTATTGCAAATGTTTATTTAACATTCGAGAAGCAATTGCATCTGCTAATGTATTTAAAGACCTTGGAATATGCTGATATTCAATGTAATCAAACTCACGTTCCAAGAGACGCACTCTCAAAAATAATCTTAATAACACTGGATTTCTAATGGCATACACTTTATTAAGCTGTAATACAACGAGTTCAGAATCTAACCTCACTATCAAACTCCGAATCCCAAATGAAATAGATTCATACAATAACTCAATCAATTCACTATATTCGGCAATGTTGTTCGTTGTTTGACGAGGCTCACCCCATGCATAGATACTAACTCGTCAGAGGGCGAATAGATAACCCAAGCTGCGGAAGAGATATTCCGTGTACTACGACAAGCACCATCAGTGAAACCAATGTATGTTTGGAGAGGCATCGACATCTGCAACATCAAGAGTAAAACCAAGATAAGCAAAAATAATGACGAAAATACTCTCTCTAAGCTAAGCACACTATCTAAACTAACAAACACACCAGCTAGAAAGAAAAACTATCCTAACTAAAAATCTCCATACCCATTCTTTTAAGCATAATACCTGTTCAAGTAAAGACCATTTCTGGGTTTACCTAAAGAGTCCCCGTCAAAGTCTACCAACTCATAGGCCCCTTTTGCTAGCTTTCGCTTGACAATATAAGGCCCATGCCACATAGGAATGAATTTTCTAGCACCTAATTTATCATTAGCTTGATCATATAATAACACTAGGTCTCCTTCCGAAAAATTTCGAGGGGTCACATTTCGATCATACTGAGCTTTCATACGTTTTGCGTGAGTCTAGATTGCCAATGCAGCATCACGTCGATTCTCATCTAATTGAGCTAAGTATAATAAACGCTTTTCCTCTTCGGAAATAGCTGGAAGTAACTCGATGGCCATTTACAGTGACGGGATTTCGCATTCAATGGGTAGCACAGCTTCCAAACCATAAACTAGTTGGAAAGGAGTGAACCCTGTTGATGTTTTTACTGAGGTTCGGTACGCCCAAAGCGCAATACCGATGAAATAACATGTTGTACCAATTCGACCGATGAATACCAATGATTCGTCGGATCATGATAACTAAAACTTTGTTGATGGACTCAACCAGACCATTCGCTTGTGGATAATAGGGAGTTGAACTATCGTGACGCAAACCAAGCTGGCCTGTAAGTTCTGTCATCATAACGTTTCGAAAATGGTGCCCATGGTCAGTGATTATCGCTTGTTGGACACCAAACCTAGCAATTATATGATTGAACACGAAAATTGCAGCTGTCTTGCCGTCTGCCTCGAATGTAGGCATTGCCTCGGCCCACTTAGTAAAATAATCTACCACAAGGATGATATACGCATGCCCCCCGGCCAAGTGAGGGTTACATGTAATAAAATCGATACCCCATTTGGAAAAAGGACCAACGACAATTATAGGGTGGAGAGGAGCAGGTGGAGCGCGCATCTTTCGATCAAACACTTGACAGTTGTGGCATTTTTGGACCGCAGTAATACAATCTTTAAACAAGGATGGCCAGAAATAGCCAGCGTGCAATATCTTTTGGGCTGTGGCATACCCAGACATATGACCGCCACACGCTCCAGAGTGACAGTGATTTAGAACCCTTTCAGCCTCTTCGTGAGTTAAGCAACGTCGAAAAATAGAGTCCGCCCCACGGCGATAAAGAGTATCTCTAATAATTTTGTATTGTTGGGACTGGAATCGAATTTTCCAACGTTCTGACTTTGAAACTTTGGGCCAAAAGGATTGGGTCTGGAGATAGATGATGATATCCCCATACCACGGATCTAAAGTGCTTATTAAAAACAAATATTTGTACGCAATGGGCTCCTCTGCCACAGTTTCCGTGTCAGCACGCGGGAAGTCACACATTAACTCTGCAAAAACTAAAGATTTCTTAGACTTAGATTTCTGGAACTCCAAGTCGAACTCCTGCAGGATAATGATCCATTTAGAGTACTTTCCCCTAGCAATTGTTTGGTCAAAATGTAGATCATAGGGTTGCAATCCGAAATGACTGTAGTTTTACGTAGTAAAATGTAGTGAGAAAAAGGTTGGACAGCTTGAACGGCTGCCAATGCCAATTTCTCCACATGTGAGTATTTTAGCTTAGTTGGATTTAAAGTTCGACTAAGGTAATATATCACATGTTCCATTCCGAATTCATCTTCCTGAACTAAGACCATTCCAATGGTGGAATGGGAGGCGGCAAGATACAAAAAGTAATCCTGGTTGTAGTTGGGAGGATGTTGTTAGTGTCAGTCTTTACAGCCTTCCTCCAGTGATCAAACATGCTCTTACAAAGTGATTTTGAAATGTCAAGGTCAAAATTTTGTCATTTCAGTGAGTCTTCAAGCAAAATTTGGTCACTAGGCATTAGGTCTAGGGTTTGCCCAAATGTCAGTCCATGTCATCATTCAGCTAAGCCTATCATCATTCAGAGGGTTGTCATTATCATGTCAGTGTCAAATGATTCATTTTACACCTTATTCATGCTTCAGTTGTGCCTAGGCAAGGTCATTTCCCTCTCCTAGGGTTTTGAAGGCAATTTCTCTTGGATGGTCAAATCATCGGCAAAACTTGTTTCCATATGTTCATACACCTTCCCCTATCCTTCATGTACCTTATCAAATGCTTCCCATCACTGAGATCCCCCAAATTCCTCATTTTTTCACAAACCCTAGTTTCTAGCTACAATCTGGCAATTTTCTAGGTTTGGCCTGTGTTTTGCCCTTTTTGACCCCTTCCCCTCACTCAATCTCTGAGATTCCACTTTCCCCTGCTTCCTAACATCCCTCCCCACTCCCAAAAATTTCCACAAGAATTTAGAAGTCCCCTATACCCTTCATTTCGCTCCATTTCGACAAAATTCCTTGTTTCACACATCGGGACAAGTCGCACTCAAATGATGTTTCTGAGCAATCAAAGATGAATTTTAGAAAACTGAGAGAGGTTATTGTCCACAACATGCCAAAGAAGAAACACCTCCTTCACTTTTTGCACAGGTGTCATTGTTTTAGAGAAATGCCAAAATTACAATTGCCGGATCCAAGGAGTTTGGCCAAGGCACAAAAATAGAGAAAGAAGCCAAATCCCTTCCATATCTTGGCCGAGGCTTCTCTCACTCACCATGATACTCATTAGCCTCCTCCTAACAGCTAGCACAAGAAATTTTGAGAGTTTTGAAGCATTTTTGGCATTTTTGGTAATTTTACAGGTTTTGGCCATTTGACGGGTCTCACCCCGCGCGCGACCCTACATGGGGGCAACTCAGAACGGGGAAAACTTTGCATTTTTGGAATTTTCATGCAGAAATACACTTTCCTATGGATGGGTTTCAGATTTTATGGAGATTTGGGCTTCCAAAAGCTCAAAATACATGAAAATTTTGACTTTCTGCCCCTATTTTGAGTTGCAGAAAGCTGTCTTGGGAGAAATGACTTTTGAGGGGTCAAATCAACTCCAAATTCAAAAATTCCAGTGGGGTTGGAAAATAGACTCGTAGAAATTTCCAACGAGCTATCTTGCACCTAATTTGGACACTGGGAAGGCCCTCAAATAGAGCTGTGAATGTGCGCGACCTGTCAGAGTGATGTGCGCGCCCTGTCAGGGAAATTTGCCTGTTTTGACCAGTTCGGCCAGCAAAACACTGTTTTCATCTTGGTTGACTTTTGAGGCATGTAAATGATGGATTTTTGTGTAATTTTCATGGCAGTTAGATACTTTTACTCTCCTTCATCACTTCTAGAAGATCCTTTGATGTAAATGGTAAATATTTAATGCATGGATAGGTTTCCTAAGTTTTAGAGGCAAGTTGTTTTGACTGCCTATTATCTAGTGCTCAGTTTAGAATTAGTTGAAACAGCTCCTAGGAAGCTGAGCACGACCCCTAGAGGTGGGGAAAGGAGTTAGATCATCTATATTATGCCTTCTCTTGCTCATTTTCATGGTTGGACTCTTGAGGGAGAAGCTCCTATTGTATATTTTTACTTGTATCTCTGCAATTTGAGGAAAAGGAAGACCAGGGTTTTGCAGACATCATTGGGATTCTTGTGGACTCTTGTGTTGATGGTGTGTTCTCTTATTGTAATTGTAAGTGTATTTATGTGTTCCATCTCTTTCTATACCGCAGCTTATTAAACAAATGAAGTGATAAAGTTTGAATTCATGCTTGCCATGCTCAGCTTTCAAATTTGTTTAATGGTTATGTTTTCCACTGTCTAGAGAGGATTCAAAGTAATTGTTTGCCCTCTTTAGCTTCTCTTTTTTCTTCCTTGATCATCCATATCAGCTAAAGGCATCAGCACAAACTCCTACCTTTCCCCAAAGACCCACCTGCAAAACCTGAGCTCAATCCCCGCACCCTGAATTGCACTCCCTCCAATTGCCACCAAAAACCCTAAAAACCCCCAAATCAACATTTTAATCAGTTTACTAGCCTAATATCAGTGTTACCTTTGATTGGTCATCTCACCCCATTGAAAAATTTGCCGAGATAGACCGGAGAGAGCCTTCTCATACCCCGTAGGGCTAGCTACGAGGTGAAATGGTTTGATGTAGCCTTGAGGTTTACCTTTCTCAGCCTGAGGTGAAATTTCAAGCGCTAACATACTGGCGACCATACTGGGGAGAACAAATTACTCGTTTTCTCATTGACGTGTTTGTTTCATAAGTCTTAGACGGAGCCTGAAGTTATGCCAGGTAGCCTTCAAAACGCTTTTGCTTTGCATAAGCGGAAGTAGATAAACGCTGCTTCAGTCAATCTCCGTGAGCTTGTGAATACAACACTTCATTTGCATTTCACCCCAGTACATGTATCAAGTTCAGATCTGATTGTTGATGGTGAACAACGATCAGACACTTGACAGGCTGAAATCATTCACTTGGCGACTCTAAATCAGTTTCAATATCAGATCCAAAGACTCCACTGGAGGATGATCCCGACCAGCAGAAACATGAAAGGAGAATATGGACAGATCAGGTACTCAAGTTGGAATTTCATCCAAGACATTTTGTTCTTTGTCATAAATTATTTCTTCTCCTTTCCCAAGAATGTCAAGAAGGCTTTGCAAAGTATACTGTATTTGAGAAGAGATCCTCGACCTACAGTTAATTCTTTTCCTTCGAAGATTGTGAATACCAAAGATTTGCATACCTTTGAGCTTGATCAAGATCCTTTTTTCCGAATTTTGTGATGAACCTATACCTTCTGTACATACCCCTACACCTTGTAAAATTCCAGATCGGTATAAACCTCTTGTTTTACCTTCGGTTCTTCATGCTTTTCCCAAAAACTATGATCTATACTTGCCGATGTTTGATGGTGAAAGTAAGAATGTCAACGCTGAGCAACATGTCCAGAATTTTGAGAATTTTCTAGATCTTTTTGAAGTTGATGATGAAGATGTCAGTATTAGGCTTTTTGCTCTTTCTTTGCAAGCCAAAGTGAAGAGTTGGTTCAAAACCCTGCCTGATGCGAGCATCTCAGATTTCCAACAGTTTGTCAAAGTTTTTCTCAACAGGTGGATGATCGAGCGGAACCTTTTCTTGATTGTAGAAGAGTATAACCAACTGAAAAGATTGCCAGGGGAGACAGTACAATAGTTTTCAGCCAGATTTAATCAAGTTTATTATTCGATGCCAGTTGATATAAGACCTTCTCCTAGATCTGCTCTCTTGCACTATCCGGGTGCCTTTGATCCGGAGATGGAGTTTTAGCTGAGAGAAAAGAATATTGCAACACTTCACGAGATGCAAAACAGTGCAGTGAATGTAGAGGCACATCTGCTGATCCGAAGGGCAAGGATGAAGGAAGAAGAGATGAAAAACATAGATCTGGCCGAATCAACATCTCTAGAGGTAAAGCTTGACATTTTGGTAAGTGCAGTGGAAAAGATGATGGACAAGATCAACTCAAGGAATGACTATGATGTTCAAGCTCATGACTCGCTGATTGAAGAAGAACAATTTGCTGATCCAAAACATTTTGTTTCTTATCCTAAGTATCATAGATCTGATAATGATTGTTTTGTAGATCACCTTGGAGAAGAGAGATCTGTTGATATGACATGCATGTTTGATGATGTGTTTTATAGTGATGATTTGCCTCATTATGATCAGTATGATGATGATTATGTTCTCCAAACAAACGCTAATCTTGCAGACGAAGCAGCAGCTAGTTTGTGGGAGGAAAAAGTTCATTTTCAGCAGCTTGAATACAATGTTCAGCCATCACATATCAGCTATGACATCGATGAGGAAGGTGCAGAAAATTGGGAAGTAAGTGAAGGATCTTTGCCTCTTTGTTTTGATTCATTTCAGTTCATCAGAGACAACTTCCATGCAATTAGAAATCAGTCGTCAACAAGTCTTGATCTAGACCATCTTGAAGGCAATAAAAATCTTGTTCAAGACTTCTCATATTTAGATTTGCAGCCCCCAAATGCCATTGGTTTTCAAATTGCAGATGAAGGCATGGAAGTTGACATATTTGGTCAAATGATACAAGAAGGTTCCCTACCTTTTTGTTTTGAATCATTTCAGTTTTTGAAGGATAGATTGCATAGTAAATCTTCAAATGGACAGCCTATAACAAATCAGCAATCTCTCAGTGTAAATGTTGAGGACGAGACAAATAACAAAATTCTTGAGCAGCCTGTAGCATCAGATTTGCAGCTACCAAATGAAATTGAAGGTCAGATTACAGATGAAGGTGTGGCAGATGAAATACATGATTTGATGATACAGGAAGATTCTATACCCTTTTGTTTTGAAGCATTTCAGTTTATAAGGCAGAATCTTCATAAAATCTCTCAAGAAAAAGATGAACAGCTAGAAGGATGTCATGCATTTTCAATGGATACATTACAACAGTCTTTTCACGTTTTTCATGATCCAATAGCTGATGTTTTGGATGAGGTTTGCAATCAAAATCTATCTCCATTGTCTACATGTGAGCTTGAAACGTGTATTGATACAAATTTGATCTGGCGGCCGGTTTCTTTCTCATTTTCAGCAGAGGTCATGTCACAAGGCTCAGATCAAAGGTTGCATTCATGGTATGAGAAGACGAGAAGTAATCCATTGGATGAGCTAAGTTCCAGTGTGCTTGAATTTCAAGATCCTTATGCAGTGTTTTTGGAGGTGGATAGAGAATTCATATCATTCTACGGATCTGTTTCTAAGTCGTCATGGGAGTTGCATTTTATTAGTTCTCTCTTGTGGGTCATAAGCGAGAACTTGTGGAGAATTCGACCAGCAGATGGAATACTTGCTTGGTTTCATTGGTTGTTTCATTTCACTTGATCAGGTGATGAATGAAACTGTTAGAGTAGGTTGTGATGAATAAGCTCCCTTTTGAGCATCTTTCTAGTTGGTCGATTGTGTTTAAGTATTGAGTCAGTTTTTAGTTGAGTCATGAGTCCTTTGTTAGTCCATTTTCAGTCTTGTTGTTAAGTTAGTTTGAGTCGGTTTTCAGTCATGCATTTCAGCTTGAGTTTTTGACTCCATCGCCCAATGGCTGAAAGCACTGGTCTGCTCTCCCAGAGGTCTGCGATTCTTGGCACCTCCAAGGAGCTACCATCCCCATTGGAGCCAATGTTAGTGTCAGTCTTTACAGCCTTCCTCCAGTGATCAAACATGCTCTTACAAAGTGATTTTGAAATGTCAAGGTCAAAATTTTGTCATTTCAGTGAGTCTTCAAGCAAAATTTGGTCACTAGGCATTACTGTTATAGACATTTTTGTGCCTTACAGCATAGAGCATGAAATGTCAATAATCTGAGGGATCCAAAGTCCCTAAACATTGTTGTTCCTACCCCTAGAGGAACAAGGTCAGCAAACCACAGCACTTCAGATCAGTTCTCCACTGAAAAACACTCAAAAACAGGTCAATTTTGGATCAAAGCAGCTGCTCCACTGAGCATCTGCGCTGAATGTCAACTGCTCCATGGTGTACCTGCGCTGAATGTCAACTCCATCAAGGGCTACATGCGCTAAGCGAGTTTGGACATGTGGAGGAATCTTTCCTCAATGTGTCAGTGCCCAGGAAGCTTCCAAATTGACACTTGGATCAGAAGATTTGCCTAATGATGAGTAAAGAGGTTCTAAAACTCCAAGTGGAAGGTAGAATCTCTGAGTGGACTCAAGAACTAAAGAACAACTGGGGTTGAAGAGGACAACACTCACACATCAAGCTGACTTATCTTCACTCCAAAACTCTATATAAGGATCTCATCCCATGGGATCTGGAGGCCAGAATTTTGTGCAAAGAATTGTTGTTGGTTTACAGTTGAGAGCATTGGGTGATTGCTTGAGGAGGTGAAGAGGAGATTTCTTTCCGTCGGGAAGGTGATGCTGGATTGGGCCTCTTATGGTTGTATCACCGCCTGAACCTTACTTTCTTCCATTAATAAAGCATTTGAGGTTCTTCTATTCGCACGTGTTTCAATGATGTATTGTCTTACTTGCGTATTTGATTTATGCTAATCCTTGAATCAATTACGAATGCATGCTTCTTGTAGTTTCCCTTTCTCGTCTTGTTTGTAGGATCTTGTGTAGCTAGGCCCATGAGAATACAAGGAGCTGGGAGCAAGTAGCAAAGAGAGAAGATTGGATCGACCATTTGCGCAAGACATCGGTAAGTGGATCTCTTCCTTTCCTCTTTTGCATGTCATAAAGAAGTAATCTTAGATAGCTTTGCTTTGACTGTTGCTAAGGAACTATCACCCTTAGAGTGGGATAGGGTCATTCCGTGTTGGATACTTTTCCCCACAACAGACTGGCGACTCCGCTGGGGAGCATTTCTTGTTGGTAGCTTGTGTTTTTTGCTATTCATTTCCTAAACAAAGGGAGTACCGAATCGAACTGCATTCGAATCCTTCAAAGGCAGAGTAGAGGGAAGCTACTCTAGCTCAGTTCTGGGCATGTTTATGATTTGAGGAGCTGATCCACAAGGACTCTTATTAGCTCTTTGTGATAGTGTTCATCTTCCTTTAATCATCCTCTAGAGTATACTTGATTGATAGCCTCTGATTTGGCCAAAAACAGTTGATTTTTGAGCAATCTGTGACCCGGAACCAAAGAGAGACGAGAGTTTTCTCTTCAGTGCAGCTGCAGTGAAGGCTACCTGCGCTGAATGTCAGATTGACAGTGTTCTACTTGCGCTGAACCAGTTTTGCATTGTGCAACTAGGTTTCCCTGCTCTCTGTTGCCTAGTTTTCAGTATTGTTTTTGCAACCTGTTGTCAACCTGTATACCCATCTGAAACTACCTTTCTTTGCCATCATTCCGCTCAGTTGTATGAAGAAACCGTGATTGTTCTTATTGTATTTCTTACTTTCATTCATAGTTTCCCATAGCGAAAGTGAACTAGTCTTGCTGTGGCCTCTTGGATCTAGACCTGTGATAAGGTGTCGTTGTGATTCTAAGAGCTAGTGTATTGTTGTTCATAGCTGCTTGAGCATTTGCTTTCGTTATATGGTTCGAATTTCAGTATTTCTTGTGTTGAAACGAGTGAATCTTAAGGTGATCTTTTGATTATTGGACAAAAGCTTGTTTGCTTTCGCTTGAAATTGAATTCGAAATCATACAACAGCTTTCTTTTTGTAATACATCAACATTAAGGAAGAAGAAAAGAAATACTTGCATTGTGCATGTGCATTTTGACAGTTTGCATGTCGATTTAGGAAAGTGCATCAGTGTGTGCTCTATGATCTGTTTGAAAAGATGATGTCTTTCTTTTCCCTCAGTAGTTAAGATTTTCATAAGTTGAAAGAATTGAGAAAAAGCTTGCTTATCATTCTTAGACTGCATTTAGGAGTTGTATCATACATCACGTGGTGATCCATAAAGGCAAACTGCTAAGCAAGATCAACCTAAAACGAACTGAATTTACATAAAAACGCTTTGAAACATAACGAAACACAGTAGAGGTCTAGGTAGAGACGTGTTCCGGCGTCGTTAAACATAGTGACTGTCGATCTCTACGAAGGTGGGTGATTCCTCCTGAGGGACGATAGCACTAATACGGACTTGTGCTCCCGCGTACCGTCGCGTATATTGGGAGACCCCTATAGAAACAAAGCCTTTATCCATAGGAAGTCGTGTCGGCCGCCCTACTGATCGCGATGCAGTGAACACAACATTCACGAAGATCGACCACTCGTACCGTAAAACGTATTCTGTGGTTTCGCGAAAGGTTTGGCACACCCTCTGCCTAGAACTCCAGAGTAGTTTCTTTTGGCCTTTTTCAAACTCTATAACTGAAAAAGTCCATCCGAGCATTTGTCACTTCGGGCTCGTTAATACATCGAGGGAGACTAGAGTCATCTTTAGCTTTTTCTCGACTCTTAAAAAGTGAAAAAGCAAGTTGTGTCTAAAGCGTCGTCATATAAAATTCATTTTAAACGGAACATAATCACCCCTTATTCCTGCGTTGATCTTTAGGTTGAGAACATGGAACGCACCAACCAAGGGATTCCACATGATGGGAACCCTAGCCCTTTCTCCTCTTGGGGAGAAGTTGGTGCGCCCCACATGGCCACGTTGTCGCTTCCAGGACTGACAATTGGCCTGCCAGTATGGCTATTCTCAACCACTGTAGTTCAGACCACCACGGTTCCTGAACAGTCGAGTCAACAGTTAGACCAGTCTAGAGCTGCCCTCCAGCCTTCCGCTTCTTATAGATCTTCCTCCGATCCTTCCTCTTCGAAGGGTCGAGCCGCCGAAAGCCGAGCTCCCATAGAGAATAAGAAGGATTCCGATCCTTCCTCTTCGAAAGGTCGAGCCGCCGAAAGCCGAGCTCCCATAGAGAAGAAAAAGGAGAAGAAGAAGAAGGAAAAGAAGCAGAAGGAGCCAAAGGCGGCTGGGGGCAAGAAAAAAACATCTAACCAAAATCCACACACGGCACAGACCAGGCCTAAGCCGCCATGTGTCATATGTGAAGGAGACCACTTCCACCGTGATTGTCCCAGTATTCCCTGAATACTAAGGGACTGGTCCCCTCGTTTGCACAGTTCGGAAGCATCAACCTCTGACAGCCAGGTTGAATGCTTACCATCGATCAGTGAAAGTGAAGGTTCCAGACGACGAAGGGGAATGAGATTCCCCTGCGAACTGTGTGAAGGCAATCACACCCTCCGCCGTTGTCCCTTTTTAGACGAAGCAAAGAGAGTTTTGGAAGATCAACCGGTTGCACCGTTGCTACTTCCTCCTGGATATCAAAAACTCGCGCCAAGTCCTTCGTTGGTTGAAAATACAGCTGCCCCGCTCGTGGGGCCAGCTGAAGCGTCAGTCACTGAAAATGAACCTACTGAATCCGGACCGGACGAAAGTCCAAAGGTCGAAACGGCAGTTGACCTGGTTCTCCCTTCAGAAGTTTCGTCTTCAAATGACACCGTCACTGAAGATTCATCTTCGGCTGACACCCTCACCAAAGAGAGTAAGGATGACACCATCCAGATTCTTTTCATCAACACCGATTCTGATGAGCATCAGGGCAATGCACCCACTCCTTTACCGCAGGAAGGAGCATCATCAGGATCATATCCGGCCGTATATTTGGTCCCACCACCAAGCAACCTGGTTGTGTCCTTTGATTGGAACCAACTAGGCAGACCCCGGTTGCCAGCCAGTATACCATTTAGAATTATAGTCCAAATATACAAAATGGTGATTGCTGGAACTATCGTTGATGAAGGGGCATCTGTGAGTATCTTGTCCTCTATTGCTTGGAAAGCACTGGGTTGCCCGGCGCTTTTGCCTGAGATAAGGAATCTCTCGGGTTTTGACAAAGGAACCAGTCGACCATTAGGGATTCTACCTAATGTGCCTATTACATTGAAAGGGAAGGCTGTCAAGATGAATTTGATGGTCGTCCAAGGACCCTTGGATTATAACCTACTCCTTGGACGAGACTACATATATTGCATGGAAGCAATAGTCTCCTCACTCTTTCGAATAATGTGTTTTCCATACGAAGGAATAATGGTCAAACTCGTAGACCAACTTTCATTTCTGGGATCACGCATCGCAAATAGTCACATACCTATCCTGAATGGTATTTTCGATCAAGAAAGGTCTCTACCTCCGGTTCTTCTTCCTGATGAGTGCGAGTGATTCGGGAAAGTAGGGCCGGAACCCAGGGGGCATGCATCCTGGCCTGCTGGGGTCAGAAAAAACCTTGGGTGTAAAGTAGAATTTCCGCGGGAGAATATGACTAGTCCGTACCCCGTCCCCTCCTTCATCTTCATAAGAGTAAGAGCCGGCAAGAAAGTACGGCTCTCATGAAGAAGAAGGGGCAGTTAGGAATGGGGTTGTTCTGGAAAAAGATTCTTTTGTTAAAGTTATGTGGGAGGACGGGGGCCCGTTACTCACCATTGTCTATCTTTAGTAGGCATAGCCGAAGAAATGTTTTGTTTGAAAGATTAACGGAACAATCTTTGGGTAACCTGAAAGAGGTAGGCCTCACCCGTTGAAAACAAGGGTTTTTAACGGAAAAGTAGGGGCGACCTTGAAATTAGACTTTATACCTGGGGGCATGCAAACCTCTTGGAATGCAAGCACGGGCGACTTTTTAGTTTTTAGGTAGATCTAACCCCTCTAACCCATAGGATAAGTCGATACCCAGCTTGCATAAAGAGAGTATATAGAGCAAAGCATAGCGAGATGAAGCTCCTTAAAAATAGCGAGCAACCTACCAGGAGACCTTCCTACTTTATGACTGGTAAAAATGAGCAGTTTTGGCAAAGTTCATGCTCGTTAAAAAATAAACGCAAAACCGAGCAGTTTTAGCAAGATTTCATGCTCGTTAAAAAATAAATGCACATGTGAGCAAGCTTCCCCCAGAGTTCAAGCTCATCAAGAAAAATGAACCGGTAAATAACCATTTGAGACCGTAAATTCATCAGCCATAAGAACCTTGGTCATGTTTGCACCGTCACCTCCACTTTTGATTTGGCCGATCATTCAAATCCACTTGATTGTTTACCTATTTTGAGGAACAACTGTGAAGAGTGATTTCACCTAGCCATTCTTGTGACACTGTCGTGATTGGAAAATTCCAACCTGTACCTGGAATCTGCTGCTATCCCTGTTTATCACTCATTCCTCAAAATACGAGTCTTCTTTGAGCTCTTTTCACTGACTCGTAAAAAATGAAAAGTTTGTCGAGTTTTGGCCTTCCAGCTCGTTAAAGGGACCGGAAGAGCTATTCCTCCTCTAGATTTTAATCTTTTTGGACCTGAGAGATTATTGCACAAAAAGATCGAGCGCTTGTCTAGTTCAGCTCGATAAAGCTATCGAACATTCATCCCTTCTGTATTGTTTTATACTTTTTCGGACTTAAGGGATTAGATGACGAAAAAGGACCTTTGGAGTTAACTTTATGTACCCTTTTTAGACTCTCTAAAAATGAAAAGGACCGAGTTGTCTTTGTCGCTAGGCTCGTTAAAAATACTGAATAGCGACAAACTTGTCTTTAGACGAGAACGAGTTTCCCTATCGCTAGGCTCGTTAAAATATAGCGATGGGCTTGCCCGAAGGGCAGGTTATAGAACAAGCATATGTTATCCTCCTCAAGCTTGACAAAAATAAAGAGGTACTGGTCAGAAATGACTGGGGAAAAATTGGGAGAACCTCAAAGCTTAATGGTAGCAAGTCGCTCTTGAACATGACACTTTTGCCTCCGTAAAAACATCGGGTTGGGTTGTTTTCATTCACCGGTCCCTTCACCATGGTCTCGCCATGCCATCCACATTTGGGGTAATGCTACCGATCCATCACATCAGTGTCGTTATATGTTCAAGAGATGTCATTCAGAGAGTGTCGACCGGGTCCCATCCACTGCCATACATCATCTTTCATCCTTTCATGGCCGCCACCCTGAATCATATTTCACAGATCGTTTTCACCATCATCACAATTACTAGCTCCGTTCCGTGTCACTGATGTGGGATTCATTAAGGCCCTCCTTTGATAGATCGCTTCTTGTCGACATCAGCTCATTATCCAAGAAGTTGATCTAGGAACACCCCCTCAGTACTTTGAAGCTTGCATGCCTCAATGGCAAGTTTCTCACTTCCGGCGACAGGTATACATTAATGACCTTCGACCGGGAGACTTTGCGTGGTGTTCGACGCCAAATCCTATATTCATGCCACGTGAATTGTGCTGCAGTACCTTGAGGGTCATCATCATTATCGGTGATTCCTCTCGCGCTTGTTAACAATTTACATCATTGACTGGTAATCAAGCGATGTCTTTCCATGTTCGACTCCAAGAAATTCTCACATGGATCGACCTATACTTAGAGTGAAGATCTGACAAATTTGAAGACCCCGGATCTAGTTTCATCCATCCGGGCTGCGACATATATTCAGGAGATAAAGACATAGACATGTGCAACAGATGATCATCCTACTAAAAGGATGATAATTTAAGCAGAGAATTATCAGTCTACTATCAGACGATCGTCTGTTTATGTACAGAAAATGTATTTATAAAGCTGAGCATGGGAAATGCCCGCATCAGCTAGATCATGAAAGCAGTATGAAAAATAATGTATTGTCTTGTATTTTGTTACAGGTCACCTCCTGACGATTGAATGAACTTCGGATCCTCCTAATAAAGCATTTCACCCGATAAACGACCTCATACTTTAGGGGGCAACTGTTATAGACATTTTTGTGCCTTACAGCATAGAGCATGAAATGTCAATAATCTGAGGGATCCAAAGTCCCTAAACATTGTTGTTCCTACCCCTAGAGGAACAAGGTCAGCAAACCACAGCACTTCAGATCAGTTCTCCACTAAAAAACACTCAAAAACAGGTCAATTTTGGATCAAAGCAGCTGCTCCACTGAGCATCTGCGCTGAATGTCAACTGCTCCATGGTGTACCTGCGCTGAATGTCAACTCCATCAAGGGCTACCTGCGCTGAGCGAGTTTGGACATGTGGAGGAATCTTTCCTCAATGTGTCAGTGCCCAGGAAGCTTCCAAATTGACACTTGGATCAGAAGATTTGCCTAATGATGAGTAAAGAGGTTCTAAAACTCCAAGTGGAAGGTAGAATCTCTGAGTGGACTCAAGAACTAAAGAACAACTGGGGTTGAAGAGGACAACAGTCACACATCAAGCTGACTTATCTTCACTCCAAAACTCTATATAAGGATCTCATCCCATGGGATCTGGAGGCTGGAATTTTGTGCAAAGAATTGCTGTTGGTTTACAGTTGAGAGCATTGGGTGATTGCTTGAGGGAGGTGAAGAGGAGATTTCTTTCCGTCGGGAAGGTGATGCTGGATTGGGCCTCTTATGGTTGTATCACCGCCTGAACCTTACTTTCTTCCATTAATAAAGCATTTGAGGTTCTTCTATTCGCACGTGTTTCAATGATGTATTGTCTTACTTGCGTATTTGATTTATGCTAATCCTTGAATCAATTATGAATGCATGCTTCTTGTAGTTTCCCTTTCTCGTCTTGTTTGCAGGATCTTGTGTAGCTGGGCCCGTGAGAAGACAAGGAGCTGGGAGCAAGCAGCAAAGAGAGAAGATTGGATCGACCATTTGCGCAAGACATCGGTAAGTGGATCTCTTCCTTTCCTCTTTTGCATGTCATAAATAAGTAATCTTAGATAGCTTTGCTTTGACTGTTGCTAAGGAACTATCACCCTTAGAGTGGGATAGGGTCATTCCGTGTTGGATACTTTTCCCCACAACAATTAGGTCTAGGGTTTGCCCAAATGTCAGTCCATGTCATCATTCAGCTGAGCCTATCATCATTCAGAGGGTTGTCATTATCATGTCAGTGTCAAATGAGTCATTTTACATCTTATTCATGCTTCAGTTGTGCCTAGGCAAGGTCATTTCCCTCTCCTAGGGTTTTGAAGGCAATTTCTCTTGGATGGTCAAATCATTGGAAAAACTTGTTTCCAGATGTTCATACACCTTCCCCTATCCTTCATGTACCTTATCAAATGCTTCCCATCACTGAGATCCCCCAAATTCCTCATTTTTTCACAAACCCTAGTTTCTAGCTACAATCTGGCAATTTTCTAGGTTTGGCCTGTGTTTTGCCCTTTTTGACCCCTTCCCCTCACTCAATCTCTAATATTCCACTTTCCCCTACTTCATAACATCCCTCCCCACTCCCAAAAATTTCCACAATAATTTAGAAGTCCCCTATCCCCTTCATTTCGCTCCATTTCGACAAAATTCCTTGTTTCACACATCAGGACAAGTCGCACTCAAATGATGTTTTTGAGCCATCAAAGATGAATTTTAGAAAACTGAGAGAGGTTATTGTCCACAACATGCCAAAGAAGAAAAACCTCCTTCACGTTTTGTACAGGTGTCATGGTTTTAGAGAAATTCCAAAATTACAATCGCCGGATCCAAGGCGTTTGGCCAAGGCACAAAAACAGAGAAAGAAGCCAAATCCCCTCCATATCTTGGCCGAGGCTTATCTAACTCACCATGATACTCATTATCCTCCTCCTAGCAGCTAGCACAAGAAATTTTGAGAGTTTTGAAGCATTTTTGGCATTTTTGGGAATTTTACAGGTTTTGGCCATTTGACGGGTCTCACCCCGCGCGCGACCCTACATGGGGGCAACTCAGAACGGGGAAAACTTTGCATTTTTGGAATTTTCATGCAAAAATACACTTGCCTATGGATGGGTTTCAGAAATTATGGAGATTTGGGCTTCCAAAAGCTCAAAATACATGCAAATTTTGACTTTCTGCCCCTATTTTGAGTTGCAGAAAGCTGTCTTGGGCGAAATGACTTTTGAGGAGTCAAATCAACTCCAAATTCAAAAATTCTGGTGGGGTTGGAAAATAGACTCACAGAAATTTCCAACGAGCTATCTTGCACCTGATTTGGACACCGGAAAAACCCTCAAACAGAGCTGTGAATGTGCGCGACCTGTCAGAGTGATGTGCGCGACCTGTCAGGGAAATTTGTCTGTTTTGACCAGTTCGGCCAGCAAAACACTGTTTTCATCTTGGTTGACTTTTGAGGCATGTAAATGATGGATTTTTGTGTAATTTTCATGGCACTTAGATACTTTTACTCTCCTTCATCACTTCTAGAAGATTCTTTGATGTAAATGGTAAATATTTAATGCATGGATAGGTTTCCTAAGTTTTAGAGGCAAGTTGTTTTGACTGCCTATTATCTAGTGCTCAGTTTAGAATTAGTTGAAACAGCTCCTAGGAAGCTGAGCACGACCCCTAGAGGTGGGGAAAGGAGTTATATCATCTATATTATGCCTTCTCTTGCTCATTTTCATGGTTGGACTCTTGAGGGAGAAGCTCCTATTGTATATTTTACTTGTATCTCTGCAATTTGAGGAAAAGGAAGACCAGGGTTTTGCAGACATCATTGGGATTCTTGTGGACTCTTGTGTTGATGGTGTGTTCTCTTATTGTAATTGTAAGTGTATTTATGTGTTCCATCTCTTTCTTTACCGCAGCTTATTAAACAAATGAAGTGATAAAGTTTGAATTCATGCTTGCCATGCTCAGCTTTCAAATTTGTTTAATGTTTATGTTTTCCACTGTCTAGAGAGGATTCAAAGTCATTGTTTTCCCTCTTTAGCTTCTCTTTTTTCTTCCTTGATCATCCATATCAGCTAAAGGCATCAGCACAAACTCCTACCTTGCCCCAAAGACCCACCTACAAAACCTGAGCTCAATCCCCGCACCCTGAATTGCACTCCCTCCAATTGCCACCAAAAACCCTAAAAACCCCCAAATCAACCTTTTAATCAGTTTACTAGCCTAATATCAGTGTTACCTTTGATTGGTCATCTCACCCCATTGAAAAATTTGCCGAGATAGACCGGAGAGAGCCTTCTCATACCCCGTAGGGCTAGCTACGAGGTGAAATGGTTTGATGTAGCCTTGAGGTTTACCTTTCTCAGCCTGAGGTGAAATTTCAAGCGCTAACCGATGCAACAAAGGTGCATGGGTCAATGCGTGTTTAAGTGCATCAAAAGATTTTTGAGCTATCTCATCCCAAGAGAATTGAGCGTTCTGTTTCAACAACCGTGTAAAACCCTTTGTAATCTCGGGATAGTTAGGAATGAATCGTCGTAAAAAGTTTGCTTTCCCCTGCAAACTTTGGAGTTGGCGAAGACTAGAAGGAGGAGGCAAATTGATAATAGCTTCGACCTTCGAGGGATCAACGCGAATGTCGGCTTTTGAAACTACAAATCCCAGTAATCGACCCGTTTCTATACAGAAGACACATTTGTGTGGGTGCAACCGAATACGATAATGCCTACAACTCATGAAGATTGCACGTAAGTGGACGAGGTGATCAGCTCGATGTAATGAATGAGCGGGCAAGTCATCGAGATACGATTGCACAATGTGTTTGATGTCATGAAACGCATAAGACATCGCCCTTTGAAAAGTTGCTCCGGCATTCTTGAGCCCAAAAGGTAATTTACAATAAGCAAATGTCCCCCATGGACAAATGAAAGCCGTTTTCGGTTGATCGGAAGGTAGAATATTGATTTGATTGTATCCGGAAAAACCGTCCATAAAGGAAAATATTTCACTGCCGGCACAATCGTCAATTATTTGATCAATATAAGGAGTTGGATAGTTGTCCTTTGGACAAGCTCAGTTAATGTCCCTATAATCGATGCATATTCTTATTGTTCCCTGTTTTTTATTAACCGAAACAATATTCGATACCCAATCCGTTAACGGGATCGGATAAATGAACCCTGCTTTTAATAATTTTTCGACTTCCGCTTTAATTGCAGCAGCTTTTCTTGGGTGAATCTTAAGCAAACTTTGCTGGACGGGTTTAGCGTCTGGGTAAGTCTTAATCTCATGAACAACAATCGTGGGATCAATTCCTGGCATTTCCTCATAGGACCAGGCAAACACGTCGCGGAATTCTTGAAATAGGGCCTTGTATGTCTGAATTTCGTCATCTGTACACGAGGCACCTATATGAATGTTCTCAACAATTCTAGGCTTATCCGAAATTTCAATGGGAATAGTTTGAGAGATGTTTCCCAAATTTAACTCTGAATCGGGATGTTTCATTGGATTATGAGGTTCCTTGACATATTCAGTCGTAAAGATTGATGAGAAATCATTTTCAAAACAATCATCCTCAGGTAAAAACGAAGATCTGTGATGGAGATCTTCCCATGGTAAATCATCTACACATAGGATTTCACGAATTTTCTCATCAGAGTGAACAAGTTCAGAAAACGTAGTTAAATCCGAGGTTGATGTGAAAAGTGATTCCTCACAGACCACATTCATTAAGTCTTTTTCGGTTGAACACGGGTCGGTAAAAGACTGCACAGCTTCATAGGCAATTTCATATGGACTCAACGGCATAAAATTACCAAATGAGTCTATTTCAGATTCAGAAGGAACGATCCAAGGATCGTCATAAAAAATAGTGTTTGATGTAATCATATGAATGGTTGCAAATGAAGATGATACATTGATTGGAGGAAAAGGAAAAGTTCCCAGTAAACCGGCATCTTTAACTAATCCTACTCCAACATCCTTATATGGGATAATCGTTTTACCGACATGCTGAATACTCTCTGAAGAGGCTGTGTCGGATGAAAAGTAAGCCAGCTGGTCTATTGTTATGATCTTTCCATTATGTGGTAACTTTATTACTCGGAAGACCGATGAAATGACCGCTGTCATAGCGTAAGACCAACTTCGACCCAAGAGAAGGTTGTAGTCTAAAGGGGCATCAACCACCTCCACATCTAGACTAACGGTTTTTCCTTCAACTCCTATAGGCAAATCCTGTAGAATGCCAAAAGGATGAAACCCACGGCCATCAAAGGCCTTAAGAATTGTCGGGGATTGATTTAGTGAAGGAGAACCAAACGATCTCCAACACTGTATCGACATAATACACGTTGAAGCTCCCTCAACAATTACAGTCCGATGAATAGGCCTGTTTTTTACTATCACTGGGATCTGGAAAGCCATTTGATGAGGCAAACGCGGTGTACTATTTTCTAGATCAAATATTATTAGGTTCGGGTCCTGAACATCAACAGATCCTATAGCCGACAAAAGTAATTTACGCTGTGCTGGGCATGATTGCAGCACTTCCAAAGCCGACATTGTTGAGGGTGAAACAGCTAAGTCCTCAACAATGTTATAATTCTGGGCCGCTCTCGCATTTGGATTAAAAGCAGACTTTCGAAGTATACCCTTGGCGGGCGGTTTGATTACTAAGTCTGGATTAGGCTTCTCGATCTGTAGTGGATCGGAACCGGGAGCTGAGGTTGATGGATTAGAATGAGAAGATTCTGCTTCTTTGCCATCAACAGGACTTATACTAACATAATCTTGCGATCGAGTCGCAATCCTTACATGGGACCTCATCAATATGGGTTCTTCATTGGCACTCGAGGAAGAACCTATCATCTTGCTATCTTGATTTGGAAATGGATCCTTCAAAACAACAGGAGTTTGGGAACCTTTGACGATTTTCGCAACCTCTGCTCGATGAGGGCAGTCTCTTGTAAAATTTTCTTCGTCACAAATGACACATGGATAATGAGGTTTGCGCTTTTCATCATTGGATTCCGCCTTTTCGGATTTCTCTTTTGAACTTTTTTCCGTTTTATTCTTCTTCTTTCCTTTCTTCTTTCCACCAGATTTTGATTTAGTCGTAGATGATTCTACAGCGCGAATATCGGCAGAAACCTCTGCAGAAGAATCTCCTATCGAGGAATCAGGCAAGGTTATGATAGGAGAAGAATTCTTGGAAGACTTCTTCTTACTTTTAGTGTTAACTGTACCAATCATACCATCAGCGGCATGAGATCTCGAAGGAGCTACAACGATTTGATTTGACTTGGGAAGATCGGGGATCTTTGCGTGTAACGTACATGACTGAGTATAAACTAATTCAAGGTACTGTGCTTGAGCAATCACTTGCTCCTCAGTAACTACTCCGGCCTTAGCTACGTCTTCAGTAATCTTCGGTAACAATGATTTAAAAAACCATTCAGCTAAGATCTGGTCCGGGATAAAAACTTTCACTAACTGCCTTCGACATCTCCATTCATGAATATGATCGGAAATATAAGTGGATGTCGATTGCTTTAATGAAGTTAGTAACTTCGTGCCATTATCATATCTGACCGGAAACTGAAAATGAGTTAAAAACGAGGTAGCTAACTGGCTAAAATTATAAAAAGAGGCCCGTGGTAACTCAATATACCACTTGGCCACAAGACCAATGAGAGTGCGCTGGAAAAGACGTAAGCAAATTGAATCATCCGAGATGGAATTAGAGGCACACCAGAGGTGGTAAGTCATCACATGGTTCGACGGGTCCTCTCCAGATTTACCTTCGAACTTGGGAATTTCACTGGGTAACTTATTAGGCATTGGCGGCCAAAACGGAAGATAATTAATTGGATCGTTCGTTAGGCGCGACAAGTCTGGTAAGTCCAAAGTTGCGATAAATGGTAGCTGCCGATTAGGATCCCTAAAACTCTGGGTCATGAGACCAGCCCCAGGAGGAGGATATCCAGGATAACTAGGAATAGGAATCGCATTCGGGATATTGTCTCCTCCTGGAAAACCAGGATTAACCAGACCGTACTGGGGTTGTTGTGGTTGTTGATAAGTGTACCCAGGATACGGTTGATACTAATAAACTGGTTGCTGGACAGCAGGACCGAATTGGTACTGTCCCTGGTACGGTTGATAAGTGAATTGTGGTTGACTTGTGACAATCGTACTTAAACCAAATTGTCCTACAGGCATCTGAACCGTAGTTTGAATCGTGGATCCAGACGATGGTAAAGATGTCTGAGGAGTAGATATAGGAACAGTAGAAACTGGAGTTGTCGATACTCCAGAAGCAGGTGGGGTAGATTGAACAGATGTTGCGACAGTTGCAGTAGTCGTTTGAGATGGAGTACGAGGCGCAGTAGGCCCAGGCTGAGAAACTACCGAAGGTACAGAAGTTTGAATATTAGACTGGACTGGTTGCTGGGGTGAACCAGAAACTAAGGGTTGTCCAGTTTGAGATGACAACTGTACATTTGGCCGCAACACCTGTTGAGTTTGCGATGGATCCCACACTATGTTCATTCCGGGGTACTGACCCATAACAGGTTGAGAATATTGAGATCCAAAACCGGGTTGAGGGTAGGATTGATAATTGAAAGGTACATTTCCCGTTCCTTGAATATAAGATTGACCTTGGGGTGGTTGGAAACCTTGGTTCGAGTACTGACCTTGGGGTAGATACCCTTGAGGCATGTAGTGATACTGGGGTTGACCTTGAGGTATAAATTGATACTGGGGTTCACCTTGGGGTACATATTGAGTCTGGGGTTGACCTTGAGGAACGTAATGCACCGCAGGCACGTACTGTCCTTGAGGTTTCCCCCTAGATGCAAATTGTGTACCTTGAGGTTGCCCCCCAGGCGGTAACTGGCCACCTTGAGGTTGAGAATTGGGAATAGAACCTGACATCATAAGAATGTCTTCTATGCTCAACGGCTTTGCACCATTGCTTCCAGTGAATAACCCTTGTTCAATGGGTTGAGGAGATGCTCCCGAAAAAGTACCAGAAAGTGACTGATACCCAGAGGGAACAGAAGGACCGCCATACAAAAAAGATTCAGGCGATTGAGTCATCACGGCTGACTGTATTGATATATTAGACAAAGGATAAAAACCTCTAGGTGTTGGGTGAAAAGGAGCTCGAGGTGGTGAAAAACTTAATCCTGGGTTTTCTAAGAAATTTGTTAAAGAAAGATACCAAGTAGTACTCCTTGGTGGACTGTAAAAAATTGATTCACGCTCCCTTAGTTCGATAGTAGGTTGATTTTCAGGGATAGATAAACCTTCCTCCTCTTCTGGAGAAGCAAGTTATTCAATAGCAATAAGCCCAGAAGGAAGATCTTGGGTAATTACTCTTTCTACCCTGGGTGAATCAGGAGCACTAGAAGTCGGAGAAGCTACGGTGATATAGGAGTGGCAGCAGATTCACTTTCAGGTTCTGATATTTCAGGTTCTTCACCTATATCACTAGTAGATGAAAAGCTACTAGTTACTTCAGAGACAGACACTGACTGTGGATTATACTCTGCTACTGACGGTTGATAATCAGGATGAACTATCACAGAATATTCTCCTTCTTCAGGTGATCCAACTCTACTTTCACTAGGAGTCACGAGGACTTTCAAGCCTTCGTAGTGGCTCGGGACTTCTTCAGGAGGTTGGCCCCGAAGTCTATGGGACTTCCTCAACAAATCAGCCACTGTTACAACCTCAGGAGACTGGCCCCGAAGTCTACGGGACTGTCTTGGTAATTCAGTCACAGCTAAAAACTTTTAACTACTGCACACGCAAACAAAGTAAAATCTCAAAGCAAACCACCTAAAGTTTCTAAAGAACCAAACAAATTCGAATAACATGCCTAAAGAATCTAGGGCGTCAAACCACACATAAACAGTAACTTTCCGTACTGAAAACGCTAGTTGGTGATGAAATCCAACATCGCAGAGTCCAATACAGAAATGGCGGGTGGAACAGTTACCCTGGCAACCTGCTTAATGAATAGACTGGCACAAGTTCCTCCACTAATAACCGTCTCGAGTGAATTGAACCCCCCAAAAAATCCAAGTGAGTCTAACCGATGTCTGCTCCAGGTACAGTGGGATCTTCCCTCCACCATCACCTTAGGAAGAAACCTAAAGATAATAGTCACTAAGGTCACCAACAGCAACGAATATACCTGGGGGAACAGTCTACGATTCGATACGCACGCAAGGGCAGAGTAACAAGCTCAATCCCCTTGCCAGCTCCTTGACAATAATCCAAGGTTTACCGACAAGTGACCCTAGGCTCCTCGACAATGGTTAATCCGAGGTTTACCATTTGTAGTACGTGCATATCTGGCGTCGTTCCCAATGAAGGAGGATTGATCCCCTCACTGGTTCGGACACGATCTCGTGCTTCTCCTTTAAGAGGAGCTTTCCCAGAGCATAAATGTAACAATTGGATTTATCCTACCGCAAGATAAGCTATTTGTTTGTTTTTACTGTCTTGGAGAGTTAATTACTCTCCTACTCCAAGACACTAGCCTGATCTATGTTGGTGTATCAGAGCCCTAGTAAATAAAAAGTTACTAAGTTAATTTTACTTTAAGCGTTATTTTTTATGGCTTTTGCTTTAGGACAAAAGGTAGCGGAGATGAAACTTATGATGTGTAGACTCGACTCAAATACACTAAAAAGATGCACCTAGGATGAAAAAACAATCTTTCCTTTTCAATGAATTCCCTAGCTAAGAGAGTTGGAGAATGCAAAATTTATAAAGACAACTTTCTTAGCAATGAAAATCAAAGAAAAAATCTCTTTATCTTTTCCAAAGCACACAACACAAGACCACTAATTATTTCACGAAATCTTCCTTTCTCTTTTCAAAGACTTCAAATGCTACTAAAACAAACTTTCTTCAAAAGAGATTTTGTATTTTTCCTATTTCAACAAAGCATGTAAAACTACTTAACAAAAATCAATTTTAATATCTATGAAAATCTAAGAGAAATTTATCTAAAAGCAAATCCAATGAGGTAAAAGCCTACAAAATATAATTCCAGGCTGTTTTACTCAGTTACAATTCAACCAAGGACTAATTCATGCAGAATCATAAATCAGTCAAAAACAAAAATAAAAAGCTCTTGTTCTTTTTCTTAAGGATGAAATTCACAGCTTAACAAACAAGCCTTCTCGAAATTCCGCAAAGAGACAACACAACGGTAGGTTTCTCAAACAAAGGTGGATTTTACGAATGGTCTAACTCCTAAGAAGACTGAAAAGACCAAGGATATCCAAGGTTTTTACAACTTCTAAATCCAGAGTCACTACAAGACCAATACAAAAATCAAACCTAGGGCTAGAATTTTCTATGAACTTCACTAAAACCCTTGATGCTAATGAAACAAGCCTAGATGAAAACTTCTGACAGGTAACCAGTGGATCTGGGCAGCAATAAATAAGCTATAAACAAGATCTAATAGGTAAAAAAGGAAAACAAAAATTGAAATTTTCTAAACTTTTAACAGGGTACGCAGGCAGCCCGTTTGCACAGGTGCGGCCCTGCTCTGTGTACAAAGCAGAAGTGCGTATAGGTACGCACTGTGCTTAACTCAGAGGGTGCGTACTTCTCTCAAAAACAAGAAAAATAGAAAACTAACTCAATCCTAAGCTATTCTACCCAAATTCACAGTCAATCAGTGAAAAACTAGAAAGAAATCAACGTTTCTCAAATCAAAGTATCAATCCAAAGAGAAATCAATCAAATCCATGGAATCCCCAACGGAGTCGCCATTTTGTCATGCGGAAAGAGTCAATTTTGCGGACAAAACCGACCTCCCTAGAAACTAAGGCTTTTCTAGTGACAAACAAAACAATCAAGCACTATCTTTCCCTAAATATGCATTTAAAATAAAAGCAACCAAGTGTTTAAGGCTTACCTTTAGTCGAACGCTGTTTGTAACGGCCAAGTCTCTTCGATCCAGATGAGCTCCTCTCCTTAAAGCCTGCATACAAAAACAAGCAAACGATTACATAGCACCTGAATAACTCATATAATAAAACATATTCATCATAAAGACCAAGGCGTTTATGAAACAAGTTATATATAACAACTTGTTGAGAAAAATGAACTTAATTGTATTAATTGGAAACAAAAGAAACCTTACAACCAATGCCTTGGTGTTGTGTAGGTCCCTCCCAGGGTCCAGCAAGAGTTCTCTTCTACTTTGATCAGCTCACGCACTTCCAAATGAAGCTGAGAAAGGAATGTGATCTCTCCTCTCAAGCTCTATAAGGGAGTCCTAATTTCAGCAGCATCTACCCTTAGGAATGTTCAGCTTTCAACCTCCCTTGCCTCTGGCCCAATGCCTGTATTTATAATGCTTTGGAGGAAGTTAAACAGGTCCACCATCAATGGGATAAGCCCCTCTTTCAAAGGGATAGCTCCCCTCTTCATGGGATAAGTTCCTCTTTCATTGGGATGCATGAACCATCTGGAGGCACTCAAACCACGTCAAACCATCTTCTAAAATGCTCTAGAATCGACCGCAAGTAAGTTTTTGAAGTGAAACTTGCGCCTTTTGACTTTTACAGGGGTACGCACCCACCCCTTTACAGACAGAGCGTACAAGTACGCAGGTATTATGTACTTGAGGTGCGGGCCCGCAGGTAAGAGTAAGAGAAAGTGCGGAACCAGAGTTATATTGATTTTTAAAAGGCTTTCTCTCTTTTTTGGAGTTTGACATGAGGAGCAGAGGTATAAGACTTGCCAGGGAGGACAGTATGGTTATTGATGGAGCCATACTGACTGCAAATAGTCATGGTGACAAATTTTAGTGTAACAGATTGCCCCCTAAAGTGCGAAGTCTGTAGTAGATCAGGGTTTTATATCATCTAGGAAGGGTGAAACACTTTATCATTTCAAGGATTATCTTGTGGAGAGCCCAGTCGAAACCTGCAAATATTCAACACAAAATACATATATGAGATCATATCATCGCTGAGGTAGGCATTCCCATACTCAGATGAAAAACTTAACTAACAAACTAACTGCTGCTCTGATATAGGAATGATTTCGCAATACATCATAATCATAGACACATGTAGGCACAGTATGGACGCAGCCATCTGTTTATAATTAGTCTACTGTATAATGAATACAAAACTCCTCGCAGCCTGGATGGCGGAAACTAGATCCAGGGTTTCATTTCTGCTTCCCGAAATAGTATGATTATATCCATGCGAATAAATGAGTTGATGTCGAACATGGTAGAAACCACTTGATTACCAGTCAATGATGTAAACTGTTAACAAGTGTGAGAGAGACCACCAGTGATGTCAATGGCTCTCAAAGTACCCAGTACAATCCATGAGATGTGAGTAGATGTGTTGATGTCGAACATGTCAAGGAATCCTTCAATCTAAAGTCAATGATGTAAACTGTCGTCAAAGGCGAGAAACCTGCCATTGAGGCATGCAGATTTCAAGGTACTGATGATTCCTAGATCATCTTTATAGATAATGAACTGAAGTCGATAGAAAGCGATCCGTTGCAGGCAAGCCCACAACACGAAATCATAGATCAAGTTGAAGAAATGTAGCTGTAAGGACTGACTCAGGGATGGTCAAGATGGATGACAGATATTTTGCAGATGAATGGTTTATTTGCAAGACTCCTCTTGAACACATAACGAAACTACAGATGGTTTGGTGACGATTGTCCCAAAGTTAATACCCGGAAACCGACTGAAGACTTTCAATGTGGTTTGATCAACTGTTAGGCAAAGGATTTCCCAACCCAGGTGAATGAAAAGTGTCGTGTTCAAGAGTGGTGATAAGGTTTTTCCGAGACAAAGTGTAACAAATAGGCTCATTTTCCTCTCTTTTCCCCCACCATTTCTGGCAAGTACCTCTTTATTTTTTACAAGCTTGAGGAGGATAACATTTGCTTGATTATAAGCTCATCCTTCGGATGAGTCCAACTTAGTTTAGATTCGAACCCTAAGAAGGAGTGGTCCGTTCCTGTTTGTAATCGAACAGGTCCTTTACTGTGAAATTTTAACAGGTCCAGTATAGGAGAAACTTGGCGTTTTTCAATTTTAGAGAGTCTGAGAAACTTAAGAAGACTCCAGGGTTGACCTTTTTCGTAAATTTGTGTCTCCCAAGCCCGAAAAAGTATAAAATAATACTTGAGAGAACCGCTTGATCTTTACGACCAAGGATTACTTTCATGATTAGTGTCTCTGATCTAAAAAGTAGAAAGCGATCAAGGACACGTCGTTTTATTTCCAATATCGAATTTGAAACGACAAAAATTCGGCAATCTTTTCATGTTTTTACAGTTAGAAAAGGGCTGTAAGAGGACCGTCTTTTTAATTCTATTTTAACGAGCTAAAAAGAAAACTCGACAATATTTTCACATTTTAGGAGTCAGAAAAGAGCTTAAAGATGACTCTGATGTTTTTGTTTGTAAAAAATGATAATTTTCCCTGAAAATCCTTTATCTTGCACAAAAACCAACACATTACTCATACCTGTTGAAGATAGATAAAAATACTTTGAAAAATACCTTTTCATGGTGAAAAATAAACAAATTTACCATTTATTTACCCAAAAAACCAATAAAAAGGGCTTTTACCAATTCATTTTCACCATTTTACTATTTGAGGAGAGAAAAAGGGCTTTTGGCAAGAAACTTCCCATGGACATTGTTGAGAATCCGACCGTCGAAATCGAACTCCGTCTCTTCCAAGTAATCTACAACATCCTCCTCTTCAATTTCATTGGTTTAGAATTCTTTTTTAGGCCCCAGATTTCATTTTTGGGAGGTTTTATGGTTTCAAAAACTGCCTCTCGGGGTACGCAGGCGCCACACTAGGGACCCGCGGACCCCGACATTTTCTCAGTTGGAAAAATGTCAGGGGTCCGCACCCTGCGTACCTACGCTCTGTTCCTCAAGGCGGGGTGCGTACCCCGCGCAACGAGTTTTTAAAACCTAAATTCTCCAAAATGGACCAATTTTTTTTTATTTGATGGAATCTAATGGATGTTTTATGGTATGTAGATTGTTCACCATGCTTGATTGGCGCGAGAGAGAGCACGAAGATGTTGATTTGGCCACCATTAATCATTAACCGTCAATTGATGCTTTGAAGGCATGCAACCTTTATAAATATTGGGCCATACCTAGCATGAGGGCCTAAGTGAGCTTTCTAGAGTGGCTGGTAGAAAGTTGGAACGTTCAGGACCAGTGTTTTTATATTGGAGGGCACCAGCTTGAGATGGAGCCGGCAGATATCTACTTTATCACCGGTTTTCCCAAGAGAGGCGAACACTTGACTCTGTTCGAGACTAGGCCAGGTGGCTAGTCTGTCGCTAGTCTCCGACTAGAGTGGTGTAACACTCAGTCTTAGGATAAGGGGATAGAAATCAAAACTATATCTCGTCCTGAACTTATGGTGATTGCCTTTACAGTTACCAGACTTTGCAGGGCTGCCGCTTTACACATTGCCACTGGATCCCAGATGCGGATGGCAGTTGATTGCTATCGAGGTACCATTTTCAACTGGTGTGATGTTGTGTTGGCCAATGTAAAAGGCCAACTGACTAGAGCCAAAAACGGACAGCTAAAGACCTTTGGTTATGGGGCTTTAGTTGTGAGTTTTGGCTTAGAGAGGGTTCCGATGTTGATCCCACAGCAGCTCACTGTTGAGGTTTAGCTTCCTCGAGAGCCCAAATTGATGCGATGGGTTATGGTTATGGCCCGTCATCCTGATGAGGGGATGGAGGTCGTCCGATTTACTCCGGAGTACTTTCACTGGTTAGAAAACCAGGTCTTTGCTATACAGGATTTTCCTTATGCCGGAGTTGATTTTCATGGAGATCCGGACATGGTTCTTCCACCGAGAGAACAATGGGATGATACAGGTAACTTCATTTTTCACAAGTTTTTTAAACTATCTATTATTTTTGTTTGTTTTATATCATCTCAAAACTGATAGTAATAATTTTCAAAATGCAGATGTAGGCCCACGACGTCCAGCCAATCTCCGGCCTTACGAGAGGAGACTACCAGCTGCAGCGGCACCGGCCCCACAGGACGAGGCCACAGAGACTTTGGCTGAGTTGGAAAGTGACCTGGAGCGTCTTACAACAGACATAACAAAGACTACCATAGATGATATTCCAATCAGGCTTCAGCGCTATGTAGTCGGGGTCCCAGGACCTTTTAGGAGGTTCTTGTGTAGGGTGGCCCGTACAGTGGTGTCATATAGAGATCATCACCAGTGATTGGATGGTCGTTTTGTAGACACATGTGACATTTTGGTTTTTTGTACTTATCATTTTTGCCGATCATAAGGTGTTTTTCAACCTATGATCGAAGACGATGTATTTTTTGACACACTCCTATATATATATATATATATATATATATATATATATATATATATATATATATATATATATATATATATATATATATATATATATATATATATATATATCATTATTACCGGCTTATCTTGTAAATCATGTTATGGAATGGTTTTAAATTTACATGTATGATTATTGCAAATGTCTATTTAACATTCGAGAAGCAATTGCATCTGCTAATGTATTTAAAGACCTTGGAATATGCTGATATTCAATGTAATCAAACTCACGTTCCAAGAGACGCACTCTCAAAAATAATCTTAATAACACTGGATTTCTAATGGCATACACTTTATTAAGCTATAATACAACGAGTTCAGAATCTAACCTCACTATCAAACTCCGAATCCCAAATGAAATAGATTCATACAATAACTCAATCACTGCACTATATTCGGCAATGTTGTTCGTTGTTTGACCGAGGCTCACCCCATGCATAGATACTAACTCGTCAGAGGGCGAATAGATAACCCAAGCTGCGGAAGAGATATTCTGTGTACTATGACAAGCACCATCAGTGAAACCAATGTATGTTTGGAGAGGCATCGACATCTGCAACATCAAGAGTAAAACGAAGATAAGCAGAAATAACGACGAAAACACACTCTCTAAGCTAAGCACACTGTCTAAACTAACAAACACACCAGCTAGAAAGAAAAACTATCCTAACTAAAAATCTCCATACCCATTCTTTTAAGCATAATACCTCTTCAAGTAAAGACCATTTCTGGGTTTACCTAAAGAGTCCCCGTCAAAGTCTACCAACTCATAGGCCCCTTTTGCTAGCTTTCGCTTGATAATATAGGGCCCATGCCACATAGGAATGAATTTTCCAGCACCTAATTTATCATTAGCTTGATCATATAATAACACTAGGTCTCCTTCCGAAAAATTTCGAGGGGTCACATTTCGATCATACTGAGCTTTCATACGTTTTGCGTGAGTCTCGATCGCCAATGCAGCATCACGTCGATTCTCATCTAATTGAGCTAAGTATAATAAACGCTTTTCCTCTTCGGAAATAGCTGGAAGTAACTCGATGGCCATTTGCAGTGACGAGATTTCGCATTCAATGGGTAGCATAGCTTCCAAACCATAAACTAGTTGGAAAGGAGTGAACCCTGTTGATGTTTTTACTGAGGTTCGGTACGCCCAAAGCGCTGAAAATAACATGTTGTACCAATTCGACCGATGAATACCAATGATTTTTCGGATCATGATAACTAAAACTTTGTTGATGGACTCAACTAGACCATTCGCTTGTGGATAATAGGGAGTTGAACTATCGTGACGCAAACCAAGTTGGCCTGTAAGTTCTGTCATCATAACGTTTCGAAAATGGCGCCCATGGTCAGTGATTATCACTTGTTGGACACCAAACCTAGCAATTATATGATTGAACATGAAAATTGCAGCTGTCTTGCCGTCTGCCTCGAATGTAGGCATCGCCTCGGCCCACTTAGTAAAATAATCTACCGCAAGGATGATATACGCATGCCCCCCGGCCAAGTGAGGGTTACATGTAATAAAATCGATACCCCATTTGGAAAAAGGACCAACGGCAATTATAGGGTGGAGAGGAGCAGGTGGAGCGCGCATATTTCGATCAAACACTTGATAGTTGTGGCATTTTCGGACCGCAGTAATACAATCTTTAAACAAGGATGGCCAGAAATAGCCAGCGCGCAATATCTTTTGGGCTGTGGCATACCCAGACATATGACCACCACACGCTCTAGAGTGACAGTCATTTAGAACCCTTTCAGCCTCTTCGTGAGTTAAGCAACGTCGAAAAATAGAGTTCGCCCCACGGCGATAAAGAGTATCTCTAATAATTTTATATTGTTGGGACTGGAATCGAATTTTCCGACGTTCCGACTTTGAAACTTCGGGCCAAAAGGATTGGGTCTGGAGATAGACGATGATATTCCCATACCACGGATCTAAAGTGCTTATTAGAAACAAAGATTCGTCCGCAATGGGCTCCTCTGCCACAATTTCCGTGTCAGCACGCGGGAAGTCACACATTAACTCTACAAAAACTAAAGATTTCTTAGACTTAGATTTCTGGAACTCCAAGTCGAACTCCCGCAGGATAACGATCCATTTAGAGTACTTGCCCCCTAGCAATTGTTTGGTCAAAATGTAGATCATAGGGTTGCAATCCGAAATGACTGTAGTTTTACGTAGTAAAATGTAGTGAGAAAAACGTTGGACAGCTTGAACGGCTGCCAATGCAAATTTCTCCACATGTGAGTATTTTAGCTCAGTTGGATTTAAAGTTTGACTAAGGTAATATATCACATGTTCCATTCCGAATTCATCTTCCTGAACTAAGACCATTCCAATGGTGGAATGGGAGGCGGCAAGATACAAAAAGTAATCCTGGTTGTAGTTGGGAGGATGCAACAAAGGTGCATGGGTCAATGCGTGTTTAAGTGCATCAAAAGATTTTTGAGCTATCTCATCCCAAGAGAATTGAGCGTTCTGTTTCAACAACCGTGTAAAACCCTTTGTAATCTCGGCATAGTTAGGAATGAATCGTCGTAAAAATTTTGCTTTCCCCTGCAAACTTTGGAGTTGGAGAAGACTCGAAGGAGGAGGCAAATTGATAATAGCTTCGACCTTCGAGGGATCAACGCGAATGTCGGCTTTCGAAACTACAAATCCCAGTAATCGACCCGTTTCTATACAGAAGACACATTTGTGTGGGTTCAACCGAATACGATAATGCCTACACCTCATGAAGATTGCACGTAAGTGGACGAGGTGATCAGCTCGATGTAATGAATGAGCGGGCAAATCATCGAGATACGGTTGCACAATGTGTTTGATGTCATGAAACGCATAAGACATCGCCCTTTGAAAAGTTGCTCCGGCATTCTTGAGCCCAAAAGGTAATTTACAATAAGCAAATGTCCCCCATGGACAAATGAAAGCCGTTTTCGGTTGATCGACAGGTAGAATATTGATTTGATTGTATCCGGAAAAACCGTCCATAAAGGAAAATATTTCACTGCCGGCACAATCGTCAATTATTTGATCAATATAAGGAGTTGGATAGTTGTCCTTTGGACAAGCTCGATTAATGTCCCTATAATCGATGCATATTCTTATTGTTCGCTGTTTTTTATTAACCGAAACAATATTCGATACCCAATCCGTTAACGGGATCGGATAAATGAACCCTGCTTTTAATAATTTTTCGACTTCCGCTTTAATTGCAGCAGCTTTTCTTGGGTGAATCTGACGCAAACTTTGCTGGACGGGTTTAGCGTCCAGGTAAGTATTAATCTCATGAACAACAATCGCGGGATCAATTCCTGGCATTTCCTCATAGGACCAGGCAAACATGTCGCGGAATTCTTGAAATAGGGCCTTGTATGTTTGAATTTCGTCATCTGTACACGAGGCACCTATATGAATGTTCTCAACAATTCCAGGCTTATCCGAAATGTCAATGGGAATAGTTTGAGAGATGTTTCCCAAATTTAACTCTGAATCGGGTTGTTTCATTGGATTATGAGGTTCCTTGACATATTCAGTCGTAAAGATTGATGAGAAATCATTTTCAAAACAATCATCCTCAGGTAAAAACGAAGATCTGTGATGGAGATCTTCCCATGGTAAATCATCTACACATAGGATTTCACGAATTTTCTCATCAGAGTGAACAAGTTCAGAAAACTTAGTTAAATCCGAGGTTGTTGTGAAAAGTGATTCCTCACATACCACATTCATTAAGTCTTTTTCAGTTGAACACAGGTCAGTAAAAGACTGCACAGCTTCATAGGAAATTTCATATGGACTCAACGGCATAAAATTACCAAATGAGTCTATTTCAGATTCAGAAGGAATGATCCAAGGATCGTCATAAAAAATAGTGTCTGATGTAATCATATGAATGGTTGCAAATGAAGATGATACGTTGATTGGAGGAAAAGGAAAAGTTCCCAGTAAACCGACATCTTTAACTAATCCTACTCCAACATCCTTATATGGGATAGTCGTTTTACCGACATGCTGAATACTCTCTGAAGAGGCTGGGTCGGATGAAAAGTAAACCAGCTAGTCTATTTTTACGATCTTTCCATTATGTGGGAACTTTATTACTCGGAAGACCGATGAAATGACCGCTGTCATAGTGTAAGACCAACTTCGACCCAAGAGAAGGTTGCAGTCTAAAGGGGCATCAACCACCTCCACATCTAGACTAACGGTTTTTCCTTCAACCCCTATAGGCAAATCCTGTAGAATGCCAAAAGGATGAAACCCACGGCCATCAAAGGCCTTAAGAATTGTCGGGGATTGATTTAGTGAAGGAGAACCAAGCGATCTCCAACACTGTATTGACATAATACACGTTGAAGCTCCCTCATCAATTACAGTCCGATGAATAGGTCTGTTTTTTACTATCACTAGGATCTGGAAAGCCATTTGATGAGGCAAACACGGTGTACTATTTTCTAGATCAAAGATTGTTAGGTTCGGGTCCTGAACATCAACAGCTCCTATAGCCGACAAAAGTAATTTACGTTGTGCTGGGCATGATTGCAGCACTTCCAAAGCCGACATTGCTGAGGGTAAAACAGCTAAGTCCTCAACAATGTTATAATTCTGGGCCGCTCTCGCATGTGGATTGAAAGCAGACTTTCGAAGTATACCCTTGGCAGGTGGTTTGATTACTAAGTCTGGATTAGGCTTCTCGATCTATAGTGGATCGGAACCGGGAGCTGAGGTTGATGGATTAGAATGAGAAGATTCTGCTTCTTTGCCATCAACAGGACTTTTACTAACATAATCTTGCGATCGAGTCGCAATCCTTACATGGGACCTCATCAATATGGGTTATTCATTGGCACTCGAGGAAGAACCTATCATCTTGCTATCTTGATTTGGAAATGGATCCTTCAAAACAACAGGAATTTGGGAACCTTTGACGATTTTCGCAACCTATGCTCGATGAGGGCAGTCTCTTGTAAAATTTTCTTCGTCACAAATGAGACATGGATAACGAGGTTTGCGCTTTTCATCATTGGATTTTGCCTTTTTGGATTTCTCTTTTGAACTTTTGTCCGTTTCTTCTTCTTTCCACCGGATTTTGATTTAGTCGTAGATGATTCTACAGCGTGAATATCGGCGGAAACCTCTGCAGAAGAATCTCCTATCGAGGAATCAGGCAAGGTTATGATAGGAGAAGAATTCTTGGAAGACTTCTTCTTACTTTTAGTGTTAACTGTACCAATCATACCATCAGCGGCATGAGATCTCGAAGGAGCTACAACGATTTGATTTGACTTGGGAAGATCGGGGATCTTTTCGTGTAACGTACCTGACTGAGTATAAAATAAGTCAAGGTACTGTGCTTGAGCAATCACTTGCTCCTCAGTAACTACTCCGGCCTTAGCTACGTCTTCAGTAATCTTCGGTAACAATGATTTAAAAAACCATTCAGCTAAGATCTGGTCCGAGATAAAAACTTTCACTAACCGCCTTCGACGTCTCCATTCATGAATATGATCGGAAATATATGTGGACGTCGATTGCTTTAATGAAGTTAGTAACTCCGTGCCATTATCATATCTGACTGGAAACTGAAAATGAGTTAAAAACGAGGTAGCTAACTGGCTAAAATTATAAAAAGAGGCTCGTGGTAACTCAATATACCACTTGGCTGCAAGACCAATGAGAGTGCGCTGGAAAAGACGTAAGCAAATCGAATCATCCGAGATGGAATTAGAGGCACACCAGAGGTGGTAAGTCATCACATGGTTCGATGAGTCCTCTCCAGATTTACCTTCGAACTTGGGAATGTCATTGGGTAACTTATTAGGCATTGGCGGCCAAAACGGAAGATAATTAATTGGATCGTTCGTTAGGCGCGACAAGTCTGGTAAGTCCAAAGTTGCGATAAACGGTAGCTGCCGATTAGGATCCCTAAAACTCTGGGTCATGAGACCAGCCCCAGGAGGAGGATATCCAGGATAAATAGGAATAGGAATCGCGTTCGGGATATTGTCTCCTCCTGGAAAACCAGGATTAACCGGACCGTACTGGGGTTGTTGTGGTTGTTGATAAGTGTACCCAGGATACGGTTGATACTAATAAAATGGTTGCTGGACAGCAGGACCGAATTGGTACTGTCCCTGGTACGGTTGATAAGTGAATTGTGGTTGACTTGTTACAATCGTACTTAAACCAAATTGTCCTACAGGCATCTGAACCGTAGTTTGAATCGTGGATCCAGATGATGGTAAAGATGTCTGAGGAGTAGATACAGGAACAGTAGAAACTGGAGTTGTCGATACTCCAGAAGTAGGTGGGGTAGATTGAACAGATGTTGTGATAGTTGCAGCAGTCGTTTGAGATGGAGTACGAGGCGCAGTAGGCCCAGACTGAGAAACTACCGAAGGTAAAGAAGTTTGAATATTAGACTGGACTGGTTGCTGGGGTGAACCAGAAACTAAGGGTTGTCCAGTTTGAGATGACAACTGTACATTTGGCCGCAACACCTGTTGAGTTTGCGATGGATCCCACACTATGTTCATTCCGGGGTACTGACCCATAACAGGTTGAGAATATTGAGATCCAAAACCGGGTTGAGGGTAGGATTGATAATTGAAAGGTACATTTCCTGTTCCTTGAATATAAGATTGACCTTGGGGCAGATACCCTTGAGGCATGTACTGATACTGGGGTTGACCTTGAGGTATAAATTGATACTGGGGTTGACCTTGGGGTACATATTGAGTCTGGGGTTGACCTTGAGGAACGTAATGCACCGCAGGCACGTACTGTCCTTGAGGTTGCCCCCCAGATGCAAATTGTGTACCTTGAGGTTGTCCCCCAGGCGATAACTGGCCACCTTGAGGTTGAGAATTGGGAATAGAACCTGACATCATAAGAATGTCTTCTATGCTCAACGGCTTTGCACCATTGCTTCCAGTGAATAACCCTTGTTCAATGGGTTGAGGAGATGCTCCCGAAAAAGTACGAGAAAGTGACTGATACCCAGAGGGAACAGAAGGACTGCCATACAAAAAAGATTCAGGCGATTGAGTCATCACGACTGACTGTATCGATATATTAGACGAAGGATAAAAACCTCTAGGTGTCGGGTGAAAAGGAGCTCGAGGTGGTGAAAAACTTAATCCTGGGTTTTCTAAGAAATTTGTTAAAGAAAGATACCAAGTAGTACTCCTTGGTGGACTGTAAAAAATTGATTCACGCTCCCTTAGTTCGATAGTAGGTTGATTTTCAGGGATAGATAAAACTTCCTCCTCTTCTGGAGAAGCAAGTTCTTCAATAGCAATAAGCCCAGAAGGAAGATCTTGGGTAATTACTCTTTCTACCCTGGGTGAATCAGGAGCACTAGAAGTCGGAGAAGCTACCGGTGATATAGGAGTGGCAGCAGATTCACTTTCAGGTTCTGATATTTCAGGTTCTTCACCTATATCACTAGTAGACGAAAAGCTACCAGTTACTTCAGATACAGACACTGACTGTGGATTATACTCTGCTACTGACGGTTGATAATCAGGATGAACTATCACAGAAGATTCTCCTTCTTCAGGTGATCCAACTCTACTTTCACTAGGAGTCACGAGGACTTTCAAGCCTTCGTAGTGGCTTGGGACTTCTTCAGGAGGTTGGCCCCGAAGTCTATGGGACTTCCTCAATAAATCAGCCACGGTTACAACCTCAGGAGACTGGCCCCGAAGTCTACGGGACTGTCTTGGTAATTCAGTCACAGCTAAAAACTTTTAACTACTGCACACGCAAACAAAGTAAAATCTCAAAGAAAACCGCCTAAAGTCTCTAAAGAACCAAACAATTTCGAATCACACGCCTAAAGAATCTAGGGCGTCAAACCACACACAAACAGTAACTTTCCGTACTGAAAACGCTAGTTGGTGATGAAATCCAACATCGCAGAGTCCAATACAGAAATGGCGGGTGGAACAGTTACCCTGGCAACCTGCTTAATGAATAGACTGGCACAAGTTCCTCCACTAATAACCGTCTCAAGTGAAGTGAACCCCCCAGAAAATCCAAGTGAGTCTAGCCGACGTCTGCTCCAGGTATAGTGGGATCTTCCCTCCACCATCACCTTAGGAAGAAACCTAAAAATAATAGTCACTAAGGTCACCAACAGCAACAAATATACCTGGGGGAACAGTCTACGATTCGATACACACGCAAGGGCAGAGTAACAAGCTCAATCCCCTTGCCAGCTCCTTGACAATAATCCAAGGTTTACCGACAAGTGACCCCAGGCTCCTCGACAATGGTTAATCCCGAGGTTTACCGTTTGTAGTACGTGCATATCTGGCGTCGTTCCCAATGAAGGAGGATTGATCCCCTCACTGGTTCGGACACGATCTCGTGCTTCTCCTTTAAGAGGAGCTTTCCCAGAGCATAAATGTAACAATTGGATTTATCCTACCGCAAGATAATCTTCTTGTTTGTTTTTACTGTCTTGGAGAGTTAATTACTCTCCTACTCCAAGACACTAGCCTGATCTATGTTGGTGTATCAGAGCCCTAGTAAATAAAAAGTTACTAAGTTAATTTTAATTTAAGTGTTATTTTTTATGGCTTTTGCTTTAGGACAAAAGGTAGCGGAGATGAAACTTATGATGTGTAGACTCGACTCAAATCCACTAAAAAGATGCACCTAGGATGAAAAAACAATCTTTCCTTTTCAATGAGTTCCCTAGCTAAGAGAGTTGGAGAATGCAAAATTTATAAAGACAACTTTCTTAGCAATGAAAATCAAAGAAAAAATCTCTTTATCTTTTCCAAAGCACACAACACAAGACCACTGATTATTTCATGAAATCTTCCTTTCTCTTTTCAAAGACTTCAAATGCTACTAAAACAAACTTTCTTCAAAAGAGATTTTGTATTTTTCCTATTTCAACAAAGCATGTAAAACTACTTAACAAAAATCAATTTTAATATCTATGAAAATCTAAGAGAAATTTATCTAAAAGCAAATCCAATGAGGTAAAAGCCTACAAAATATAATTCCAGGCTGTTTTACTCAGTTACAATTCAACCAAGGACTAATTCATGCAGAATCATAAATCAGTCAAAAACAAAAATAAAAAGCTCTTGTTCTTTTTCTTAAGAATGAAATTCACAGCTTAACAAACAAGCCTTCTCGAAATTCCGCAAAGAGACAACACAACAGTAGGTTTCTCAAACAAAGGTGGATTTTACGAATGGTCTAACTCCTAAGAAGACTGAAAAGACCAAGGATATCCAAGGTTTTTACAACTTCTAAATCCAGAGTCACTACAAGACCAATACAAAAATCAAACCTAGGGCTAGAATTTTCTATGAACTTCACTAAAACCCTTGATGCTAATGAAACAAGCCTAGATGAAAACTTCTGACAGGTAACCAGTGGATCTGGGCAGCAATAAATAAGCTATAAACAAGATCTAATAGGTAAAAAAGGAAAACAAAAATTGAAATTTTCTAAACTTTTAACAGGGTACGCATGCAGCCCGTTTGCACAGGTGTGGCCCTGCTCTGTGTACAAAGCAGAAGTGCATACAGGTACGCACTGTGCTTAACTCAGAGGGTGTGTACTTCTCTCAAAAACAAGAAAAATAAAAAACTAACTCAATCCTAAGCTATTCTACCCAAATTCACAGTCAATCAGTCAAAAACTAGAAAGAAATCAACGTTTCTCAAATCAAAGTATCAATCAAAAGAGAAATCAATCAAATCCATGGAATCCCCAACGAAGTCGCCATTTTGTCATGCGGAAAGAGTCAATTTTGCGGACAAAACCGACCTCCCTAGAAACTAAGGCTTTTCTAGTGACAAACAAAACAATGAAGCACTATCTTTCCCTAAATATGCATTTAAAATAAAAGCAACCAAGTGTTTAAGGCTTACCTTTAGTCCACCGCTGTTTGTAACGGCCAAATCTCTTCGATCCAGATGAGCTCCTCTCCTTGAAGCCTGCGTACACAAACAAGCAAACGATTACATAGCACCTGAATAAATCATATAATAAAACATATTCATCATAAAGACCAAGGAGTTTATGAAACAAATTATATATAACAACTTGTTGAGAAAAATGAACTTAATTGTATTAATTGGAAACAAAAGAAACCTTACAACCAACGCCTTGGTGTTGTGTAGGTCCCTCCCAGGGTCTAGCAAGAGTTCTCCTCTACTTTGATCAGCTCACCCACTTCCAAATGAAGCTAAGAAAGGAATGTGATCTCTCCTCTCAAGCTCTATAAGGGAGTCCTAATTTCAGCAGCATCTACCCTTAGGAATGTTCAGCTTTCAACCTCCCTTGCCTCTGGCCCAATGCTTGTATTTATAATGCTTTGGAGGAAGTTAAACAGGTCCACCATCAATGGGATAAGCCCCTCTTTCAAAGGGATAGCTCCCCTCTTCATGGGATAAGTTCCTCTTTCATTGGGATGAATGAACCATCTGGAGGCGCTCAAACCACGTCAAACCATCTTCTAAAATGCTCTAGAATCGACCGCAAGTAAGTTTTTTGAAGTGAAACTTGCACCTTTTGACTTTTACAGGGGTACGCACCCACCCCTTTACAGACAGAGCGTACAAGTACGCAGGTATTATGTACTTGAGGTGCGGGCCCGCAGGTAAGAGTAAGAGAAAGTGCGGAACCAGAGTTATATTGATTTTTAAAAGGCTTTCTCTCTTTTTTGGAGTTTGACATGAGGAGCAGAGGTATAAGACTTGCCAGGGAGGAAAATATGGTTATTGATGGAGCCATACTGACTGCAAATAGGCATGGTGACAAATTTTAGTGTAACAGATTGCCCCCTAAAGTGCGAGGTCTGTAGTAGATCAGGGTTTTATATCATCTAGGAAGGGTGAAGCACTTTATCATTTCGAGGATTATCTTGTGGAGAGCCCAGTCGGAACCTGCAAATATTCAACACAAAATACATATATGAGATCATATCATCGCTGAGGTAGGCATTCCCATACTCAGATGAAAAACTTAACTAACAAACTAACTACTGCTCTGATATAGGAATGATTTCGCAATACATCATAATCATAGACACATGTAGACACAGTATGGACACAGCCATCTGTTTATAATTAGTCTACTGTATAATGAATACAAAACTCCTCGCAGCCTAGATGGCGGAAACTAGATCCAGGGTCTTGATTTCTGCTTCCCGAAATAGTACGATTATATCCATGCGAATAAATGAGTTGATGTTGAACATGGTAGAAACCACTTGATTACCAGTCAATGATGTCAACTGTTAACAAGTGTGAGAGAGACCACCAGTGATGTCAATGGCTCTCAAAGTACCCAATACAATCCATGAGATGTGAGTAGATGTGTTGATGTCAAACATGTCACGGAATCCTTCAATCGAAAGTCAATGATGTAAACTGTCGTCAAAGGCGAGAAACCTGCCATTGAGGCATGCAGATTTCAAGGTACTGATGATTCCTAGATCATCTTTCTAGATAATGAACTGAAGTCGATAGAAAGCGATCCGTTGCAGGCAAGCCCACAACACGAAATCATAGATCAAGTTGAAGAAATTTAGCTGTAAGGACTGACTCAGGGATGGTTAATATGGATGACAGATATTTTTCAGATGAATGGTTTATTTGCAAGACTCCTCTTGAACACATAACGACACTACAGATGGTTTGGTGACGATTGTCCCAAAGTTAATACCCAGAAACCGGCTAAAGACTTTCAATGTGGTTTGATCAACTATTAGGCAAAGGATTTCCCAACCCAGGTGAATGAAAAGTGTCGTGTTCAAGAGTGGTGATAAGGTTTTTCTGAGACAAAGTATAACAAATAGGCTCATTTTCCTCTCTTTTCCCCCACCATTTCTGGAAAGTACCTCTTTATTTTTTACAAGCTTGAGGAGGATAACATTTGCTTGATTATAAGCTCATCCTTCGGATGAGTCCAACTTAGTTTAGATTCGAACCCTAAGAAGGAGTGGTCCGTTCCTGTTTGTAATCGAACAGGTCCTTTACTGTGAAATTTTAACAAGTCCAGTATAGGAGAAACTCGGCGCTTTTCAATTTTAGAGAGTCTGAAAAACTTAAGAAGACTCCAGGGTTGACCTTTTTCGTAAATTTGTGTCTCCCAAGCCCGAAAAAGTATAAAATAATACTTGAGAGAACCGCAAATCTACTCAATTGTTAATGCAAACAGCTTCAGACTATTTGAACCTTCATTGGTTAAAGATCCTGAAGGGCAGAGTCAATTGCAGGAAGATACAGTTCTAGACAGGAAGGTGAGAACTACGCACAAAGGGGATGTTGAGTACCTTAGGATTGGGCTCAAAGGTTCAAAACCAAGCAGTGAAAATTGGATAGAAATTGGGCAAGCGAGGAATCTATACCCTCACTTGATTGATGCTTAAAAACCAACTTTTGGTGGTCCAAATGCTTTTTCAGTGGGAAGGTTGTAATCCAAATTGGATCCTAGAACAATCTCTACATTTTCATGAACTCTTTAAAAATCATGCCAAAGTTTCAAAGTCTTATAAAGATCAAAGCTATCACAGATATCCTCGTGACAATTGAAATTTGTGATCAGTGCGAAGCAACGAGGAACCTCGATCCAGCACACAGACCCTCAGTCCATGGTAATGCACGCTGAGACAAATTTGAAAAACCAGAGGTCAATTCAAGAAACTGGGGCAGTTTTTGAGGAAAAGCCCCGAGCGCTCGGACCCGAAAAGTTATAGAATGTAATGGATATCGCGCCGATTCCATCAAAGGTGGAGTCCCACAAAAACCGGAAAAATATCGGAAGGGATTCGAGTGGTAAGCAGTTTCAACCGAGTCCCGCCTGATGCCACACAATGGGTGCCATGCATCTAGCGGAAGAGAGAGAAAATCGCTCATATCAGACAGGTAAACATCATGTTACTTACCCGCCCGATATGGATGATGACCGTAGGATCTGGAGGCTCCAGATTGATGATGGAGACGCAATCCGATGGATGACCGGATTCAATGGGGTAAATAGGCAGAGTTGTATAAGATTTGAAGTCTGACGTGGATGATGCATTGACAGAAGAGCATGTTTTGCGGGCATTCTTGGAGTTAACGGTAAAAATGGTCATTTCAAAGACGTCCAAGAGAACTGACTCTTAGTTTGTTACAAAATAGGTGGCCACCTCCCTGTGAGGCATTATACTGTGATGATTATGCCGAACATAAGGATTCAGATGGATAGAGGCAAGGAAACTGGGGAGTCGAGAAGTGGAAACGAATAGTCAGAAAGCAGATTGGCTTTAAAGTCTGTGTACTCCAGAGACTTGGGGGATCCAAGTACAGTTTCGTTGATTTATGTCTGCTGAGTGATACTAAAATTGAGCTCATTGTTGTAAAAAAATTGCTTTGAAAACCTAATAGAGAGGCCACCACTGAAGGTTGGACTGGGAGACATAGCCCAGGAGTATTGGGTGAACTCCTTATTAAACTTCTTGTGTTTATATGTTTGCTTGTTATGTTTCTCCTAATTTCTTCAGTGCCTGTGTATTTCGCAATCTTATGGATCCGTTGCACAAAATAACATAGGCACATCCATGCATATGAGTCTGTAATACCTTAATTATTTTTCTTAGATAAATTTTAGATCATCCGACGAAGCATCGGAGATACGCGCACAACGGGTACAACAGACAACAGACGAATGAGCTGCGGATGTAAGCAAAGTGCAGATGTTGCTGGATGGACTCCGAGTGAAGATCATTGCACCTAGAAAGTGACTCGGGATGAGTCACGATGATTGTGTTGGGGGCCTATTAGGCATCAGATCCCCCGCGTAACGGTTTTGGGGCTTAAAGCCCACAATTTTGGGTATTGGTATTGTAAAGGCTCCGCGAAGTGCGCGGACTGTGAATTGTAATGAGTCAAGTCAAAGGGTTGTCTACCTAAAATATTGTAATTTAATATAGAATGGGTCGGCCTACCCATGGTCCGCGAACCATGGGAATGTATAAATAGAGTGAGGCTCTAAGAGCAGAGGTAGTTTTTGACTAGTTCGGTTCTTAAGTGTATGGGTTTCTAAAGGTGATATTCACGCCGAGTCTGTAAGTCTTTGTCATGATTGGTAGTAGTAAGAGTAGGCTCTGCAGCTGTGTGTGCAGAGGCCTGGTAGAGTCTGAAATTGTGTGCGTGGACCCCTACAACTGAGTGCGTAGGGTGGAATTGGATTGTATTGGAACAAAAGATTAATAAAAGATAAGTGCTTCTGAAATATTGTGCATCTGCTCGTAGATCTGAGTGTTTGTTCTTCTGTTATGGTTTTATGCATATTTGTTTAAGGTTTATGTTTACGATCATCTGTTATAAATATTGAATGATTAATAAAGATGACCGAATTAAGTTAGATCTATAATAATAACCTACTACGGGTAAGGGATCTAGACACCACTTCTTCGCGCTCAGTACAGGGGCTATGCGAAGGTTAGACATCTGTGCAGAGCAGTGCAAGCAAGCAATACTGGATCAAGACCTCTCCAAACCTCATTTAGACATCCCTAAATTACGAAAACCTGGTTCCAACACCCTCCCAAACTACCTAGTGTGGGACTTTAGTCCGTGCTCTGCGGATTGTTTTTGAAAGGGCCGGTAGTGCTAGATTTGTTTGGCTAGCTCACTTCTAAACCTAGGTCAAGCCCCTATAAGCCAACACACTTTCCCATTGACGAGAAGGAACTGGAAGTGGAGTGTACAAGCCTAGCTTTCTATTGTTGGCTTGCTTTTAGCACACATGGTACACCCTTTAATATATCTAGAAATTGTCTCATGTATTCTTGGCCAATAACGGAATCCTTGCAACTGTGCTTACAACGAAATGACCTGATATTAGAGAAGTATGTGCTTCTCGGATTATGTTAACTCTTTCAGTTTGTGGAATGCATAAGTTTAACAAATGATGCAAGAGTTGGTCCTTAACATGATAATCCAATTCTTCCGCTTGTTTACCATGACTTAAAGTTGCATATACATCTTTAAAATATACATCTTGAGCATATTGTCCAATGTAGCTTTCATGCAATACTGAATTATGCTTAAGTATAGTAGATGAATTTATGATTGGTCTAGACAACATATTTGCAAATTTATTGTGTATGCCTTATATCTGATGACTAGATGAAACTGTGGAATAATTAACTACTGCAGAATTAAATGTCTCAGAATGATAACATATGGGTTTACCATGTTACATCAACATTGCTCCCATGGAATAGTCACTGAAATCTCTTTCAATTTTGAATGGTATTTGCAGATCTAGCAATGCTAGTACTGGTTCTGTACTAATTTTTTCTTTCAAAGTGTCGAAGGCTTTCTTCTGTTTTCCTCCCCACTAAAACACCTTATTCAATCTTTTCAAAGCATGTAAGGGAGCTACAATCAAGGAAACGTTAGCAATAAACTTTCTCCAATATTGTGTTGATCCTAGGAAGCTTTTAACTTCTGTAGCAGATTTGGGTTTAGGCCAGTTCACAATGACTTCAACCTTAGAGCGATCTATCTTCAGTTCACCACCCCTAACAATATGACCCAAATAATTCAAAGATGTTTTGCCAAATTCACATTTGATAACTTAACATAAAGATTTTCTTTCCTCAAAACATCTAGGGTCTGCTTTACATGCTTCAAATATTCTTCCCATGTTTTATTGAAAACAAGAATGTCATCTAAATATACAATTACAAAATCATCAATAAAAGGCCTGAGTACATCATTCATAACTCTCACGAAAGTGGTAGGAGCATTAGTTAAGCCAAAAGGCATAACCAACCATTCATACAGCCCTTGCTTTGTTTTGAAAGTAGTCTTCCATGCATCTGGTTCTACTACTCTGATCTGATGGTAGCCACTACGCAAGTCCAACTTGGAAAAGCAAATAGCTTCTTTCAACTGATCCAATAGATCATCAATGTGAGGAAGGGGATAACGATTTTTGATTGTTATTTTATTCAGTGTTGTGTAATCAATGCACATCTTCCACGAACTATCTTTATTTCTCACCAACATGATCGTAGATCTGCATGGTGATGTGCTTGGTCTTATGAACCCTTTATCGAGCAACTCCTGTACCTTCTTCTTGATCTCTACATTCTCTAGAGCGGATAACCTTTTATACCTATAGTTGTGATTGTTGTTTCATCACCTGAGTCTGAACCAAAATCTTTCTGTATAGCAACAACAGTCTTCTTCTTCTTGCCATCGAACTTCTTGGGTTTCAGCTCTAGATGCAAAGACCGACAATGTTCATCATCATGTCCATCCTTCTTGCAGTGAGTGCATGAAGGTTTGTTTTTCTGTACAGCGTTTTCCTTCCTCTCTTTACATTTTTGCTTATTCTTTTTCTTTTTCTTGCTTGCAGTGGGTTTTGATGATCCCCCAATATCTGGGTTCACATTCTTGCCTCTAACCTCTAGATGTGTAGCCTAAACAGATACCTCATCTATGCTAGTGGGGTTAAACATGAGAATGGTGTGCCTCAAATAGCTATGTAGACCACCTATATACTTCAACAAAGTTTCAAGTGAGTCTAGAGAAATGCCTAGAACTAAAGCTCTTTTCCTAGATTCCTGGGTATAGCTTTGTACACTTTTCCCCTTTAATTGGCGAAGAGTTTGCCAACTCATCATGGCTTGTTGCATATAAGCTAGTGGATAGAATTTTTTTTGAATGGCAGAAACAAATTCACTCCAGGTAGAAAGAATTTTACCATGCTTCTTCAAATCAGCTTGTGTCCTACCTTCCCACCACACTAAGGTAGTTCCTCCAAGGTGAAGGCTGGCCAGCTAAATATTTCTCCTTTTTGAATCGATGTTCTACACCCTGCAATATACCTCAATTTTTCTAATCTAGTTATCTAGCTTTTCTGCATTTAATTCTCCATCATATATTGGCAAATCAAATTTTCATCTAATTTAATCACATAAGTCTTCTTCTTTTTATTTTCAAGTCTAGAAGGAGGTGTTGATGGAGGAGGTTCTTCCCCTTTCCCTTTGCCTTCTGAATGGGCAACTAGAAGAGGTTCCTCTACCCCTTTTCCTGTTTGAGATCTTGAAGGGCTTTCCCCTTGGCATTTCTTAAATTCTCGGTACATTTCTTCTACCATGGGTCTCATGGTCATGAAACTCCGCATGAACCAAGAGTCTAATTCCAAGGGAATTTCTTCTGTCATCTTCCTCCTAGGATAGACTCTTCCAATTTTTGGGTTAGCCTCAACCAATTCTCCTTCTCATAATTTGAGCTTTGACCTAGTTAGCACTCATCAATCCATCACAAGCTTGTCTAACCTTAGCAAACCTAAAGCTCTCATACCACTTGATCTAAAAATGAGATCTTAGACAATTATTAAGGTATTACATACTCATGTGCATGGATTTTCCTATGTTACTTTATGCAATGGATCGATAAGATTGAGAAATACATAGACAATGAAGCAGTAAAGAAGCATAATAGACAACACACATAAACACAACAAATTTAATAAGGAGTTCACCCAACACTGCTAGGCTACATCTCCTGGTCCAGCCTTCTGTGGTGACCTCTCTATTATGTCTTCAAAAGCAGAGTTTTACAATAGTATGAGCTCAATTTGAGTCTCAACACTCAACAGATACAACAACAAGAGTTTTTATTGAACCCCTCAAGCCTCTCTGAGTACAAAGACTCTCTCTATCACTCTCTATCTCTGTCTTTACTCTGTCTCAGCACTTCCTCCAATACTACTTGCCTCCATTTGCTCTCTGTCTGTGGCTTTAAAGGTAATTGGCGCTGTTTGTTCATTTCCTCTTCTTGGCTTTCTGTCTCCCTGCCTCTGTCTGCTCAAATCCCTCTTCTAATCATTAGAAATCATGGCATAACTCCTTTTGGGGAGGTGGCTACTTGTTCTGCAATGGATGAGTGCATCGGGCCTTTGAAATCCCTAAAACAGCCATTCTCTGTTTACATAGAGAACTACATTCAAACATAGGAAAATTCTACCAAAACATTGTTCATCGAACTTCAAACATCCATAATTCTGCCTTATACTCCTATCGGATCCGCCTTTATGTGGACATCGCATCTCCACTGTTGATCTGGGATCTCCCAGATCTAACGGCTATGGTTCATTTCAAGCGGCCCTTTCATATGGCGGTTAATCACCCGATAAGGGTGGTTTTCTCTCTCCTCAGCCTAGACACGTGGCAGCCAATGTATGGGCTCAAGCGGAGCCCAGCCCAAACCACTTATCGCTTTTGGTCCTCCCGAAATCCAACTTGTTTCGTGGAATACATTAAAAACATTAAAATCCTATAAAAATGGCTTTGGGGTGGATTTGAAATATTATTCATTTTCATTCCCAAACCCTTTTGGGTCCACTTTTCATCGCATCGGCACTCCCCTTGTATTTCATTTAATAAACGAAATACATGAAAATACATTTAAAAAATGTCATTTGACGGGTCTCAAATCTTATGAAATAGCATTTATATTTTTGTCGGGTCTGGTCTATCACAGTGTTAGTCATAATCGACCCCGCTCCTATGCATAGCTCCGATGCGATATTGTGATATCGCAATCGCATGTCATTGATCCTCCTGAGCAGTGGTTAAGGCCATATATATACATACATACATACATACATATATATATATATATATATATATATATATATATATATATATATATATATCAACGATGCGATAGCACAATTGACTCTGGACCGTTGATCGACCAGATCCAACAACTCCTGTGCATCATGTTGGCATTATGATTCAGGTGTTGTCCTTGATGGCAACCCATTCAGGTGGTAGATCACTATTCTTGATGATCAGCTCTCTATTTTTAAGAAGGACGCAGGCAATCTGTTCAGAAAGTGCGTCCCCATAGGTATACCATGCAGAACCCGCGTCCAGGGACGCAGGCCAGCCGTTCAGGGGGTGCGTCCACCCAGTGCACACATTTCAAGACAGAGAAAAGCACGAGGGGGTTTCTTGTGTGGTATCTAGCCGACGGTTTTGTGTTTCTATGGTGTCGGCTCGTGGTATTGTTCCATGTTTTGGGGAGGAGCTTGCCTATATAAAGCAAAGGAGTTCATTTGGATTAATCATCATCTTTGGTTGAATATCTTTTGGTGTGATCTAGTCCAGATCTATGAGGGCGAATCTTCTAATGGACTGTGATCTCTATGGCGCATGATCAGATCTGCAGATCTGACTGTTTGGGCTAGTTCTGAAGTCTTCATATCTTTTATATCTGAAGGGATGCAGGTTCAGTGAAGTGCAAGTGCGCCGAGACGCAGTACAGTAAGGGCTCAGGTGCGTCTCTGAAGCGAAAGACGCGGCGCGATAGTATTATTGGGTGCGTCTCTGAAGCAAAAGACGCAGCGCGATAGTATTGTTGGGTGCGTCGGTACGCAGAGCAGTTTAAAGGAACAGTGCGTCGGTACGCAGAGCAGCAGAAGGTAAAACTGCGTCCAGTCGCAGGCCACAGAAAGAAAAATTGCGTCCCTGTCTTAAGATGATCTGTTGACTGTATTTTTCTGTTCATAAAGTGTTCTGGGTTAGTTCTGTGATTACTGATCTGATAACTGTAGTGGACTGTAACTGTTGTATACTTGTTGATCATTTGATTCTTCATGAAAAGAAGTAGGGGGTTGTAGCTCCCTTCCAGGAGAGACTGGAAAACGAGAGAGAGTTGTAGCTCTCTGCAGGTTGCAGCCTGCGTACTGGTAAAGGACTGCACCAGTACAAAATCATTGTAAAAGAATTTCTAAATTGAAAGAAGATAGAGACATATTGCAGCAGGTGGTTTTCTCCCACATTGGGTTTCCACCTTACATCTTGTGTTCTTTGGTGTGACTGTCTATTTTCTTTGTTCATGCTCATTATTTTATGGTACTGATATGCAAGAATAATTCAAAAGATCAAATAAGGAAGATTTGTTAAATTGCTAGATAATACTGATTCACCCCCCCTCTCAGTATTATTTCCAACAATTGGTATCAGAGCAGGTCCTTCAGAAAAGCTTGATCACTTGAAGGTAGATCGTTCATCATGAGCAACTACGAGAGAGAAGCATCAATCAGGCCACCGGTTTTTGATGGGACAAACTTCAATTATTGGAAGGTAAGAGTTACTGCATATCTTCAATCTCTTGGTACAGAAGTTTGGGACATTGTAGAAACAGGCTATGCTTTTCCTTCAGCCACTCCTACAGATCCAGCTGAGAAAAAGAAGTATGAAACAAATGCAAAAGCAGTCAGTACTCTATTAGGAAGTATATCCCAAACAGAATTTATGAAGGTAATGCACTTCAAATCAGCAAAAGAAATATGGGACAAAATGATCACGAGCTATGAAGGAGATGAACAGGTAAAACAAGCTAAACTTCAAACTCTCAGGATTCAATATGAAACTCTCAAGATGTATAATGATGAAAGTGTGGCTAATTATTTTCTTCGGGTAGATGAGATTGTTAATTGTATGAAAAATTTGGGTGAAGAAGTAAAAGAGTCTATAGTAGTTCAAAAGATTCTAAGATCATTATCCCCAAGTTTGAATCTAAAGTATCTGCAATAGAAGAAAAAGAAAATCTCCGTGTTCTCACTATGTCTCAGCTACATGGAATTCTAACTGCTTATGAAATGAGAAAGGGAGGTCCATCAGACAGAAGGGAGGCTGCTTTTAAGGCATCAGGCAAAGAAGATCACTATGAAGCAAGCCATGTTCCAGAAGAAGAGGAAGAAGAATCAAATTTTGTCAGAAATCTTCAAAGGGGTTCTGGAAGGTTCAGAGGTAAGCTACCTTCAAATGCTTTGCTTGTGGGAGAGTAGGTCATTATGCTGCAAAATGTCCTTATAAGGATAAAGGAAAGGAACCAGCTAGATGGAACAAGAAACAAAGTGCAAATAAGAAAAGCTATTACATCCATGAAGATAGTGATGGCTTATCAAACAGTGATGAAGATGAACAAGGTAATAAATATAGGTTGTTAATGGCATTTGAAGATGATGATTATGAGGATGCTGTAGATGTGGATAACCTTTATGATGAAATTACTAGACTCAAGAGATGTATAGAAGAAAAGAACATGATCATTGATACTCTACAATTTCAAATTGATGAAAAGGAAAAACATCTTGAAAAATTAGAAGGTGAAATTGTTGGTCTTAGAAAAGAAATTGAGAAAACAAAAGCTATTAATCTCAAGTTTGTCAAAGGATCTGAAACTTTGGATGAGATTATCAGTGTGCAGCGGTCTCCACTAAATAAGACAGGTCTGGGCTATAATGGAGAAACTTCTCAAGCATCCACTTCAAAAAGTTATCTTGATGCAGCAAGAAGAAATGAGCAAAAGCACAATGAAGATCATCAGGTAAAGCAGAGACAAACTTCAAACAGAAACTATCAGGGGCAATCCAGCTTAAGGGTGAACAAAAGCCACAACCAGCCACAGGTAAAATCTTCCCAGTTTGGTTCAAGAATAGATGAAAATAGAAATTACAATCAGTTGGCTGGTAGATTCAATAACCGCGGAAGCTTCTTCAATGGACAATGCTTTTCTTGCCATAACTTTGGTCACAAAGCAGCTCAATGTGTTGCGTATAAAACAATCATGACTAGGGAAGCTCAAAAACAAAGAAGTATGACAGGGATTACAAAAAAGACCTATAACAGCTTTTCGGCTCTTGAAAATGAAGTTGAATGTTCTATTTGCAATAATTTTGGTCATGAAGACTTTGAATGCAGAAGCAGGTTTCAGGAAAGAAAGGAACAAGAGCGGAAAAAGGAACAAGCCTCAGGAACCAAAACATGGAGAATAAAGGAACCTCAAACAGAAAGATGTGGGATAGCGTTTTATGCAGAAGGACAGGAAAATCTATGGTACATTGACAGTGGATGTTCGAAGCATATGACAGGTGATAAAGAAAAACTTGAGTCTTATTCTATTTTAGAAAAGGGAAAGAAAGTCTCTTTTGGAAATGATACTCCTGCAACTATAAAAGGAAAAGGTATTGCTCCTTTAAAAGAAGATGTTAAGGCTGGAAATGTTTTGTTTGTTGATGGATTGAAGCATAATCTACTAAGTGTCAACCAGATGTGTGATCAAAGAACCGAGGTTATATTCAGATCAAATGGATGTCTTGTTCGTGATCTTGATACAGGAAAAACAGTTCTCAAAGGGAAAAGAACTCCAAATAATCTATACATATTTGAAGAAGGACAACAACAATGCTATCTAAGCAAGGATGAAGAGCACTGGTTATGGCATCGAAGATTGGGACATCTAAGCTTCTCACAAATAAGGAAAGCATGCAAATATCAGGCAGTTCGCGATCTTCCAGATATCAAAATTCCTGACAACACCATATGCAGATCATGTCAGTTTGGAAAACAAACCAGGACTAACTTTCCAGAGAAAGAAGGATCAGCTAGCATGCCTCTTGAGCTAGTACATACAGATGTATGTGGACCATTCAGGAAAAGAACACCTAGAGGAGAGGAATACTTGATATTATTTATTGACGATTTCTCCAGGTTTGTTTGGTTAGGACTTATGAAGCACAAAGATGAAGCATTCGAAAAATTCAAATCCTTCAAAGCCTTGGTTGAAAATGAATCAGGTCACAAAATTAAGTGCCTCAGATCCGACAGAGGTGGGGAATTTACTTCAAATGAATTTTTCGATTTCTGTGATGAACATGGGATAAGGAGAGAATTCTCTACGGCTAGAACTCCTCAGCAAAATGGAGTTGTTGAAAGAATGAACAGAACAATCCAACAAATGGCTCGTGCTATGCTTGATGAATCAGGAACTCCCGCAACTTTCTGGGGTGAAGCTGCACATGCTGCGGTTATTATTCTCAACAAGACAAATGTCCGGGTGAACAACACTCAAACTCCTCATGAGCTCTGGAGTGGTAAAACTCCTTCGGTAAAGCACTTCAAAATCTTTGGGAGCAAATGCTATATCAAGAATACTGAAGAGCAGCTTGGCAAACTTGATCCTAGAGCAGATGAAGGCATTCTTCTTGGCTATTCTCCACATATCAAAGCATACAAATGCTACAATAAAAGACTTGGCAGAATTGTTGACAGCATTGATGTAGTGGTTGATGAGAAGGGATACATTCCTAGGCAAATACATCGTGAAGACATCGAAGAAGATGAAAGCTACCCTCAAAAACAGAATGATGAAGAAGAAGAACCTCAAGAAGAATCTCAAGAAGAACCTCATGAAGACGCAGAAGAACGAACAAGAATAGAAGAAAAGACTCCATCCAGATATGTTCAGAAGAACCATCCAGAATCTCAGATCATGGGACAGAAAGAAGCAGGTATACAAACTAGAAGAACAGTTGCAGAAGCTTCAAGCTATTTGGCATTACTCTCCTCTACTGAACCACAAAATGTGAAAGAGGCATGCAAAGATGAATGTTGGGTGAAAGCAATGGATGAAGAACTTGAGCAAATCGAAAAGAACAACACTTGGGAGCTGGTTCCTAGACCAAAGGATAAGAATGTTATCGGAACTAAATGGGTCTTCAAAAATAAATTGAATGAAAATGGAGAAGTAATTAGAAACAAAGCCAGACTTGTTTGTAAAGGGTATGCGCAGCAAGAAGGAATAGACTTTGAAGAAACTTTTGCTCCTGTTGCAAGACTTGAGGCCATCCGAATGTTCCTTGCTCTCTCAAGTTTTCAGAACTTCAAAGTATTTCAAATGGACGTAAAATCAGCCTTTCTGAATGGAGACTTGGAAGAAGAAGTGTACATTGAACAGCCAGATGGGTTCATTCTTGGAAATGATCCAAATCTTGTATGCCGATTGAAAAAGGCTCTCTATGGTCTCAAACAAGCCCCAAGGGCTTGGTACTACCGGTTGGACAAATATCTTCATCAACAAGGTTTTTCAAAAGGTTCAGCAGATAGCAATCTGTATATAAAAGTTGAAAATGACAAATTACTAATACTTGTTGTGTATGTAGATGACATTATTTTTGGCAGCAATGAAGAAGCTATGAGTCAAAGCTTTGCCTCGGTCATGCAGAAAGAATTTGAAATGTCCTTACTAGGAGAACTGACATACTTCCTTGGTTTGCAAATCCAACAAAAGGAAGGAGGAATCCTTTTATCTCAAACCAAGTATCTCAAGCAGATTTTGAAGAAATATGGCATGGAAGATGCAAAACCAGTATGTACACCCATGGTCACAGGATGTAGTCTCAGTGCAAATGATGAATCTGCAGCAGTACATCAACCAACCTACAGATCTATGATTGGAAGTTTACTATATTTGACAGGTACCCGACCAGACATCATGCATGCAGTTGGAATAGTTGGAAGATTTCAGGCAAATCCGAAGGAGACTCATCTTCAGGCAGTGAAGAGAATTTTCAAATATCTTCAAGGGACTCAAAATTATGGCTTATGGTATCCTAGAGATACAGATCTCACTCTTCATGCTTATACAGATGCAGATTGGGCCGGAAGCGTGGATGACAGGAAAAGCACAAGTGGTGGTGCGTTCTTTATGGGTTCCAGACTGGTATCTTGGTTCAGCAAGAAACAGAGTTCAATTGCCTTGTCTACAGCTGAAGCGGAATATGTTGCTGCTGCATCTTGTTGCACCCAACTCCTTTGGATGATGCAGACCTTGCAGGATTATCAAATCACTTGTACACCTCCAATCCCTATCTTATGTGACAACACAAGTGCAATCAGCATCTCAAAGAATCCGGTTATGCATTCAAAAACCAAGCACATACCAATCAAGTACCATTTTCTCCGGGAACAAGTACTTGAACAGAAGGTCAAGTTGGAGTATGTTCCTTCTAAGGAACAAGTTGCTGATATTTTCACCAAACCGTTGCCCAGGGACACTTTTGAATACCTCAGGCAAAAACTGGGGGTTGTTGATGCATCATCTTGTTGAACCTCTTCTTATTGATGGTACAGGCTCAGGGGGAGCACATAATGCATTGTTGGCATTATGAAGAAGGAGATCTTGGAAATAGCTGCAATATGTCTCTATCTCTTTCATGGTGGATTTCTGGTTATTTGCAGATCTGGAGGAGCATGAGCATAGGGGGAGCATACCCTTTGCCCTTGATGTCAAAGGGGGAGAATGAAGCTGAAGATCATGAGGTTGCCATCAAGTCCAAAGGGGGAGATTGTTGGCATTATGATTCAGGTGTTGTCCTTGATGGCAACCCATTCAGGTGGTAGATCACTATTCTTGATGATCAGCTCTCTATTTTTAAGAAGGACGCAGGCAATCTGTTCAGAAAGTGCGTCCCCGCAAGTATACCATGCAGAACCCGCGTCCAGGGACGCAGGCCAGCCGTTCAGGGGGTGCGTCCACCCAGTGCACACATTTCAAGACAGAGAAAAGCACGAGGGGGTTTCTTGTGTGGTATCTAGCCGACGGTTTTGTGTTTCTATGGTGTCGGCTCGTGGTATTGTTCCATGTTTTGGGGAGGAGCTTGCCTATATAAAGCAAAGGAGTTCATTTGGATTAATCATCATCTTTGGTTGAATATCTTTTGGTGTGATCTAGTCCAGATCTATGAGGGCGAATCTTCTAATGGACTGTGATCTCTATGGCGCATGATCAGATCTGCAGATCTGACTGTTTGGGCTAGTTCTGAAGTCTTCATATCTTTTATATCTGAAGGGATGCAGGTTCAGTGAAGTGCAAGTGCGCCGAGACGCAGTACAGTAAGGGCTCAGGTGCATCTCTGAAGCGAAAGACGCGGCACGATAGTATTATTGGGTGCGTCTCTGAAGCAAAAGACGTGGCGCGATAGTATTGTTGGGTGCGCCGGTACGCAGAGCAGTTTAAAGGAACAGTGCGTCGGTACGCAGAGCAGCAGAAGGTAAAACTGCGTCCAGTCGCAGGCCACAGAAAGAAAAATTGCGTCCCTATCTTAAGATGATCTGTTGACTGTATTTTTCTGTTCATAAAGTGTTCTGGGTTAGTTCTGTGATTACTGATCTGATAACTGTAGTGGACTGTAACTGTTGTATACTTGTTGATCATTTGATTCTTCATGAAAAGAAGTAGGGGGTTGTAGCTCCCTTCCAGGAGAGACTGGAGAATGAGAGAGAGTTGTAGCTCTCTGCAGGTTGCAGCCTGCGTACTGGTAAAGGACTGCACCAGTACAAAATCATTGTAAAAGAATTTCTAAATTGAAAGAAGATAGAGACATATTGCAGCAGGTGGTTTTCTCCCACATTGGGTTTCCACCTTACATCTTGTGTTCTTTGGTGTGACTGTCTATTTTCTTTGTTCATGCTCATTATTTTATGGTACTGATATGCAAGAATAATTCAAAAGATCAAATAAGGAAGATTTGTTAAATTGCTAGATAATACTGATTCACCCCCCCTCTCAGTATTATTTCCAACACATCATTCCATTGACCGCCGATAAGCCTATTTTCCACTATTTTCTCATGCGATTGTTTTTATATTTTAAGTGATTTTTGAAGACTTATATGGTATTTGGATCCATTTTGGATCATTGAGTTAGAAGTTGCAGCATAAAGAGTCAAGAAAAAAAATCTCAAAACAATCTAATACAAGTAGGACCACTCTCATATCATCCATGAACTAATTAGATAGAGATTAAACTTCCAAGAAATTAGCTAATAACTCCAAGGATTGTAACTCTAACATAATTAACAAACACCACCTCCATATTAAGTTTAGATCCTAACAATTACATAACAACATATCGAATAACTTCTAACACATATTGTGCACATATACTTCAACAGTCTACGTACCCTGGCTGACAATTTATGATTGACAATTCAAAGATATTGAATTGGCCAAACATGACTCCAAAACAGAAGAGGAATCAAAAGATGAAGAGTCACAAACTCTAGCTGTGAGAAGATCAGTTTGAGAAAGAAGGCAACCAGAAAGGTATAGTCCATCTACTTTCTGTTCAAATTTTTCTTTATCTATTACTGATGATGATCCCAAAACTATGAGGGAGGCAATAGATTCAGAGGATGGAAAACTCTGGAAAGAGGCCATGGTTGATGAAATGGCATCTTTGCACAAAAATGAGGCTTGGGATCTGGTGGAGTTGTCGGCTAGAAGGAAACCCATTGGCAACAAATGGGTGTTTAAGAAGAAGATGAATGAAAAAGGCAAGGTGGAGAAATACAAAGCTCGGTTGGTAGAAAAAGGTTATTCCTAGGTGCCAGGAATTGATTTTGGTGATATTTTTTCTCATGTTGCCAAGGTAGCTTCTATTAGATTATTTTTATTTGTTGTTGATGATTTTGATTTTGAGGTAGAACAGATGGATGTGAAGACAACATTTCTTCACAAGGATTTTGAAGAAGAGATCTACATGAAGAAACCTAAAGGCTTTGCGATGAAGGGTAAGAAATAACTTGTATGCAGGTTAAAAACGTCTACGTATGGGTTAAAACAATGACCAAGAATGTGGTATCATAAATTTGATACATTTATACGGGGACTTGGCTTCACCAGAAGCAAAGAAAACCAATGTGTCTATTTTAAATTAATTGGTGACCATGTTATTTATCTGGTCTTATATGTGGATGATATGTTGCTGGTTGGAATTGACAAAGAAATTATCTAGGATCTAAAGACCCAAATGTCCTTGAAATTTGACATGAAAGATCTTGGTGCTGCAAACTATATTTTGGGCATGGAAATTAAGTGATATCGGGCAAAGAGGAAGCTCTGGTTAAACCATAGGAAGTATGTCTAGACAATATTGTATAGGTTTAATATGTAGGATAGTAAACTGATGAAGGTTTCTATTCTTGTAGGTGTAAATTTATCAGCTGAACAATGTTTGAAGACACAAGAAGAGGAAGAAGACATGTCCCATGTTCCATATGAAAGTGTAGTTGGTCCTGATGTATGCAATGGTTTGTACGAGACCAGAGATTGCACATGCAGTGTGGGTATTGAGAAGGTTTATGTCAAAACCAGGGAATGAGCATTAGACAATATTGAAACGGGCTTTTTAGGTATTTGCGTGGCACTAGTGATTATGGTTTGTGCTACCAAGGAATACCAAGATTGGACAGAGTTTTGGACATCTATGGATTTGTTGATGCAGACTAGGCTGGAGATCTAGATCAGAGAAGATATACAATTGGGTATGTTTTTAACCTATTTGGAGGTGCAGTCAGTTGGATGAACAAGAGACAGTCTGTAGTGGCATTTTCAACTACAAAGGAAGAATACATGGCTACCACTCATGCAGGCAAGGAAGTAGTTTGTTGCAAAGATTGTGTTCAAGTATGGGGTTAATACAACGAGCTATAAGGATAGACTGTGACAGCCAAAGTGAAATTTTCTTAGCAAAGAACCTTGCTTATCATTTAAATACAAAGCACATTGATGTTCAATATCACTTTGTGAGGGATATGGTTGAGGACAAAAAGGTGTTGCTGGTAAAGGTGGACACTTCGAAGAATACTGCAGATGCATTGACAAAGTCTGTGAGCGCTGAGAAGTTCTCTTGGTGTAGAGAAACAATGGGAGTTACAGGGCTGGATCAATGACTATTCTCTCCTGTGCCCCCCTGTGGAAAGAAAACAACAAGTGGGAGAATGTTGGTTTGTGTTATATTCTTTCCACAATTACCCCACTCGTGGGTGGCTAGCAGTACCCCCTATACATTGCACTAGGCACTAACAAAGGGGTTAGTAGCTCCCCTACATAGGGTCTTGGGCAGCACCCTGGGAATTTTTTTCTGGACCCTATATTAGGTGGGCAGACCTACCTATGGCTTTCTGCATGGATTTTTCACATGGTTTTGGGCATGATGGTTTTCTGTCCATTGTATTTTGTAGACCCGATCAAGGGAACTACGATTATGTTCTAATCCAGGTTAATGTATTGGGGTTTATGGATGCTTCGACATGCATATATATATATATATATATATATATATATATATATATATATATATATATATATATATATATATATATATATATATATATATATATATATATATATATATATGTATTGTAATGTTGAAAGAAATATAATGAAAAATTAATCTGGTAGTTTCGGTTTTGGGATCCAAGGGAAAATCTTCGTGCATATCTATTTTATGTTTTATGCTCTTGCCATTGTTTATTTTCAGTTTCTAGAATTCGTATGCAAGTAGTTTCTGTATGGTGTTAAAAACCACAATCTCAAGATATCGTGAAACTTATAAAGGTTACGAGAAAAGGTGTACATTTGATACAAGATTGGGGTTTCAAGTGTCCAACTGTTCTTGAGAATCTAGTCAAGAAGGACAATATAGCTGTTGAGGTGGATAAAGCATAGTTGATACTACATACATGGAACTACACCCACCTTAGTGAACAAGTGACCAACACCATAGCTCCTTATGTTTGATTGCATAGTGGCTTAGAGTCCTTGGAACATAAACATAAAGTTCATTATGTGGGTTCACTTGGAGAAATAAGAGGCAAGGATGTCATCATGCAAGAGATAAATAATTTATTGAAAAAATCAAGCAAGCAACAAATCAAGAAGACTTGGAGATCACCAATAATATTATTCTACAATATTCAATTGTGCCAACTAAAGTTCACATGAAGTTATCTTGGCTTTGGAATAACATATAGTCTAGCTCCAAAACCATATTATCAGATACTTTAGAGGTAAATATGTGATATGTTGTAGAGCTTCCATCAAAGTTAAAGTTATCGTGACAAACTTTAGAGCATGACACTCCTACATCAGAAATGAACTCCATGCTCAAGCTACTGATTTGTCCTTTTCTCCTTCATGAGGAATTTTTTGTCTTATTAGAGTTTTTTCCTATATAGCCACCATTTTGATGTAATTTTATCTTTTGTTAATGAATGTAATGTAAAAGAAGTCCAAGAGACACATGTGGAATATGAAGAGACATATGACGAATATGAAGAGTTACATAGAAGCCCATAGGTTATGGAAGTCAAAGAGTCATGAAGAAACTCAAGATTCATTACCATTTGTTATAAATAAGCCCTCATAACTCAAGAAAATGGCTTGGACCTAGCTTTAGAGATTTGGCCTTGGCTTCTCTAGTTGTGCATAAGGGAGAAGATCATTTTTTTTGGAGAAGCAAGTTGTAGCTTCATGTTCCACTATTGGAGCTAGTGTTTCATCAATGTAACAATGTACTTGGATATTTCATTAGTCATCAAAAGATTGTGGAGCCAACAATCTTTCATGCATGTATCATAAATGTTGTAAGACTATTCTTTAGATGTTTGCGGTATATGTTGTGTTACACATACTAAAGATAATGAAATATTTCATTGCTTTAGATATGGATATTGTTGAATGGGTGTTGTTATGTGTTTATATGCTTGTTGTTATCTTGTGAACTATTTTTAGGTTAATCAATGAATCTTCTCATTGTTCTCGTGGGTCTCTCTTGGGATAGTAATAGTACTTTTTTATTAGAGGCTTGTTCTTATCTCTCTCGCTTGGAAGCTCCTTTTACACCTTACACTTGATGCCTCACAAAGCTTACATACTTGCTACCCGAAAGTTATGTGCATAAAATCTTGTGTACATTTTGTATCCAAGGCATTCTTTTAAGATCACTTGCAATGGTGGCTGGAGCTTATATATGGATGGGGATCCTACACCAAAAAATGTGAGGTCTAATTGGGACTTCACATTGGGGAGACACCTTGTATGTTGTCAACATCCAACACTGTCAACCACTCCTTAAGTATCTAGAGGGTTAACATTGTCGTGTGTGAGAGCAAGTGATGCTTTTCAAGTTAAGAATAATGGATGATGCATGTGTACAAGCATAGTTATTGGAAAACAAAGGCCAAAATAAAGGTTAGTCAAGTGATTTGGAAGAGAAAGAGCATCAAAAATATTCCAAGGGGAAGAAGAAGAAGTGGAAGGCAGGAAGATAGAAAGATAACTGTAGATTTTAACCCTGCGTAGATAATTTCTGCAAACAAATTCTTAATTAAAATAGAAAAGATTCAATGGAAAGCACGTGCATTAACACAAATATTTTATCATGGAAACCCAAAAACGAGAAAACCAACAAGATTTTTTCATATATATTCTTTACAATGTTATAATACGATATGTCTATGTCATAATATTCATAAACCATCAATCAATTAAGGTGGATTGTAATACAACCATAGTTCTTTTGGCCAAATCTACAAAGCCATGTGCAAAACCAGCATGTGCCAGAAAAATGCTAAAATAAAAAAAATACATGCCAAAAAAAGAACCAAAAGATTGCCCAAATATTTTTTTGGCACTGTTCCAAACCTTGTGTCGGGGGGATACTCCCCCCTACATACCCCCCAACTAGGGGGGGATGGAAACCCCCCTAGAACCCCACTATGAGAATGATGCATATAATTCATGTAAAGAATATAGTACCTGCCCAACAACAACAACCACTGTACATTAAAAAAAGATCTTAGTAATCATTTCAACCACTGCAACGTGGTCACACTGTGTAGAAGTGCAGGAAACTGCATTTAGAGTTGAACCAAAATTACAAAAATAAGGTTAGGAAGAAAAAATATTATAACTATATATTAAAGTAATCAAGTTAAAAGAAGATCTGGTGTGGATGAGAATATTTTCTACACATTAGTGTAGATGAAGGTGAATCTGCATGGCCTTGATCACTAGGAATAGAAGGAGATGCCCACACTCTTCCACATTAAGATCTAGATCAAGACCAATGTAGATGGTACATTCAGCTTAGTTTAACAGGTTAATTTCATAATAGTGGTTTGGTCAACAAACTTGGATTGAAGGTTTTTGATCAGCCTAGCCCATATCCATTGGGTTTGATAAACAAGGATGTAAAGATAAAGGTAACAAAATAGTGCAAGATATTTTTTATAAGTGTTAATTATGTTAATGAAGTATAATTGGATGTATTGCCACTTTATATAAGTGGAGTCATGTTTGGAAGTCACTACATGTACATAAGAGAATAACCAATTAATATTTCTTCATCAAAGACGAAAAATCCATCATCATCAATGTGCATAAAGACAAGTCAAATATTTCACTAGTAAGTGCCAACAAGGCCAAACATATGAGTAGTTCAAGTAAGATATGTTTTACTATACTTAAGAGAAAATTATTCGAGTGATGAATCAATAAGAAAAATGGAATCCCTCGAGGGTTGTACTAAAGAGTAGAAAAAACAATTGGGAAATTTTATATAGGCATATATGGGAGTGTCCTAGGAGATTAAAGGGTTACCATCCAAGAGGGAAGTGAAGCACAAAATACAATTATTTCTAGAATCTGCTTTGCTAAATATTGGGATGTATAAATAGTCCATTCTTGAAGCAAAATATGTGAAGAAGTAATTATAACAGCTACTTAGTAGGGTGTGTTTTGACCAAGTACCTCACCTTGTGGGTCACCCATCATAATTGTACCAAATAAGGATGGGAATTGGTAATTATGCATCCATCATAGAGTATTAATTAAGATGACGCTAAAAAATAGATATCCCCTACCTAACATTGATGATCTGTTAGATTATTTGTAACATGCAAAATACTTCACCGAGTTGGATTTAAAATTAGAATACCACCAGGTTTGAGTCAAAGAAGAGGACACCTAGAAGATTTCCTTCAAAACTAGACAATGTTTCTATGAGTGGATAGTAATTCCATTTGGTTTATACAATACACCATCTCTATGAGACTAATAAATGATGTGATGCACCCCTATTTACATTCATTTGTGGTTGTTTATATGTATTATATATTGGCTTACAATGCTACTTAGGAGGAGCACATTTCAAACTTGATGTAGGTGCTAGAGACACAAAGGAAGCACCACCTAATAAAAAAACCTCAAGAAATGTGAGTTTCCTAGCAGTATTTGGTGTAATTATTCTATGTGATTGGAGGAGTGGAGTTTAAGATTGATCCTATAAAGATGGAGGTCATCATAAAGCAGTTGGTGCCTAAACATTCCTCTAAAATAGGAGTTTGTTGGCATAATGTAATACCTACGCAAATTTAACTTTGCCACTAGATTTTCCAGACTTTCTCATATTTAAATATTTACCACCACTCAACGCTCAAATTTTCACGCTTTTTCCATTCAATCTTCCATTTCCAATTCAAATTCAAATTCAAATGGAAAGGCCGACGCATGATAACAGTTGGAAAGATCGGCCCGGCACAATACTTTCACCACATCTATCTATATAAATCCACTCCACTCCACCACATTTAAACAAGTATATCACCACTCAAATTGAATTCAATTGGTGGGTCTGGATTTTTATTTCGATATCTTTAAGGTGGGTCTGGTCTGGATTTTTATTTCGATATCTTTAAGGTGGGTCTGGTCTGGATTTTTATTTTGATCCAAGGGTCTGGTCTGTATTTTTATTTTGATCCAAGGGTCTGGTTTGGAAGCTGTGGTTCAAGAGAAAGCAAAAATAAAAGCAAAGACGCATCAATGGCAGTTGCTGCTGCTGCTGTTAAGGTCCAATTCCAAGAAAGCAGAAATAAAAGCAAAGACGCATCAATGGCAGTTAAGGTCCAATCCCAAGAAGAACACGCTGCAGTTACTAATAATGGCAGCCACAATATGCAAGCTGCAGTTACTAATAATGGCAGCCACAATATGCAAGTTATTAATAATGGCAGCGAGAATGAATCAGTATCACAAGTTATTAATAATGAATCAGCAGGGCCCAAATCTCAGAGGGTTATTAATAACGAATCCGTAGGGACCAAATCTCAGGGAGTTTTTAAGAATGGCAGCCAGAAGGAGAAGGAGAATATACCAGTGGGGCCCAAATCTCTGTATGTGGGGGATCTGGAGAGGAATGTTAGCGACGCCCAAATTCAGGAACTCTTCCAACGGGTTGGCCCCGTGGTCAGTGTTCGCATCTGCAGAGATGCCATGACCAAGACTTCTCTGGGATACGGCTATGTCAATTACAGCACCCCTGAAAATGCCAGCGAGGCTTTACGCAGCTTGAATTTTACACCCCTTAATGGAAAGCCTATTCGAATAATGTACTCACAGCGTGACCCCAGCATCCGCCAGTGTGGATCCGCAAACATATTTATTAAGAATCTTCACAAAGCAGTAGACAATAAAACCCTCTATCACAAATTCTGTGTGTTCGGACCCATTCTCTCTTCTAAGATCGCAATAGATGATGCATCAGGGCAATCCAAAGGTTATGGATTTGTGCATTTTGAGCAAGACGAAGCAGCACAAAACGCAATAAAATGTATGAATGGTGCGTTGATAAACGACAGACCTGTTTATGTTGGCCCTTTTATGAAAAAGGAAAAGCGAGAAGAATTAAAATTCATGAAAAAGAAGAAGCCAGAGCCACAACAAACAAAATTCATGAAAAAGCCAGACTCAGACTCAGAGTCACAACAAACAAATGGAGAAGCCAAGTTTAAAAATGTGTTTGTTAATAATTTACCAGACTCCATGAATGATGAGGATATGAGGAATTACTTTGGAAGGTATGGAACAATTACCAGTGTAGCAGTGATGAGGGATGAAGCTGGAAAGTCAAAGTGTTTTGGATTTGTCAATTTTGACAATGCACACAATGCAGCAAAGTGCGTTGAGAGTTTAAATGGCAAGGAATTGTACGTTGGAAAAGCACTGAAAAAATCTGAATTAAGGGGGCAATCCGGAACAAATCTTTATTTAAAACATTTGGATGATAGTATTGATGATAACAAGTTGAGAGAACTGTTTTCTATTTATGGCACAATCACTTCATGCAAGGTAATGAGGGATTTTCATGGATACATTAAAGGTTTCGGATTTGTCTCATTCTCATCCCGTGATGAAGCATCTCGAGCTTTGGCAGAAATGAATAAGAAAGTTGTCATAGGCAAGCCTCTTTATGTTTCTTTGGCTCAGCCAAAGGAGGAGAGAAGAGCAAAGCTACAGTCTCATTTCTCTCAATTGCTTAATCCATTGGGCAATTGAAGAAAACGCAGATGATGCAGCCAGAGTTTAAATTGATGGCAATAAATGATGCCTTGGAAAAGCACTCAAGAAATCTGCAAATCTTTATTTAAAACATTTGCATGATAGCATTGATGATAACACATTGAGAGAACCTTTTTCCTTTTATGCCACAATCACTTCATGCAAGGCAACCAGGGATTTTCATGCAAATCTCATTCCCATTTTCCTTTTACCCCACAATCACTTCATGCAACGTAATGAGAGAAGTCCCATTCCCATCTTCTGATGAAGCATCCCGAGCTTTGGCAGAAATGAATAAGAAAGGTGTCCTCCGTAAGCCTCTTTATGTTTCTCCTGCTCAACGAAAACAGGAGAGAAGAGCAATGTTGCACTCACATTTCTCCTAGTTACCTAATCTAGTTGGCATGCCACCAATTGTTGTTGCCTGGTGCTTCCGGTCCTAGATTATATTTAAATGATCTTTGCTAAATTGGTTTATTTCTAAATTTACATGATAAAATAGATGAATTCAAAAAAGCTTTAGGAATTTTTGCAATTTTTGGGTGGCTTTTTGTGTTCAGTTTTAGTGACTTTCCACGCATCATTTTGACTTTTTTATGGTCTTGTGGCTCATGATGATTAAGACTATGGCTTTGTAATTTCAGTTAAGAAATTACACTTGTACTTTTCTTCTACCGGTTATTTTGAATGGTAGAAAAAGATAATTCATACCTTATTTAAACTATGATATTTCCATACATAATTTCTGTTTGGTTTTTTCACTACACACTAGAAGTTACAATCTATAATAAAATTATTGAATCAAACAATTTTCCTAACAATATTTTAATATCATTGGATTTTACTTTTACTTAACGAATTCCAATTTATAGCTAAACCATCATCATTCACTCTTTTGGACCCTTTGCACGCCCACATGTAGTTTTCTATCCTTGGCATTAATACAATTTCGATTATATTATACATCACTATTCAATTCCAAAAAAAATATAAACATATAGTAAGTTAACTCACATAACCTTGACACTTTATAGTTATGAAAGTTATGTAAAGTTTTTGAGATTATGTTTCCATGTTCATTTTACTCACAATTACTCAAAATATTTTAAAAGTAATTATGCTAGAAATTTGTTGATACTTGATAAAGTTTTCATTTATTTTTTTGCAAACTAGTTTTAATCATAAATTATTTTTTTAAATATTTGTTGAACTCTTCAAATGTCATTATATCAAACTTCACTTTGTACCTCTATGAGGTTGGCTCCATAGTCACACCTTATAAACGAACATTCAATGATATCACATAGTATTATGATCTCTATCGATGCTTGTATATTTGTAGATGTTAGTTAGGTCAATAAAATATTTATAATTTGATGAATAACATGTATTTATTAATGTGATAATCTGATCTAGGTACTTGGTAGATGCACACTTAAAATGCATCTATTGTGTTTATTAATAATATTATTTATATTATAGATAAATTTCACATCTCTAATCCCTCTAATCAGTTATGTATGGGGGAATAAGGAACCCCAAAACCAACCCATCTTAGACATCACCTTGTAGCTACATGTTTATTTAAGAAACATGGAGATTAATATACCAGATTGAGTTATAGGATGCATATGCATACATCACAATATCATTCAGGTTGATGTTTATATTTTTTTCATTCATTGTGGTTACATGTTTATTTAATAAAAAGAGAAAAACATACTTGGAGGAAGACACTTCTTCTATCAATTGTTTAAATTTTAACCTATATTAATTGAAGGCTTGGTACTCTAGTTAGCGAGGGTGTTTGGTTGTTTTGTGTGCAATTTCTACATAAAAACATGGGAATTTCAACTACTCAGAGGACTCCACTCTCAGATTTATATTCTTTTATGTAATAACACATTTTGATTAAATAAAATTATTAATTTTTTTTTGTTTGCGTGAGAATAATTGAATTACTCCTTCTTTGTGCTTTTTTATTTAGTCCTTGAATTAATTAATTTAATAAGAAAATTCAAATGGCATAGGATGTGTGCTTTGTAACAAAAATCCAGATTCCATAGATGTTGTGAAATCTACACAACCTAAGTTGCATCGAGTGGTATTAGTGTGGGATTTGTTTTGAGATTTGCACCTTGGATTTGCTTTGTGTAGCAAGGTACCAGGAAACATTCTTCAATGGTTACGCAACAAGAGTGCTCAAAGTAAAAGTTGGGTCACAAAATCTGGGTTGAGGGCTATGGATGTTGGTGAGACATTTACGACTTGTAAAGATGTGACTGAGGAGAAAAGGAGCAAGATGAGGAGGTGCAGGAAATAAATAGCTAGAAGAGTTAAGACAAATAATAAAAGAGTTGCAACATAGAAGAAATGGAGACAAAAATAGATTGATAGATCGAATAAGAAATCGATGAAGAAAAGGAGGTTGAGGAGAGAGAACCAACAATGAGGTTGATTTTAGATACGAGAAAGAGAGGAAATGCAAGAGTTTAATTTTCATGTTATGATGGAAATTTGAGAGCTGATGTGCTCATCGATTGGATTGGGGAACTCAAAAGACACTTTGAGTATGAAAATGTCTAGGATCCAAATAGGGTGAAATTTTCCATGACATAGTTGAAAGGCCATGTTGCACTATGGTGGGATATGATGTAGAAATATGGAGTAGATAATCAAGTATGGAATATCAAGACTTGGAAGAATATGGTCACGAAGATCAAGGATAATTTTTTTTCTTATTGATTACCAACAAAATTTGTATAGACAAGTCCAAAATCTAAGACAAAAGGAGACCTCCTTTCGGGAGTACAATGAGGAGTTTTTCAAGCTATAACTTTGATCTCGTATAAAGGAACTAGAATTCCAGAAATTCGCAAGGTATGTGAATGGATTGAAATACTTGATTCAACGTTAAATGAGTACACATTATTTCCATATTGTTGATGAATCCTATCACATTTACTTGAAAATAGAGGAAAAGTTGAATAGAAAACACAACATAAAGGCAAAGGAAGAGGTTTTAGAGGCAAAGGTAAGGTAGGGACTACTAGAGGGACTGAAAAGGAAGAAGAATCCACTAGTGGTTATGGTGGTAGAGTTGGAAATAGTACTTGAAGAAGCAGACAAAGTCTTAAAAGAGGAAAGGGAAAGTATGTTGTAGAAATTTTGAATAATTTAACACATATTCACAGAGATTATCCTGATCATACAATTATAAGCGGAACATGTATAATACATAATCTCCTCTACGTTGATCATCAATTTACAGAAGCAGAAACATTCACAGGCGTACATAGAAGCATCAATCACACATATCAACACAGTATTTTCCCAGGGAAAGCATCTCGCTAAAAACCCCAACTATCTGTATATTATAGTGATTGAATCATGTAACAATACATAGTACAATACTCATCCCAAGTACTCAGTACTATCTCCTCATGCTACACACAATACAACTCAGATTTGATCTCCAAATCTCCCTCACTGCTTGTCTGCCTCCACAACTCAATACCTGCTCAAGAACTGATGAGAATGGCTTACCAAACTCATATTTGACCTGAAAATAATCACTCACACTCTGTTGGATGTGAGCACAAGCTACAATTCTTGATATTGGCCAATTCGTTGGCATACTCAATCCCTCTGATTGTGCAAATCATCATGCACAGTTATAGTTGCAACTGATAGCAATCTGATCCTCTAACACCTGTCCCTGCTGAACTGAACATGCACTGACATGCAACTGAGTTAACTGAGTTAATAACTTGTGAATTAATTTAATAACTAATTCACGCAACTCATCTCTAGTCTATTTTCCAGTTAGACTAAATACAACCAATTTAACAAAGCTAAACTGAACACAACTCCATCAACTGCACCTCCAGTCCACTAAACTCAACTCACTTGAGTTCTAACTGAAGTCCTGCATGCAAATATTAGTCATCCCATAAGTAACCACATATTTCCTTCTGGGATCTGCATGTACCACAGTCGTAGCTCGTCCTTAAGTGCTCCAAGAGAATAAGACAAAGTTTATAGTCTAAATATTATTATGAGACAATAATATTTGACTTTTCTATTTTTGACAGCCAATCTAAAAATAGACTTTGATCACTCACACTGTGATCACTCACACTGTGGTCACCCACGCTGTGATCACCCACACTGTGATCACCGACACTGTGATCATCCATGCTGGGATAAAAAAATAGAACTTGCGCCATAATTTTCCTGCGGGCCCACTTAGTGAAGGCGACTCTTTTCACTAAGCTCCATCATCTTGTTGCATTCTCAACAAGCATTTCTTGTTGCACACTTTTCAACACTCCCTCTCAACAAGAAAGGCTTCGTCATAAACCCGATCCGGTAACTCTGGAATGTTCTCCATGCAACACATCTGGCCGGTCCACTTGCTCTCTCATCAAAGTCTCTGTTGGGCTAAAAACATCCTCTAATGCTGAAGCATTACCTGCTGCTGACAAGTGCTCCCTCTCTGACATCTACGCTACTACAACATCTCCATGCATATCGCACCATTTCACACCTCTCTGTGCCACCTAGCACTATGCAAAACACTTGTGCCTCTCGCATTGCTGCAGCCTGCTAGCTATGCGCTGTCCTAGGATTCCCTGCACTGTCGCTCTCTCTGTCGCTCCATCCACATCTGTCTCTACCCAATCAATCAGTTCCTGCTACTACACATCTGAGGCTCCCGTAGCAAGGTCTCATCCAAGAGGTTGGGTACCTCAAGGATCATACCCCTCCTCCTTGGGATAATCAATCCACATCACCCCACCTCCTACCTGGAGGTATGGCTGCATGCGATCCCTCAGCCCACCTGGCTCGAAGTTTCCCCCTACTAGAGGTCTCTGGACGAGTAGATGTCTCTACTCGATCTCCACTCAGCTTCCCATGTTGTGGCTGCTCCACAACCTCCTGAAGCTGCTGCACGAATCATGGCTCCTCCACAATCGTCTGAGACTTCTTCTGGCTCTGCATGTTGAGAGGTAATATACGCTCCCTCTCAACCACCAAGTCTCCATCAATTGCCTCGCTGCTCAAGGCTTTGCATGCATCTTGAACCTCAAGAGCATACAGGTTCTTGACCCGTGAACCAATCTGCTTCACCTGTCTAGTGATGATGTGTCTAAGGAAAACCTTTCCCTTACTGAAGACTACATCATAGCCTCTGTCTTCCAGCATCGCGATTGACACCAAGTTTCTCTTCAATCCTGGTACATACTTGACATCGGTCAAGATAAGGCGAGCTCCATGCTCCCTCTGAAAAATAACGTGCCTACACCTGAGACACTATACTTCTCATCATTACCCATCCCTATGAGTATCTGGAGATCTTTCTCCTCCAAAGTACTGAACAAAATTTTGTCACCGGTCATGTGGAAAGAAGCTCCACTATCAAGAAACCAACCACTTCCCATCATGGATGAAACCATGCATGCAAAGAGTGTGAAATCCAACTCAAACTGTGAAGCAAGTGCCTCACCTTCAGATCCTTCCCTGGATCCCTTCTTGGACTTCTTCTTTGGGCAATTAGTAGCATAATGACCCAACTCATGACAACGAAAGCATCTCACCTTCACCTTGTCAACCTTCTTCCCATCATTGGAAGAACTGGATTCGGAAAGAGAAACCTTCTCCTTCCCCTTCTTCACCTTACTCGCTAAGGCACAATTCTCCTCATCATGCATAGATGAAGAACTGTCTCTAGTGCGCCATCTAATATCCTCCTGCATCAAATCCAACCATAGTCATTCCCAATTTGGCAGTTTCTCCCTTCCATTCACCTAGTCCTGGTAGCTATGCCAACTCTTAGGAAGGTCAAGGAGTGCTAGACTCACCATCCTCATCCGATAGTCACCCCCACACTTCCCAGCTCATCCTGGCATTGGGTGAACTTCGTGAGATACTGGGGCATACTGTCTCCATTCTCACACTGAATGTTTCTGAGTTTTATCTCTTGCTTTGGAATTAAATTCGAATTCCTCCAGCTCAAAACTCAACTGCTTCTCATCTAGAATTCGTGAGAACAAAGTATTTCTTCTACAGAGATCAACTGTATGGGCATTCACCAGATATCTCACCTTCCAAAAGAAGGATGAATCCAGAAGCTACCTGGCCTAATTATAGACTCTGCCTGAAGAAATAAAATGTAAACACTTTCTGAATAATAGATCCGATGATCAATCCTCACTTGATATCCTGTAAAAATCTCTTCTACAAATCAAGCAACTCTGATACCATGTAGAAATTTTTTCTACAAATCATCTAGCTCTGATACCATGTAGAACTTCTTCTACAATTATCTAGCTCTGATACCATGTAGAAATTTTGAATAATTTAACACATATTCACAGAGATTATCCTGATCATATGATTATAAGCAGAACATGTATAATACATAATCTCCTCTACGTTGATCATCAATTTACAGAAGCAGAAACATTCATAGGCGTACATAGAAGCATCAATCACACATATCAACACAGTATTTTCCCGGGGAAAGCATCTCGCTAAAAACCCCAACTATCTGTATATTATAGTGATTGAATCATGTAACAATACATAGTACAATACTCATCCCAAGTACTCAGTACTATCTCCTCATGCTACACACAATACAGCTCAGATCTGATCTCCAAATCTCCCTCGCTGCTTGCCTGCCTCCACAGCTCAATACCTGCTCAAGAACTGATGAGAATGGCTTACCAAACTCGTATTTGACCTGCAAATAATCACTCACACTCTATTGGACGTGAGCACAAGCTACAATTCTTGATATTGGCCAATTCATTGGCATACTCAATCCCTCTGATTGTGCAAATCATCAAGCACAGCTATAGTTGCAACTGATAACAATCTGATCCTCTAACACCTATCCCTGCTGAACTGAACATGCACTGACATGCAACTGAGTTAACTGATTTATTCTATAGTTGCATTATGAGTTAATAACTTGTGAATTAATTAATAACTAATTCACCCAACTCATCTCTAGTCTATTTACCAGTTAGACTAAATACAACCAGTTTAACAAAGTTAAACTGAACACAACTCCATCAACAGCACCTCCAGTCCACTAAACTCAACTCACTTGAGTTCTAACTGAAGTCCTGCATGCAAATATTAGTCATCCCATAAGTAACCACGTATTTCCTTCTGGGATCTGCATGTACCACATCCATAGCTCATCCTGAAGTGCTCCAAGAGAATAAGACAAAGTTTATAGTCTAAATATTATTATGAGACAATAATATTTGACTTTTCTATTTTTGACAGCCAGTCTAAAAATAGACTTTGATCACTCACACTGTGATCACTCACACTGTGGTCACCCACACTGTGATCATCCACACTGTGATCACCCACACTGTGATCATCCATGCTGGGATCAAAAAATAGAACTTGCGCCATAATTTTCCTGCGGGCCCACTTAGTGAAGGCAACTCTTTTCACTAAGCTCCATCATCTTGTTGCATTCTCAACAAGCATTTCTTGTTGCACACTTTTCAACATATGTAATTACTTTTTACCATTGTGGAGTTGAAGGACATAAAGGATATGAGTGCCCAAAAGGAAAAAGTTTAGGGAGAAGAGGTGAAGCTAAAGCACAAGTTATGCTACCTAATAAAGCTTCTGTTACTGGCGAAAATGCGACCATGCTTCAACAAGAGCAAGTAGAGAATTTAATGTTTCATGGAGTGTTTCTCAAGCCTAAGAGGAAGATAATGGAAGAACCAGAGAAAAAAAGGAAAGTTTTAAAAACTAAATGTAAGGTCCAAGGAAAATGTTGTAACTTAGTTATATTTGGAGGAAGTACAAAGAATTTAGTCTCCATTTAATTCATGGAAAAATTGAAACTCAACAGTTTAGTCCATCCAAACCCTTATAGAGTCGCATGGTTACAAAAGGGACAACAAGTGGTTGTGACTAAGCAATGCTTGGTGAATTTTCAAATTGGAAATCTTGAGGAGAAAGAACTATGTGATGTGGTTGATATGGATGTATATTGATGGGAAGACCATTGTTGTTTAAAAAAAAAGTTGACCATGATGTCTGGAAAATACATATGAGTTCAAGAAAGATGGAAAATGGTACAAACACACCCCTTTGTTGGAAAACACAACAGTAGGAGGAAGTTGTGGAAGTACCAGCATTTGCAACAACAAGATCATGTTGTGTTAAACCAAGTATTTTGTACATGATGAAAAAAAGAAAAAATTATGTTTAATAGTGATTCCAAAGCTATTCCAAAGGAAGTGAAATTAGGAACCATCCCGAGAAAAAATAAATCCTTATTAGATGAATTCCAAGAGATTGTTGTTGATGAATTTCCAAGAGGACTATCTCTCGTGAGAAGTATTTCTCATCAGATTGACTTGATTCCTGGATCAAGCTTACCAAACAAGGCACATTACAGGATGACCCCAATAGAGAATGAAGAAGTAAATAAGCAAGTATATGAGCTGCTTGATAGAGGATTGATAAGAGAAATATTGAGTTGATGTGTTGTACCAAGAATATTGACTACGAAGAAGACAAGTGAATGGATAATGTGTACAAATTCTAGAGCCATTAATAGTGTTATATGGGATTTACGATTTCGAACAAAATTATTTCCCCTAGGTCTATGTCTAACTCCCATGTAGGGATGGATAGCATTTGAATGATTTATCCATGGCAAGTAGTTCTAACAACTTCTGGAAGCTCCTGGAAGGTGAATCCCAAGAGCAGGGTAAGACCTTCCACTATGTGTGGTTTCTCTTATCCATCCTTTTGGTTACAGATGAGTTGCCTAAGGATAATCAGTTTCCTTCCCTTGACCAGCATTGGCCAGAGGCAGCAAAATACGTGTCTCTATGGGCGACAAAGGATGCTACAAAAATCCGAGAAACCAAGATCTTCTGGATAATGATGGAGGCAAGCATACAACTCTAGATCAAAAAACGACTGTGCCTATCCACCTCAGTATACGACAGCCTAAAGAACTTTGCAGACTTTAAAGTAGATATGCATAATGTGTATATCAAGGCACAAAAGGATCCAGAATAGAAGTGGACCACACTCCCCTTCATTGCCATAGATGACATTGTGTTCGTGGTGCTCGATACATGGCCCCCGGAATGGTGTGCACTAGATGTGGTATTGCGTGACGAAACAGAGATTCAGAAACAAAAGGTTGCCGCCAAGTCGCTAGCACAACATAAATGGAACGAACAACTCGTTGCGTAAGTGCGGGCGTCTCGAGAGGCAGCAAAGGCTGTCGTGGAAAAGGAAGCAATAGTAACGGCCACTAAAACACAGGAAGAAAGATGCCCAGACATAACCACTGAACAAGGGACAGACGTGACAATGGAGGGCGTGGAACCTAGCACCACCTCGACACAATTGAAATGACCGCGCGCAACAAAATGAACACGGCCACAGAAGAAGACCAAGGCTTCCAAGTTGGAGGGGGAGCCTATTACACTGACTGAGGGTGACTTATATGACATCGTTGACACAGTTCGCGAAGTCACCAGGGAGGAGCTCCAAGAGGCCATGATGGAGTAGCAGAATGTGTTGGGGGAGCTCAAGCGCAACTCTAGGAACTTTAGGTGCGGGACCCATAGCCATCAATGGTATCCAAGGATATGGGTACATCAGCAACCGAGCAATTGTTGCAAGCCAAAATGGAAAATACCATTGCTCTACTGGAAGGAGCACTGACAGTGGCCAATACGAAGGACAGAGCTACGATAAGCTAGCTCAAGGGACTTGGTTTAAACTTGGCTGGCCTGCCGCGAGAAATATTATACTAGTGGTAGGATGGAGCAACCACAGAGCTCTGCGTTAGGGAAGGATGTGCAGCCTAGGTGCTCAGTGAATAGCGAATCAACATCGAGCAACTGAACCTCCAATGCAATGAAGTCGTCGCACAAGCTCAACAGTTGGAGAAAATCGTCGAGGAATCATGTCACCACATCCCTGAGCTAGAGATTGCAGTAGACTTACCAGTGGGTATCCGGATCCACAAACGGGCCAATGGATTCAGCCAGGCATAGGAGGAAGAAACAAAGATCCAACTGTACCTCAACCTACAGATCAAATAATTTTTATTTTTATTTTTTTGCGTGAGCATAATTGAATTACTCCTTCTTTGTGCTTTTTTTTTTAGTCCTTGAATTAATTAATTTTAATAAGAAAATTCAAATGGCATAGGATGTGTGCTTTGTAACAAAAATCCAGATTCTATAGATGTTGTGAAATCTACACAACCTAAGTTGCATCAAGTGGTATTAGTGCGGGATTTGTTTTGAGATTTGCAACTTGGATTTGCTTTGTGTAGCAAGGTACCAGGAAACATTCTTCAATGGTTACGCAACAAGAGTGCTCAAAGTAAAAGTTGGGTCACAAAATCTGGGTTGAGGGCTATGGATGTTGGTGAGACATTTACGACTTGTAAAGATGTGACTGAGGAGAAGAGGAGCAAGATGAGGAGGTGCAGGAAATAAATAGCTAGAAGAGTTCAAATAATAAAAGAGTTGTAGCATAGAAGAAATGGAGACACAAAAATAGATTCATAGATTGAATAAGAAATCGATGAAGAAAAGGAGGTTGAGGAGAGAGAACCAACAATGAGGTTGATTTTAGATATGAGAAAGAAAGGAAATGCAAGAGTTTAATTTTCATGTTATGATGGAAATTTGAGAGCTGATGTGCTCATCGATTGGATTGGGGAACTCAAAAGACACTTTGAGTATGAAAATGTCCAGGATCCAAATAGGGTGAAATTTTCCATGACAAAGTTGAAAGGCCATGTTGCACTATGGTGGGATATGTTGTAGAAAAGATAATCAAGTATGGAATATCAAGACTTGGAAGAATATGGTCACGAAGATCAAGGATAATTTTTCTCCTATTGATTACCAACAAAATTTGTATAGACAAGTCCAAAATCTAAGACAAAAGGAGACCTCCTTTCGGGAGTACAATGAGGAGTTTTTCAAGCTATAACTTTGATCTCGTACAAAGGAACTAGAATTCCAGAAATTCGCAAGGTATGTGAATGGATTGAAATACTTGATTCAACATTAAATGAGTACACATTATTTCCATATTGTTGATGAATCCTATCACATTTCCTTGAAAATAGAGGAAACGTTGAATAGAAAACACAACATAAAGGCAAAGGAAGAGGTTTTAGAGGCAAAGGTAAGGTAGGGACTACTAGAGGGACTGAAAAGGAAGAAGAATCCACTAGTGGTTATGGTGGTAGACTTGGAAATAGTACTCGAAGAAGCAGACAAAGTCTTAAAAGAGGAAAGGGAAAGTATGTAATTACTTTTTACCATTGTGGAGTTGAAGGGCATAAAAGATATGAGTGCCCAAAAGGAAAAAGTTTAGGGAGAAGAGGTGAAGCTAAAGCACAAGTTATGCTACCTAATGAAGCTTCTGTTACTAGCGAAAATGTGACCATGCTTCAACAAGAGCAAGTATAGAATTTAAGGTTTCATGGAGTGTTTCTCAAGCCTAAGAGGAAGATAATGGAAGAACCAGAGAAAAAAAGGAAAGTTTTAAAAACTAAATGTAAGGTCCAAGGAAAATGTTGTAACTTGGTTATATTTGGAGGAAGTACAAAGAATTTAGTCTCCATTTAATTCATGGAAAAATTGAAACTCAATAGTTTAGTCCATCCAAACCCTTATAGAGTCGCATGGTTACAAAAGGGACAACAAGTGGTTGTGACTAAGCAATGCTTGGTGAATTTTCAAATTGGAAATCTTGAGGAGAAAGAACTATGTGATTTGGTTGATATGGATGTATATTGATGGGAAGACCATTGTTGTTTAACAAAAAGGTTGACCATGATGTCTGGAAAATACATATGAGTTCAAGAAAGATGGAAAATGGTACAAACACACCCCTTTGTTGGAAAACACAACTGTAGGAGGAAGTTGTGGAAGTACTATCATTTGCAACAACAAGATCATGTTGTGTTAAACCAAGTATTTTGTATATGATGAAAAAAAGAAAAAATTATGTTTAATAGTGATTCCAAAGCTATGCCAAAGGAAGTGAAATTAGGAACCATCCCGAGAAATAATAAATCCTTATTATATGAATTCCAAGAGATTGTTGTTGATGAATTTCCAAAAGGACTATCTCTCTTGAGAAGTATTTCTCATCGGATTGACTTGATTCCTGGATCAAGCTTACCAAACAAGGCACATTACAGGATGACCCCAATAGAGAATGAAGAAGTAAATAAGCAGGTATATGAGCTGCTTGATAGAGGATTGATAAGAGAAATATTGAGTTGATGTGTTGTACCAAGAATATTGACTACAAAGAAGACAAGTGAATGGATAATGTGTACAAATTCTAGAGCCATTAATAGTGTTATATGGGATTTACGATTGCGAACAAAATTATTTCCCCTAGGTCTATGTCTAACTCCGATGTAGGGATGGATAGGATTCGAATGATTTATCCAAGGCAAGTAGTTCTAACAACTTCTGGAAGCTCCTGGAAGGTGAATCCCAAGAGCAGGGTAAGACCTTCCACTATGTGTGGTTGCTCTTATCCATCCTGTTGGTTACAAGTGAGTTGCCTAAGGATAATCAGTTTCCTTCCCTTGACCAGGATTGGCCAGAGGCAGTAAAATACGTGTCTCTATGGGCGACGAAGGATGCTACAAGAATCTGAGAAACCAAGATCTTCTGGATACTGATGGAGGCAAGCATACAACTGTGGATCAACAAACGACTGTGCCTATCCACCTCGGTATACGATAGCCTAAATAAATTTGCAGACTTTAAAGTAGATATGCATAATGTGTATATCAAGGCACAAAAGGATCCAGAATAGAAGTGGACCACGCTCCCCTTCATTGCCATAGATGACATTATGTTCGTGGTGCTCGATACATGGCCCCCGGAATGGTGTGCACTAGATGTGGTAGTGCATGACGAAACAAAGATTAAGAAACAAAAGGTTGCCACCAAGTGGCTAGCACAACTTAAATGGAACAAACAACTCGCTGCGGAAGTGCGGGCATCTCGAGAGGCATCAAAGGCTACCGTGGAAAAGGAAGCAATATTAGCGGCCACTAAAACACAGGAAGAAAGATGCCCGGACATAACCACTGAACAAGGGACAGACGTGACAATGGAGGGCGCGAAACCTAGCACCACCTCGACACAATTGAAATGACCGCGCGCAACAAAACGAACACGGCCACAGAAGAAGACCAAGGCTTCCAAGTTGGAGGGGGAGCCTATTACACTGACTAAGGGTGACTTATATGACATCGGTGACACATTTCGCGAAGTCACCATGGAGGCGCTCCAGGAGGCCATGATGGAGTAGCAGAATGTGTTGGGGGAGCTCAGGGCGCAACTCTAGGAACTTCAAGTGCGAGCCCCATAGCCATCAATGGTATCCAGGGATACGGGTACATCAGCAACCGAGCAATTTTTGCAAGAAAAAATGGAAAATACCATTGCTCTGCTGGAAGGAGCACTGATAACGGGCAATACGAAGGACAGAGCTACAATAAGCTAGCTCAAGGGACTTGGTTTAAACTTGGCTGGCCTGCCGCGACAAATATTATACTAGTGGTAGGATGGAGCAACCACAGAGCTCTGCGCTAGGGAAGGATGTGCAGCCTGGGTGCTCAGTGAACAACGAATCAACATCGAGCAACTGAGCCTCCAATGCAATAAAGCCGTAGCACAAGCTCAGCAATTGGAGAAAATCGTCGAGGAATCATGTCGCCACATCCCCGAGCTAGAGATTGCAGCAGACTTACCAGTGGGTATCCAGATCCACAAACTGGCCAATGGATTCAGCCAGGCATAGGAGGAAGAAACAAAGATCCAATTGGACCTCAACCTGCAGATCACAGAGCTGAGGGTGAAAGCGCAACCCTCTACCCTGCAGGAAGTCAGAGAGCAGTGGAACCGTGACATTCAATTAGGACTGGAAGCAATAGAGTGTCCCATACAGAAGTAATCCGGCTTGTTAGATCATTTACTTGTCATGCTCACTTCACTATAGGAAGACCCAATGTTACAGTGGTTAGAGACAGAAGCATAGGAGTTGCAGCAGGCCTATGACAATGTCTAGGGGACCACACAGACAGTTTCCCTTACTCAGCGACTGGCCAAGATGAGGGAAGCCCAGGCTCTCAAGGCACATGTTACATTGCGCGTCAAAAAGAAGCAGTGCTTAAAGAACACATCTAACCTTGGATTGAGGAAGCATTCACGGTCATAGCCAAGATTGAGGGAAATTTGGCACACATGTAGGGCGTATACCCACTCAGGCAAGGAATCGTACTCGTCAATGATCTGAATTGGATCCTACATGAACTCTTTAAAAATCATGCCAAAGTTTCAAAGCCTCACAAGGATCAAAGCTATCAGAGATATCCTCATTATAGTTTCAATTTGTGATTAGCACGAAGCAACGAGGACCCTCGGTCAAGCACGCAGACCATTGGCCCATTGTAACACACGTTGGCACAAATTGGCAAAACCAGAGGTCAATTCAAGAAACGGGGGCAGTTTCTGATATGCGATTAGTGACAAGTCGCTAATCACATATCACTGAGAAAACCCCTCAAAGAAGGAAAAGCCCCAAGCACTCGGACTCGAAAAGTTATAAAATGTAACAGATATCGCACCAATTCTTTCAGAGGTGGGGTCCCACAAAAACTGGCAGAATATCGGAAGGGCTTCAAGCAGTAGGCGGTTTCAACCGAGTCCCGCCCGATGCCACACAATGGGTGCCACGCGTACGACGAAAGAGAGAGAAAACTGCTCACATCAGACGAATAAACGTCATGTTACTTACCTGCCTGATATGGACGATGACTGTAGGATCTGGAGGTTCCAGATCGATGGCGGAGACGCAATCCGATGGATGACCAGATTCGACGAGGAAAACAGGTAGAGTTGTATAAGATTTGAAGTCCGACGTGGATGATGCATTGGCAGAAGAGCGTGTTTCGTGGGCATTCTTGGAGTTAACGGTAAAAACGGTCATTTCAAAGGCGTCCAAGAGAACTGACACTCAGTTTGTTACAAAATAGGTGGCCACCTCCCTGTGAGGCGTTATATAATGATGATTACACTAAACAGAGGGATTCAGATAGACAAAGGCAGGGAAACCGGAGGGCCAGGAAGCGGAAACGAGGTTCAAGGATTCTAAGAGTCAAAGAGTCTGTGTGCTCTAGACAAGGCTTGATAGGTTCAAGTGAAATCCTCTGTATATGCCTTTCATGTATGAGTCTTAGATTGGGCTCATACTACTGTGACCAATAGAGGTCAAATTTTAGTAAGGAGAGCCTGTGTACTCAAGAGGCTTGGGGGATCCAAGTACAGTCTTGTTGATTTATGTCTACTGAGTGAGACTCAAATTGAGCTCATTGTTGTAAAAACTCTACTTTGAAAACATAATAGGGAGGCCACCACTGAAGGCTGGACCGGGAAACATAGCCCAGGATTATTGGGTGAACTCCTTATTAAACTTGTTGTGTTGATATGTTTTCCTATTATGTTTTCCCTAACTACCTCATTGCCTCTGTATTTCACAATCTTATCAATCCATTGCACAAAATAACATAGGCACATCCATGCACATGAGTCTATAATACCTTAATTGTTTGTCTTAGATCAATTTTAGATCAAGTGGTATCAGAGCTCTAGGTTACTAAGGTTAGACAAGCTTGTGTTGGATTTTTGTTGTTGAATGCTAACTAGGAAAAAGCTCAAATTAGGAGAAGGATAATTGGTTGAAGCTAACCCAGAAATTGGAAGAGTCTATCCTAGGAGGAAAATGACAGAATAAAGTCCTTTGGAATCAGACTCCTAGTTCATGGATAGTTTCATGACCATGAGAGCCATCGTAGAGGAAATGTATAGAAAATTTAGGAAAGGTAGAGATGAAGATTCATAAAACTCCAAACAAGATAAAGGAGTAGAAGAATATCCCCTCCATGACCATTCTAAAGGCAAAGGGAAAGAACAAAAACTTGCGACACCTCCTAATAGCCTTGAAAATAAAAAGAGAACACATTTTTTATTACATTAGATGTTAAATTTGATTTGTGATGCAGAGTTGAATGCCGAGAAGCTAGATAATTGGATTAGATAGATTGATGTGTATTGCAGAGTGCAGAGCATTGATTCAGACAAAAGTAAGATTTAGCTAGCCAGCCTATGCCTTGGAGGCACTGCCTTGGTATAGTGGGAAGGCAGGACACAAGCTGACATGAAGAAGCATGGTAAAATTCTTTCTGTCTGGAGTGAATTTGTTTCTGCAATTAAAAAACAATTCTATCCACTAGGTTATATGCAGCAATCCATGATGAGTTGGCAAACTCTTCGACAATTAAAAGGGAAAAGTGTACAATGCTACACCCAAGAATTTAGAAAAAGAGCTTTGATTCTAGGAATTTCTTTAGACTCACCTGAAACTCTGCTGAAGTATATAGGTGGTCTATACAACTATTTAAAGCATACTATTCTCAAGTTTAATCCTACTAGCATAGACGAGGTATCTATTCAAGCTACCCATATAGAGGCTAGAGGCAAGAATGTAAACCCAGAAGTTGGGGGATCATCAAAACCCACTGCAAGCAAGAATAAGGAAAAGAGAAAATAGAAATGGAAAGACAGGAAGACAAATGTTGGACAAAAGACCAAGCCTTCATGCACTCACTATAAGAAGGATGGGCATGCTGATGAACACTGCTGGATTCTGCATCTGGAGATGAGGCCCAAGAAGTACAATGGAAAAAAGAAGAAGATTGTTGCAGCGATTAAGAAAGATTTGGGGTCAGACTCAGGGGATGAAACAACGATCACAACCACAGGTATAAAAGGTAAAAATTCTGAAGCATCTACTATTAATTCTGCACAATCTACTGATAATGAAGAAAATGAGAGGAAAATACATGAGCTTTTTCATATTAGAGTTATTTCCAAATATCAAAAGATTGATACTTTGTTTGATAGTGCCTCACAAGTAAACTTAATTTCTGAAGCAATTGTAAAGAAGTTGGGATTACTAACCACACCTCACAAGAAGCCATATCCATTAGGTTGGTTATGTGATAAAGCAAAGCTACAAGTGACTAGACAAGTAAACTTAGGTTTTCTTTCGGGCCAGCATTTGTAGATGAGGTTGAGTTAGATATTGTTCCCTTGGATATATGTGGAATTGTTTTAGGAAGTCCTTACTTGTATGATAGAAAAGCTATTTTATATAGAGCTGAAAACAAGTATCAACTCATTAAGGATGGAATTGAATATATTGTAAGAGCTCATAAAATCAAGAATAATTATACTCTCATAAACTCAGGGCAGATGAAAATAATTGTAAATTCATGCAAACAATTTTTACTAATGGTTGTGAAGGAAAAGAAACTTGATAAAACCAATGTATTCGAGGGTTGTAATTCTAAACAGCAAGCTGATTTAGAAAAAGTTGTTTCAGAATATGATATACTATTTCAAGAACCTAAAGTTCTGCCACCCAAAAAGGAAATAGTACATGATATTAATTTGTAGCAAGATGCTCCATTGCCTAACATCGAAATGTACAGGTTGTCCGCTTTAGAGAATGCAGAAATCAAGAAGCAGGTACAGGAGTTTCTCGAGAAAGGGTTCATAAGACCTAGCACATCGCCATGTGGGTCTCCAATTGTCCTGGTGAGAAAGAAAGATGGCTCATGGAGAATGTGCATTGATTACCGGGCACTGAATAAGATAACAATAAAAAATTGTTATCCCCTTCCTCACATAGATGATCTATTAGATCAGTTGAAAGAAGCTGTTTACTTTTCAATGTTGGACTTGCATAGTGGCTATCATCAGGACAAAGTTGCAGAGCAAGATGCATGGAACACTGCTTTCAAAACAAAGCAAGGATTGTATGAGTGCTTAGTTATGCCTTTTGGCTTGACTAATGCACCTGCTACTTTCATGAGAGTAATGAATGATGTACTCGAACCTTTTATTGATGATTTTGTCATTGTATATTTAGATGACATTCTTATATTTAGTAAAACATGGGAAGAGCATTTGAAGCATGTAAACTATACTCTAGATATTTTGAAAAGAGAAAATCTTTATGTTAAGCTCTCAAAATGTGAATTTGGAAAAATATCTTTGAATTATTTGGGACATATTGTAGGGGGTGGTGAATTGAAGATATATCCTGTTAGGATTCCAAGAAACTTTCCTAGGTTGTATCTTGGAGATGCCTGGTAACATATAAATTCAACTATTGTTGCAAGGTTTATTGGAAGGAATGATGGTTTGGTTCAAGCCAGATAACCACTTCTACTATGTTTCACTCCAGACATGCATGAACACCCTCAGACTAAAAGGCTTTAGATAACCAATGCTCACAGTTTAGATATTTAGGTGAATATGGAGAATACTAACCACACCAGCAGATACACAAGACCATGTGATGGCTGGCTGCAACTAGTACAGAAACCTACAAATCTAATCTATTAATGCAAAGACATGATGATATCTCTCCCACATTAGATAGAAAGAAACCTGAGTAACCTATTCAGTGATGCATTCAATATTCCAACACAGAGATAAGATGACAGTTATCTAGTGCTAAACATTAAGAGATCAAGAACACATCACATCAGGTACAAGCTTAGAACAGAGGAAAATGGGCAATGAGCGGTTAACAGCAAAAGAAGCTTGTATTGCTGAAAATGAAGATGTGATACTGCAAGCGGAAAAATGTCTACAGTCTCTAGAAATTGAACCTTACATCAAATTCCAACCCTGATTACATCTTGCTCTTGGATATTTATAAGTTTTCATTACAATGGCACTTGGCCATTTAGGTATGGAGGGGTCATAATTGACCACGAACTGCATTTGACTGCCTGATGGAGTCTTTGGACGAGGTTGCTTAGTTCACTAGGTGAATTTGATCTATTCAGGTGTTGCGCTGTCCTTTAGGCAGTTAGAGTGCTCGTACCAGTGGAGTCCATGACTGATAAATTCGGTTACAGAGTCATGCTATGTTCTTTTCTCCTTTGTCCATGCTTTATGTTAAATATGGTTATTGGGGGTCTGACTGTTGTCAGTCAAGCATAGCAGGTTATCTCCTTCCTTGGTCAACAGAATGGACGTGGGACATAGAGTGCATGGGTAGGTGGACAATTTGGGTGACTGAGAAAGATGACCGTCAGATCGGGGAGATGAATGGCAGAGATGGTTCAGTGAAAGCTATAGATTGAGGTGGGAACGGGGTGCGTCAGTGTCGTTGGATCTTCAGCGGACAGATCAGATGATCATCCGGCGACAGAGTTGCACGAGCGTTTTAACGGGCGACGACAGTTTGTTCGGGTGGTAACTGTTTTCATGACACCGCTTTTGGGGGCTAAGTGGTAATGGCTCGGGGTTGTGCGATTCCACTCAATGAGCAACATGTAGCAGCGGATGAGAGAGAAAAACTTCCCTTATCGCACGCTATCACTCGATCAAGTTGTTTGTGTAATGTATCCGAATATCATCCAATCTGGCGGAGAAGAATTTTCTGTGGAAATTGGTCAAGTTGGTCACCTTTATCGAGTGCGATGTGGGCAGTTAGATTGTTGGGGAATGATCAATGGTAGGAAAGCGATGAGGGATTTATGAGCGCGTGAGGGTGTATAGGTAAGGCTTTATGGATGGTTTAACTTTGCGCTTAGAGATGGGGCCAAAGAGGACTTTGTCGGATTTTAGAAGGTTTATTTAGGGAATGGGAAAGGTTTAGAGGTGAGCAGGGTGAAGGAAGAAAGGGAAAAGTGACCAATGTGAGCCCCCTTTGGACACAACCAAATAGACCATGCTTCTTTCTGACCTTAGAAATTCAGCACTGCATAGCAGAGCTAACACTGGCTCCTTCTGGGGATGAAAGCCTCCCTGTGAGGTTTCAAGAACAGTAGACCACTACCTTTCATACAAAAATGAGATCAACAATATTTCCTAGTGTTCCATTAGGCATGGAGTCTAATTAAGCCTATGCTAAAACTTGTAAAAAGAACATATTTACAATGTTGAGGCCTAAAGGCCTTAATTAACATAAACCTTCAAAAACTGCCCATTGACTGGGCCATCAAAAATTGTTTCTCCTTCCATACTGTGCAACATGAAAGTGTTGTTCCCCTGGACCTGAGCAATGACAAAAGGTCCAGTCCACAAAGCATCGAACTTCCCATGATTGCCTTTCTTTTCCTTCAGTGCATCCCATTTAAGAACCAAGTCTCCAATTTGAAAATTTTCCAACTTTGCCTTTCTATCAAAGGCTTCCATGATTCACTTTTCATGTGTTGCAGACTTTTCAATCAATTGATCTCTGATTTGATGCACTTCAGCCAAGTCACGAATCCTCCTTTCCATGTCATTTCCCTCATTTTTCCCTTCCTACAAGAACTTGGACACAGGGAGGGTCAACTGGATTGGGAATATAGCCTCAGTGCCGTATACCAGCCTGAACGAAGAATTCCTTGTGGATTTCTTGGTGGTCACCCTGTCAACCCACAATCCAAACTTCAGTTTGGAATCCCAGTTCCTTTTGTTGTCTTCCAGCAGCTTTTTTATTATCCTTATCAGGCTCTTATTGGATGATTTTTCTTGACCATTACCTTGAGGGTAATATGAGGTGGAATGCACTAGCTTAATGCCCATTGAGTCACACATTTCCACCAACTCTTTTTCCCTGAAGGCTGTTGCATTGTCTGTAACCAATTTTTGTGGACAACCAAACCTGGTGAAAATGTTTTCTGTCAAGAACTTCATGACAACATGGTGATCAGCTTTCTTAGTAGGGATGGCCTCAATCCATTTAGTGAAGTAATCAGTGGCTACTAAGATCCATCTGTGCTGGCCACTAGAATGTGGATTAATTTCCCCTATGAAATCCAAGCCCCACTGCTGGAAAGGGCCACTGGCATGTATTGGCTTCAAGGGTAAGGACTTCAACTACTGTTTGCCTTCAACCCTTTGGCATTTGTCACAGGATATTATAAATGAAAAGACATCAGAAAACATAGTGGGCTAATAATACCCAGCTATGAGGATCTTGTGGGCTGTGGTTTTCCAATAGTGATGTCCTCCACAGATGCTGGAATGAAACTGATACATGACCTCCATAGATTGTTCTTTATCCAGACATCTTAAAAGGATTCCAGATGGATCCCTCCAATAAAGCAAGTTTTCATGAATACAGAACTTGGTTGCTCTGAGCTTAATAGTCCTAGCTTGGCTTGAAGTAAGGCATGGAGGGACTTCTAGCTTCAGCAAAATTTGAGATATTTTAGAATACGATTCACAAGAAGCTAGATTTTCCGCCAACGACTGATCATGTCCTTGTCCTACTATTGCTTCTTCTGTCTATCCATCCTTTGAATTTGTACCCATGTAGTTTATGTCAAGAATTTTGCAATTTTCTTCAGCCATCAGCTGAGCAAGGCTCTGGCCCTTGATAAGCTTGGTGGGCTTCAATTCTATGTTGAATTCAATGAGCTTTGCAATCCATTTAGTCCTTCTTCCATCAACATATGGCTACGTTAGGACATCCTTTACTGAAGAAGAGGGCACATATGCAATTACCTTGGAGTGGAAAATGTAGATTCAGAAAGCTTTTAAAGATTTGATAAGAGAATAAGCTTACTTTGTGATAATATCAAACCTTAGTTCAACATCCCTTAAGGTTTTACTGCAAATTCCATTGGATGCTTTGAATCCTCATCATCTTTCTACAATAAGACTGTTGCAAGTGTGTCACAGGAAGCAAAGGAGAAGATATGGAACTCCTTGCTATAGTCTGGGCTGATCAAAGTGGGAGCTTCCATAATAGCTCCTTTGATGGCTTCAAGAGATTTTCTTGTTGCATTGGTCCATTTGACTTCTGATCCCTTATTCAGCATAGAGGTGATGTGTGTTACAAAATTCTGCAAAATTAGGAATAAACATCCTTACAAAATTTATTTTGCCCAAAAAGGATTTGATGTCCTTTTTTGATCTTGGAACAGACAAGGCCTGTATTGCTTTCACTCTCTCTGGGGAAATCTTGACACCTGCAATAGAAACAATGTGTCCTAGAAGTTTGCCCTCTTCTAAAGCAAATTGTGACTTCTTAGAATTTACTGATATCCCAAACCTTCTGCACTTCAGAAAAACCTTTTTAAATGTTGTAGATGATCTTTATGACTGCTGGAGTATACTGTTATATCATCCAGGTAGACGAGGAAAAACTTATCCTTCTCTCCTAAAAACGCTATATCCATGGCTCTCTGAAATGTGGCCCCATCATTCATCAGCCCAAATCGCATCTTAGAGTACATAAAAGTGTCCCAAGGAGTTGTGAAAGCAGTCTTTTCTTGGTCATTTGGATGTAAAAAAACTTGGTTATACCCTTAAAATCCATCCAAGAAAGACATAACTTTAGCTCCTGAGACTTTTTGTAGAAAATGTTCCATTTTGGGCAGGGGATAGTTGTCTTTCTTAGAGCGTTTGTTCAGGTTCCTGAAATCAACACACAACCTGATTTCTCCACTTTTCTTCCTCACCACTACCACGTTGGCTACCCACTTTGAATATCTCAAGGGAACTATGATTTTGGCAGCCAACAACTTCTTGATTTCCTTTTCAATCAGAGGGAGGAGCAAAGGATTTATGGGTCTCAGCTTTTGTTTGAAAGGAATGGTGTCTTTCTCCAATATGATCCTATGTTGGATGATATTTTTGTCATAAGTTTTAAGATCACTGTACTCCCAGGCAAAGACATCAACAAATTGCTTCATTAAGGTGCAGTACTCAGAACTTTGGGTAGTAGACAAATGGGTGGACAAATTTTTATACTTTGGATGATTTGGACTTCCTATGTTATGCCTATTGACTGTAGACTGTTTTTATTTTTGGGAAATCTTATGAGGCACATCATTATTGTCAAACAACTTCTCTAGAGGCACTAGCCCTTTAGGTATATGATTGCTAGGCAACTGTACAATGATGTCTTGGCCAATTTTGTTTCTTAGCTGGGGCTGGGGACATTCCTCCAAGGTTTCATTCTCTTGATCAATTTTCATTTCAGAGAATTCATCAATGACTTGCAGAAACCTATTTACTTCATCATCATCCTCAAAGACTTTCCAATGCTGAACATTATCAGGCAAGGATGGTTTATCTTTTACCTGGACTCGATAAGCCAATCTAGGGGGCACGAGAGGGATGAACATGATAGCAGACACAGCAAGGGAATCAACAAGTTGATTTTTTACTCTGGGAATATATGAGATAAAAAGCTATCAAAAGAATCTTTGAGTCTCCATACCTCATCTCTATATGCTTTCAGCCTTGGGTGCCTTGTTTGGAATGTTTTGTTCACTTGTTGAATGATGAGATCAGCATCTCCAAACACCTTTATGTCACTAATTTCCATGTCTTTGGCAGCGTTTAAGCCCAATATCAGAGCCTCATATTTTGCTATATTGTTGGTGACCTGAAAAGTTAGCTTAAGAGACAAATGTGTTCTTTCTTGTTTTTGAGATACCAGCACCACTCCTGCTCCTGCAGTTTCCTTTAAATAGGCTCCATCGAAGAACATATCCCAAGCCTGTGTCCCTTCCTCTTCCATGGCTTGACATACTGGTTTCTTGAGCTACACCGAGTCCCTCTGGGATTCTTCAATTTGGAGAATACATGCTCCAAAATCAGTGTCCATAGCCTAAATGGGATGATTAGTGGGATTCTTCTCATCACTGATGATATAGGCCAGCTAGACTTCCCTGCATAGTCTTCTGCTTTCTCCTCCAAAAACTGGGACAATGGATTAAGATAAGTCATTTTGCAATGTCCCACCCAAACTCTTAATCCACCCTCTGGAAAGTAGCATACCAAACTTAGGGGGGGACATCTGCTACCACAATATTCATCATCATCCTCTTCATGGGTAGCTGAGTTAGGGTGATAGCCATGTCTTTTATTAATGCCATACATTTCACCTTCCTCGAATCAAAGGAGAACAAGTCATGACAAGGTCTAGTAATATCAAGGCCTAACTCTTCCATGACAGCTTTGGGCATGAGGTTATGGCTGACCCCTGTGTCCAACAGATGGTTTTGGAGGATTTTGCCATGAATGGTCAAGAAGACATAAAATGATGGGGAATTATCATCAATAGGTTTAGTCATGTTTATCACCTTGTAAATTCACATGGTCATTGGATGCTTGTAAGGCTTTCAGCTCAAGGGCATCAAGGATGGGCTTCTTAAAAGCCTCACTCTTTACAAGTTCTATTAGAGGTATAGATATTTTTAAATTTTGGACTTCTGATTCAATGCTGAAAGGGGAAGGAGACTTATCAAGGCCTCTTACCTCTTGAGCTGGTGCATTCAGGATGGTAGGATCAGCGGTCAGTCTTTTCTGCTTGCTGATTTGCTGCTCTATGGGGGCAACAGCTCTTTGGGAAGGATTCTATTTGATATTACTTGCTCTTGACCTCAGGTTATATCTCTGTTGGTCTTCAGTCTGCAGAACAACTTCTCTGTCCCACTCTTGGCTGGTCTGGTCCTTGAGTAATGACTCCTCATCGGCAGCTAATGTCAAAAAGGCAGCACTTCCTTTTTTTCCATGCAGCGAATCTCATCCTCTTCATTAAATTGCTCCTCCTCCAAGACTACGTTCTAGAAAGGAGTCTTAACCCTTTGTTCTTCACTGGCCTCTTTGCCCCTCTGAATGATCTACAATTGTTCATTTGCTCTTCTATATGGACTTTACTTTCTTGATTTGTCATAGCCATCATATCATGAAGTTCTTGAACTTTTAAAATGACTTGTTGATGCATACTAAAAGAAACCTCACTTTCTTCCATCACTTCTACAATTTTTGAATTTGAAACATTCTAAGTCTCATTGTAAGTTTTCTCTAATGGCGCATGTGAGATAGAATGGGTGGGAAGGGTGGGTAAATTTTGCAGTTCAACATTGTAAGCATGTTGTACTGGTTTATTTTGGTGAGGGTGTGGAATTAGTTGAGAAGGAAATTGTGTATGGAATGGAGCATTTTGATGATGTGGTTGATTGGGTTGTATGAATGGTTTTGATGGGCAAGCAAGATGTTGTGGAATATGTGGTGAATAATATGGAGAATATGTTTGTGCTACAAGATAAGGGAGAGTAGTCATGCAATCATAAGGTGAACCATGCCAAACTTGTAGACAAGATTGATGGTTATATTGACATTGACATGGCTGCCCTAACACATTAGTATTCCATAATGGATTATGCAAGTAAGAGAATCGAGAAGAAGTGTTTTGAACCATACCTGTAGGCCATGATTTCCATGGTTTTGACCTTGTCGTAGCTTTCTCATCTCTTTGATATGCTACTACCATCCTAGATAAGGAAGAACAAATATCTATGGGATTCTCTTTTCGGTAATGAAGGAAAAAAACTTCTTTAATTTCTTGACTTTTTTGAACCTGCAAAACATCCAATTTTGAATTTAGAGAGCTAATGAAATTAATTTTCAAATTTTCAAATAAAACATTGATTTCAGCTCTTATGTCTCCTATTCTTGTAGCAGATTTGAAAAAGAAAGAACAAATATCTCTAGAATTCTTACCAGCCTTGGAGATTCCTCTTGAATACCTTATGCACAATTCACAAACATCATCATATGATAACTAAAAAACATCACCTTTTCCTATCAGATATAAGAGTTCTAAAAATTCATTTTTGATTCCTTTGAGGAGTGTTTTTAAGATCTCTTTTTCCAAATGCTTATGGTTTGATTTTTGAAGGTTGTAATGAAATCGCTCCACATAGTCCTCCAAGATTTCATCTTCCCGTTGTATCATATCGAAAATATCGTCATTGTCCTTGCAATAGCCCTGGTACTTCTTCAAGAATATGTTCTTCATGTCCTCCCATGTTTGGATGCAGTTCCCATTTAGGCTCATGAACCATCGAAGAGCTGCTCCTTTTAAAGTAAGAGGAAACACTTTCAACCTTTTATCATTAGTACAATAATCATATCCTCTACAAAGTATTTCAAACTCAAATAAGAATGTATCTGGATCGTCATTTGTCAATCCATGAAAATTTGGTAGAGAAGATGGGGGAATTATGTGCATTTGTGTCACTCCTCCTAGATCTTTGATAGGAAATTCAAAAGTAGAAATGTGAGACATTTCTTACCATAATAGAAGATGTTTTTCATGTGTTTCTTCGAGGCTTCTTCTTCAAATGTTCCTGTCAATCGGTTAGTGAAATGGGTGGTGCTTACATCACCACTTGAGTGAAATCATGAGATTTGTTTTTTGAAAATTTCTATTTGTTTTTTTTTTAGTCATTCACACAAAAATTCAAACATTTACCCTAAGTTCTTTAACGGTTCTGTTGGAAAGCGGGCGAGGGAGCAGGGCTTCTACATGCTCCGTACGCAGGGTCTTACCTTCTGTTTTTAATACCCAATTCTTTCCTAACAGGCACTCATCAGATGTACACTACTCTTTAAAAATGGCTACACTTTCCCCGGCAACGGCGCCAAAATGTTGAGCGATAAAAAGGTGTCTTTTTAACTCCTAATTATCTTCACATTAATTTTCAACCCAGGGACGACTTTTTATTTCAAGAGTGTACTTAGTCTGAGGCGGCTATTTACTCAAGAGTAATGTTTTGTAGTATAGTGCTTAAAATCCAAAAGTAAATAAATGCTTGAAAAGAAATCTAACTACAATAATATAAACTCAAATTCTCTGAAATCCAACTATTCACTCAGCAAACATCAATCGAGGATACAGTAGCAATAACTCATTCCTCTAGAGATTGATACAATTGAAATCAACTAGAACAAGACAATCAATCTGAGAACGAGGAAGTAGTAACCAATGTTCTCTACAGTTGACAACCCTGATTAAAACAATCAAAAGGAAATAGAAATTGAACTAAAGCTGCTATTGAAATTAAATTAGGAAAACTCTTTAAAAGCAAACTCTTGCAATTAACTAACAGAAATGAACAACAAAGTAAATGGACAACAAACTATAATTAAAGGAATCGAATAACCAACAGTCTATAATGAATATCAAAGTCTGAAATGAATAGCAAAGCCTTACAATTGAAATGAACAACATAACGATATAAGTAGAAAAGGATAATAATCTATGTTATGCTGGAAAAAAACAACCACGCAATTCAATCTCAACTTGTGCAATAAAACAATTTCATAAAATATTATAACAGCTCGTTGCAAAAACATGAAACTGCAAGGCAATACGATTCAAAGAAATAGGAATTAAATCAAACCATCACACAGTGGAAATTGGAAAGATATAATACATCAGCAACATACTCCACCGGAGGCTGGGCCCTTAGCCGCCAGCGGATGCTGTTGGGCTACTTCAGATGAGAAGAATGAATGGCAACCCTTTTATTTGTTCATCATCAAACTGTGAAATCATTACAGCAGCTAAATCTTTGAGAATTACAATGGTAATGCAACAATCTCCTTTTTCTCCTATTCTATCCTATCCCATCATCATTCTTGAATTTCCAATTCTGAATCCTCAATTCTCCATCATTTTTCCATCCCCATCTCTGATCTCTGTTTTCATTTAAATAGAGAGAGATCAGAGAGCAGTTATAATAGAGATAATTACAACACGATTTCTATTACAAAATTGGATTGTTTCTAACCAATTGATCAACAACCCCGGATGCGGGTGACAGCTCGGATGGGACGCGCGTTTAACTGCGGCCACATGCCAGCCATGCGCCATCACAAGGGAAACACATGGGCGCAGGCCTGTCTTTGGCCGCGCGGGAATGAAATGTTTGTTATTCTCCAAAAGCGCTTAAATGCTCTGTCCGACACTTCAGCTCGCATGGAGGTCGCAGTAATGGCGGACGGGTTTCGAGGTGGAGGCAGCTATGTCAAAAGCAATGGTGGGTTGGATCTCACTGCGCCGGTTCATGGTATGTTTATGGTTCTTCCCCAGGGTATGTTTATGCAACCCCTGGAGCTGCGAGCAGCTCCAAGAGGCTATATTTCCGTCTGGGCCAATTCACCGTCAGTCTGTGGTATCCCTTGGTCTGGTTTGATCCTCAATTATGCGCTATGTATTTTCCATTTAGACCCTGCAATTATGGTCAGGCCTCGACAACGTATGCTCAGCCGTCGCAGTACTTCCCATGGGGGGTCTTCACGCCCTCCTATAGATGCTTCCTATCCCCATTGCTGCCGTTGCAACTGTCATCGTTCCCTTGATGCCAACCCCCTTCAGTCCAGTCAATTCCTAGACTCAAGCGCTCCTGATTCTGCTTCCTCGCCCGCCTTCGGGTCTGCCATTTTCAATTTCAATAGTTCTTTGAACTACGCCCGGATTAGTGCCCATGTCTCGGTTCTCTTCATCGAAGCCTCTCAAGACGACAACGACTCTCAAGATGAAAGGGGGAAGCAGCCAGCTGACGGCTCAAAGACAGTCATGAAAATGCCTGCGGCTACACTAGAGGATGTCTCAAATCGCCCTCTGGCTCAGAAGGAGATGATCAGCAAGGGCGAAGACGTCAACATGGATACTGCTCCCACTGCAGCGGAGGTGGAGGAATACGGGTGGTGTCAGGTGGTTAAGGAAGAACCAGACGAATAGCGGCGCCATCGTCCCAGGTCTCTGCAGCACTTTTGTTCTGCCTTTCGGCCTCTCCAGCTACTTTGATTATATTTTGGTCTTAAGCTTTTGTTATGTCGGCAAATTGTCTTTGTACGGGTCTTGGGTACCGGGATCTTGTTCTATGGTTGGGATGTGTCTATTTTCCCCTGCGCGGGATTATTCTGATGTTCTGCTTGCGCCCCTGCGAGGGCTGGTTTATTTTTGGTCTGCTTAAGTCCTCGGACAATGCAGTCTCAGTTGTCCTGCCATTACAGGCAACTTGTTATTTCTATCTTGAAATGATGTAACTGAATTCTGTTTATGTATATAATAGATTAGTTTTAACTAGGAAAAAAAAAAAACCAATTGATCAACAAGAAAATATATTTCCATTTATCTTTCAACAAGAGCAAGGTGAATTTGGCTTTGCAGCTGAGATTTGGGAAACGGCCACACAGCAAATCTGAGAAAATCGTGCTCAAAGAACCCTGTGTTTCTCTCAATACAAGCTGAATTTGGGAAAACCGTTATTCAATAAAGTTAATTTTGTCCGTTTTGGACAAAACCCATGTTCCGGATTTTCCAGATTCTTCTTCATTTGCCCAGAATCTCAACCGTAAAACTGTCACTTCTTATTCCAGCGAATTTTTGAGTTGGAATATTTAATGATCAAATATTCAATCTGGAAATTCTATTGGAGGCTAAAAATGGTGAATAATGTTACAACCACTTTATTAAAACTACCATTGATAAAATCATGCATAATCATCAATTTATTAGAAATAAAGGAGAATAAATAATATTTTTACATAAGAGCATAAATCATTGTAAAATAGAATTATATGATAAATTATGATAAATGACGTGATGAAGAATGGTAGAAATGGGTGGAATAAGTGTTCAAAAGTGATAATAATAATGGCATATTAACGGCCCAACACCGGGCTCTCCACATCTCGACTCGCCACAGCCCTTTTCAGGTGGGCTTGGGATTCCAACCACTATGTCCCATTGATGTGGCCATGCCATTTGTAGCCACTCATGTAGATTTGGCTCATGTCCAGTCTGAAACAGATAAGGTAAATAGCTTCATATAACACATCCAACATATTTGATAGCAGGTCCATGACATTCTAGAGAAATCAAATGCCAAGTACAAGCAGCGACATGATCAACATTGGGTGCCACACAAGTTTCAGGTGGGCGACAAAGTCTGGTTGTATTTGCAAAAGGAATGCCTTACCAGAGCCTATCGGAAACTCAGGCCACTCCGATATGGTCCTTACACCATTACCATGGTTGTGGGAGACAATGCATTTGAGCTCAGCATTCCCCCATTCCTTGGCCTGCACCCAGTGTTCAATGTGGGTCGCCTTCGGCCATACTTTCCACCATTACTAGACACATCCGACATTGTAGAACAACTCACAACCAAAGAGTTAAATCCAAATTGCATGGAACAAGCTGCAACTGAGTGGATCATGGACACACAGATCAAGAACACTCGCCAGTAGAATATCCAACTGTATCGAGTTGTCAAAGCAAGCCAACTCCTTCACGAGGGAAAGTGGCTCACCAGGGACCAAGTTCAGCAGAAGTTTCCTCATCTCATGGAGGAACTCAACGCAATGGGGACCATTGCTTCCTCGGGGGGAGGAATGATCCAAGTGGACATTGGTGGCCACTTGATAAGTCCACTTGGACCCCCACCATTGTTTGTTTCAGCTTTTCAGTTTCTTAGTTTACTATTTTTAGCAGTTTTTTGGGTCCATAACTTCTGGAGCCATTTTGAGGCCTTAAATGACGTTTTTTGGGAAAATTGGAAATAACATGGGTCTGTGGACCTATGTTTCTTTTCAAAAAGTTGTAGTTCTTGGATAGATATTTCTAACAAGATACTGTGCACATCAAATGAAGATCGTATGCCAAAGTTATGACCCCGGGAAGTTGATGTACCAATTTACCCAAATGGGGCCCACAATTTGGCGTTTCATCTTCTAGGGTTAGGTTTCTGGATGTTTAGGGTTTTCCATTGTTTCTCAACAATAAATAGGCCTTCGAGACTCATTGTAACACAGTTGAGAGGCATGTAGCCGCCACATCTCTTCTCAGAGATAAGCTACCATCGCTGTAGCTGGTTTATTTCCATTGTTGTTTGTAAGCATATTTCAGTATTTTACATTAATGAAACGAAGTATTATTTCTATTGTATCTCTGTGTTTATGGTTATCTCTGTAATTTGTTATGTTCCTGTTTAAATCCGAATCAGCTAACCAGTGTCGCTTTCTTTATATTGTCATCTGTAACTCCTTGCGCTTCCCATACAGCCCTTATCACAAACAAGAATTGGTCTGGATCCTCATTTCCCAAACCTTTGAACACAGGCAACTTCACTGTGCTTGCCATATTGAATCACGGTGGTGGCGGAGGGGGTACAGGTGAACATGGAAGTGATGGTGGTGAAGTTAGTGGCAGTGTGGTGGAGGTGGTATTCGCGGAATTCTTTGTCTTATCAGGAGGATCACACTTCACGGTGAGACCTTTGCGAGCTCTTATTCGTCCCCTCGCGGAGGAAAAATCAAGGGGCTAGTTTCTGGTCCCTTATTTCTTTTGTTCCTGTAAGTTTTTCCACTTTGCGTAGCCTCGAACATCAAGGTAACTGCATAACCCTCTTTTCGAACATTAGCATTTTAATCCAAGTATTCAAAGACTTTACGTAATTACCTCGTGGTCCTTTGAGAAAGTGTCATTCTACCTCGTTGTAGTTAACTAAGGTGTCAACTGCGAACTAAGTAACAAATCCTCCTATAATTCGATCAAGCCAATGATCAATGACACACGCAATCTTATCCTCCAATGCTTCCAACCTTCGCACTAACTCTAGGGTCCACACAATAAGACCATTAAGCTTCCACCTGCCTTGGCTATCTGCTAGCTTCGCAATCCACTCGTATAGCTCAATAGGGAAGGAAGCGAAGAAGATTTCCTGGATCTCCATATATAGGTAGCTGTCTAACCACTCTTCTTTTGACAGTTGTTGGTTTCTATTCTCCTGCACCATGAACTCGTGAATTCTTCTGTCCAACCAGCCTTCAGTTTCTTTCTTAGTTGGATTCCAATGATACGAAATCAGAAATATCTATGCAGATTCCAGTCCCGGTAACGGAACCATTTGTTGGCTTGTTGGGGCCTGTAGTGGTCTCAGCTAGGGTGCTAGACTGGACTCTATATTTAATATCGACCGAGGTGCGTAAGCTTAGAGGCATGGTCTAAGGTATATAGACATAAAGAATTACCGCCCAGGTGATTATGAGGTAAATTGCAAGGCTTCTTTACGGAAGACCGTGATATGCAGCCTATCCTTCACACACCTAGATTACCCTACTGATGTATCTGACTACAATGCTGGTTATGACATGCATCTATCAAAGCAAACTGTGAATCTAAAGACTGTGTATGATTGTGGCAATGATTCTAACCCCCTTACAGAGGTATCACTCAGAAAACCTTTGCTTAGTAAACACACACAGCATGCAAGATATTTACACTATGAAACTATATAAAAAGAACATGAATAGACTGTGAAATAAGGCAGAGTTTATGAGCATGCATCTGTAAATCACACAAGGACCAAATCCCTTACAAGATTCTCGTTCCAGATCCTAGTGATGACCATTCAACATAACAATAAACCCTTCGGATGCGCACACCATATACATGTAATGAAACTCAAAACATAAAGGAATCGAAAGCTCATATGACTGCAGCATATATGCTATGTGAATCAACAGTTATGTAAATCGAAACTATGATGCAACCTGTGAGATACATAAATCGAAACCAATACAACGTTGTGTAAGCATATAGATTGAAACTAATACAACGCTGTGCAAACATATATGTATAAACTGAAATGAAATGTAACAAAACGAAGAGCAGTATACCAAACAAAGGACGCAGGGCCCGTCCGCGCCTAAGGGTATACTAACTACCACCGTTCAGCAATCAACCAATGCAAAAGAGTGAACACACGTTGGGACTGTAACCGGTTCTGTGTATTAACTAAAACTCTGTTCTGAGCAAAATGTTTTAACAACTGATTAATTAACCTTCAAAAACATTGAACTACTGTATTTACACATGCGTACATACAGCCATGTCATCGATGCAGTGAATGTACATAGTGCTGTTGCCGCGTTTTTACATAGCTTTTTGCAAAATGTTTCCATACCATAAGTTTCAAAAAGAACAAAAATCAAAATGAAAATAGAACAATGCTGTTGCTGCCTTTATGCGCCAGAGTACCTTGCTTTGACTGAAGTTGACCGCATGCATAGGAGGCTTGATTTGGATGGAAGATAGGTGTTTGTCCATCCTTGGACATTCCACTTTTCGCCCATGCTTTTCGTTCTCGCTCATCCACTGCGCCACATGTCAAACGGTAAACTCATTACAGGTTGTGGGTACTTCCTGTAGTCAAGTCATCAAAAACCTCTAATTCTGGAACATAAAACCCCTAAATTAATTCTTATGCAATTTAATAACTATAGAACAATTAATAATCAATATTCAAGGATTTTTAGGGATAAATGATGAAAATGTATGGATAAATGATGTGAAACTGGGAAGGAAAAAGGGTCTTAGGATGATACCAACAGGGCCTGACTCAGGTTCGAAGTTATTTAGCCAAACAAATCCCTACACTACTGGCCCTTTTGGCATCAGCCCGCGGAGCGTGGACTAAAACCTCACTCGAAGTAGTATGGGGGGATGTTGGAACCAAGTTTCCGCACCCTTGAGATTTTTGTGATGTCGGTTTAGTCCAACTATGTATGCCTTTGCGCAGTTCGTTTCACACACTGTTCTAACCTTCAATACCTTCACGATCTGTTATAATCATCTTTTGCGTAGTCCTAACCAGGGGCTAAGATTCTTTCACGCTGCTATGGCAGTGACCTACACTAATTCCCTTAACTACACCACGTATCTTACTTATCTTCTTAACAGACCCTACTTATCTTTGCGTAACCCTTTATTCTATCTTGTGTTCACTTAATCAACACAGTTATACACATTCGCGCATCATATAAGCACTAAACATGCAATTTATATCCAATGTAATAGATGCATGAAACAGGTAATAAATACACATAAATGATAAGAAACTTCTCTTATTAATACTTCCAATTGTTACAGACTCGACTCACCCTACACACTCAGCTACAGGGGTCTGCGCACTCAGCTGTGGACTACTAGGCCTCTACGCACTTAGTTGTAGAGCCTCCTCCTATTCTACGACCCAAAACTAGACTGTACTCCACAGATATGACTCAACTCTTCATCCTCAGCTTGATTGATCGATTGATTGACTTTTTAACTACTTAGAGCCTCGCTCTATTTATAGAATCCCATGGTCCGCGGACCATGGGTAGATCTCTACAGCCGACATTACATTAACAAAATTAAGGGTGGAAAACGCTATGACTCTTTTACCAACTATGTTCTCCGTGCCTGCAAAATGCAGAGTCTTTACATTGAAATTACACTCTTTGACCAAAATCTAGGCTTTAAGCCCCAAAACTTTGCTTGGGGGATCCCGTGCCCAACAATTGTTTTCTTGATGGAAATGGTTTCTTTGTTTTTTAACTGAATGAATCATGAAAATCTCTTCTATTTTATCGTCTCTGGTTTTTTATAGTTATGGTGTGTTTATTCTGGGAATTGGCTCGAGGATCCAGTCTGTTGCACCTCCCTTCTAAGGAGACAGACTATCCCTGGTTTGTATATGTCAAGTGATCTTTCTAAACATGAGGTGCTAGTGATTGGAAATGAGCGGCATTAGTGGTTCAAAGTCTCAACCTATTATGTTTTTGCATGGCTCGAGCCTAATGTAGTTCAATTCTTTCTCTTTTCCTCTGTATATGTGTCAGGTCTTATTAGTTGGGGGTTCCACTGAGCCCGCATGTCACTGGTCTTTTCATGGACTGTGGTTTGGTCAGTTTGGGTGGAAGGGTATATTGTGTTGGATTGGTGGTTGATAGATATGGCTCGACCTTCTCTAGGTGTTGGTCTTTCAGGAATTTGGGGTAGAGTTCACAGTCGAAAGGCTGGGAATAGAGGTGGACGAGGCTCCTCCTTGTCGTGGCCACAGAGACAGAGTGGTAGAAAGTCTGATGCCCATCTTATCAATGCAACATCCCAAACTTATAATACATGTACTCATGCTCAGGTAAAGTAGTTTATTGCGTCCTAGGAGGCGGATCTCAACCGACGGGCTGCGAATGAAGTGCAACTCGAGGATTGGCGATTAATGTTTCCTGATCCTGGCCATACCCGAGGTAGGCTCACTCAGTATAAACAGATAGTGCACCTTTACTAGATGATGAAGAGTATTGTGGACTAAGCTATTATGAATTCTACAGGTTCCATTAAGACTGACCCTAGTTTCTAAGAAATTCAAAAGTATTTCAACTTGTCCAATTTCAAATACAGCAGTGGAATGTTTGTCTTGGTAGTATTGAGAAGCACATTTCCTGCCTTCCTCAATCAGAATTACCAGGTTTTAGCTCTAAGGACCCAAACTCAGTGGAGTCCTCTAATGAGTAGTAGAGAGCAGCTTCCTTTTTGTTTATTTTGATGATGTATATGCCGGTTAGTAATATTTGTGTTAGCATGTTAGGGGTGAATTGATTTATAGACATTCAGGCCTATACTACTTTGTGTGACAAACTTAAGATTCTCAAATTTTGGATAGCATATAATGGAGTTCAATTGTCAACATTACTGGTTTCCCAATGGGCAGGTTGAGGCCACATAACGTCTTTCATGGATGTAACCTGTTTTTTTGCAAATGAATGAATGAAAGGTCCTACCAAGCTTACAAAAAGAAGAAGTTGTTTTAGCTTGTTTATGGCCGTTAAGACTATGAATTTAAGCCTTAGAATTTGAATTTGGGGTCCCAAGTTTGTATAAAGGAAAAAAAACTACTAAGCCAATTTTTGTTTATTTATTTATTAATACTACATAATGTTTTACTATTCATTCCAAAGCTCATTTTTCATAATCATATTTAGAAACATATTCTAAAGAAGCATTATTTGATTCCTGAGCAATTCAAATACTTTGACAATAACAATTAAAAAGAAAAATAATTAGTTATGGGTGGATTATGGTGGCTCGATTGCAATGTTCCTCCTGTGACCGCTTGTCTGAATATTCCACCCTGCCAACTAAAAACAAACCATTCAGATTCTTAGCCCATGAAACCTCCACAGGTTCCCTAGCCCTCTGAGCCCAAGTTGAGACCGTAGTTGTAGCGTGTTCGAGTTATCAATTGAACATCTTCCGAATGTCCCTCCTAATCCATTTCATTATCCAAAACTTCCTTTTGCCTTCTCTCAGAGCTCTTCCTCCTGTCCCTCCATGACAAAGATGAACCCTACTCCAAAACTCCCAAAGAAACAAAAGCACCTCCCCATCCCCGCTCCCCACTCGTGCCTCCCCAAGCTCTCTCCTTGCACTTATCTCCCATGAATTTCAAATTCTTCACCCTTGATTAGTGTCGCACAACTTTCCTTACTCACTCTAAATCCACCCCCACCTTATCCCTCCACTCATCCCTATGACTCCTAATTAGTATTTGGGTGGTCAAATCATTCACCCACGCTTTACTAATGCAATATAAAATAATATAATTGTCAATGGAATCATAAAGGTATTAATTAATTAAAATATTAAATTAATCATAATACAATCTAAATCATTAATCAATTATTAATTAGGATTAAAGGTTAATCATTTAATTAAACACTAATCTAGTTTAGAGTTAATCATGTTTGAATCATTAATCAAGCTTAAGGTTAATGAAAGCTTAATAGGCCATAAAATACTAGTGTGTTAGTGAAAAGTATAAGTATATAGCTAGCATACACATACCTCGTACTTATACTAATCTATCACATCAAAACATTTCATAACAGCGAAGCTAAGAATCGTGTGTAGCATAATAGAATAAAAGTGTGGCACGCTAATAGATTTATTCCTCCTTTCCGTTGCATTGCTCAAAATAAGATTTAAGATTTGTCCTTAAATACAATTTTAATTGTGCAAGTCAATGCAACCCCACTTTTAGTTAAAAAGGTGGTACTTTCTATTTGAATGATATCCACTCTCTCAACTTTGAAATTGGTTGAAGAGTAATGTTTAACAATTATGCTTTAATTCCTTTGCTTTAAATATTTTCGCAAATAAGAAAATGTGTATCCAAGTGTTTAGAGTCTCTCAAGTTGTAATAAATTAGATGCCTAAAAAGGATGTTCAATTCATTTTAAGTCTTAATTTTTAAGGGGGTGAAAAACTCTTTATCTGTGTTTAATTTTATTTATTTTCCAATGTCTGGACTATCTTCTTCTAAAGAATGAAATAACCCAATTATGATTTTTCTATAATTAAATTTCATTCGATTTTGATTCAATGATTTACTATTAAAAATGCTATATAATTGAATTTCATTTTATTCTGATTCATTTACTTAAAGATTAAAAACCTTAAATAAAATGATGAAATTTCACAACTAATTCTGTTACTTTTTATTAACCCACTTAAATATCAATATTTGAGTCCTTTTCAAATCTCTTGACAAATTTTATGTATCAATTTCGTTACATGATTTCAACGAAACTATATTATGATAGGTATGGAAAAGTCCACATTAACTTTTTGAATAAAATTCCTCTATATAGATGTTTAATATTACTTAAACATTTATGAGTTTTTGGAATATTCATTTTATTTTTTAATATTACTCAAATATTTTTGATTGTTAGAATAACTTAATATATATCAGTCGGCCTGGAGTATGCCGTAAACCTGCTTCTGCTTGGCTAAGAGCTCGTCTTTCTCGGACGTAAGGAAACAGGTTAACAGCCCAAGACCCAGAGGCATCTGGCAGGAGTGAGAGCCTGCTCCCGATTACGGACCACCAACAGGGTTATGCCAGGTGGCGTGGTTTTCCTATTTAACAGTGATGAGTCAAACCCAGCATTCGCGGATAGCAGCCAGAGATGGCTGTCCTCACTGTTGATTTGACACCTGAGTTGATAGGTTTTACCACCTACGAAAAAAATAAAAAAAAATAAAAAAAATAAAAAAAAAAAAAAAAAAACTAACTTAATATATATCAGATTATTTAAAAATTTAATATCAAAACATATTTTTACATTGATGATTTGTTCATTGTGCATGCACTACAACGGTATTCGAACCAGTCACCGAGTCACTGAGCCACAGCATCAAAGAGTGAGATCGTACTTCCTAAAAAGTTGTAAAAGTGCCCATCAGGGAAAAAAAGAACGGAGCATCTGTCAGCAAATGTCCAGGTAGTCAATGGCTACCCCGCTAACATGGGACCTGTTGCTCTTTGAAGAAATTTCTTGTGGTCACATGCTTCATCAACCTATGTGTGGCAAACCGATGGTAAAGGCAGGTTGCAGGAAAGAACTGTTGATGGAATTGTGAGATCTTAAATCCAGTGACCATTGGATTGCCCCGATTCCTTTTTAGTAGTCTTCCGCATTCGCAGAAGCGTAACCTGCGTTTGGGAAAACGTGTTTTTCCCAAGTTATCACTTGTTTGTATCCATATTTACTCATCATCTATTTTTTTGTTGCCGAGAGGCGCGGTGTCTTCCGAAAACATGGAAAACACTCAGAAAAGCCAAGGCGTAAAGAGAAGGGACGCTTATGACATTGCCGCAAAAAAATGTTGTAGAAAAAATGTTGTAAGGGAAAAGGAAAAAACTGCGGCCAATACTAAAAATAGTACAAATGTTAAAAATGACAAGGAAATCTCAGAGTTTGGGGAAACAAATCATTTGGGTCAAGTCAAAATTGCTTCAATACACAAAATAGAAAAGTGGATTTCAGCAAATGCAAAGCAATATGAAGGTATTTTTTAATGGGTAGGCGGGCTCGCTTTAAACAGGAAAAAATGAGAATAAACAGAAAAAAAAAAAATGAGAAAAAAACCAATCGAGAGAATGAAAATAAATAAGAAAAACAAAAATAAAGAAAAATGAATCATTTACACTGCCACATATGCACCTCTTACTTGTCATTAGTTCTATATCTCCAAGAATTGATGAAGGTGAGGACAAGGCTGGAGATTTTGGAAGCCAAAAAACAGGAAAGGGACCGCAAAATTTTAAAGATCACAGTTGTAAATCGATGTTTAATGGAAGGTAATAGAATTTGAAAAACAATGTTACAAGAGGCTCTAGAGACAAGAAAACAAGAATGGAAAAGCATGAAAGAATTAATAACAACAAACAGGGATGTGATAATTTCTAAACAAACTTAGGTAGATACACAATTATCTCAGCAAACAGACATTTTCAAAAAGACGGTAAAAAGAAATAGTGGAAAAGATATTCCAAAAGAAATCAAAGCTAGAGCTAAAGATGCTAATGGTTACATAAGCACAGAGGAAGAAGAAGATGCAAGTGCTAGTAGAGCACAGGAAATAGAACACAAAGAAAAACAAGACAGGTAAACAAACTTTATTATCAGAGAAATACAAGATTATGGAAAGAATGAAAGTGCTCTCAATTTGATAAGAGACTTTCTAAAAGATAAACTACACTGGAAAAGGTAAATTTGCCAAGCAAGGAGGGTTGGGAGGATATGTGAAGAGAGGCCTCAACCCATAAAAGTCACCATGGCAAGCAAGACAAACACCATCTTTTGGGCAAAAATAAACTCTTGAAAGGCTCACACGTCTTTTTCAATGAAGATTTAACCCAAAATAACAAGAGGAGAGACGGGATGAAGTAGAGAAAATTAGAACAAGAAGAAATGAAGGGAAAAGGGCATGATTGTACAATGGTAAAGCCATTATTGCAATGTTTAGGCTTCGGGCAAAATAGGGTAGCATGCTGGCAGTAAAGAAAAAAAGAGAATTCAATAATAGGGACGAAAACAAAAAGAGCAGCATGGAGGAAAAGGGGTGAAAACTCAAATTTGAGTCTTATGTGCCAAACCGCGTAACAATCAAATCCTACCCAGGTCTACCTAAGTTTAGTTTGTTGGAATTGTATAGGTTATCCTTATAGGAGGGGACTTGGGTTAGGGCCTATTGCAGAAGGTAGAAACATAATTTGGAACAAAGTAGCAGAAAATGGCAAAGGGTGTGGAGGGATACTAGTTTTAGTGAAATAAAAAGAAGACTGTAACATTCAATTAATTAAAGAAGATGAAAATAAACAATATTTATGGTTGAAAATATCATAGAATGAGAATCACATAAGAATTGCAGCATGTTATTTTTCCCCTCAAGTTTCAAAAACTTACAAAAATAAGCGGCTTGACAACAAGGATCTGTATGCAGCTTTAAAACAAGATATTTCCATGTACTCTCAACAGGGAGAAGTTCTTTTAGTGGGAGCTTTCAATGCTGGAACAAAAAAATAATCAAGCTAGCATTCTTTGTTGCAAAGAGGATAACAATCTTATTTGGCTCATTGAAGAGGAGAATCCCCAATGGGTAAGGTGTTCAGAAGATGACAATGTTAGCAATCATTTTGGAGAAGAGTTGCTTACACTGTGTGGGGATTTCAACTTAATTGTTTACAATGGTCTATATAGATGGAAAAGGTCTGGGAACTTCACTTGCAACACATAGAATGGGGCAAGTGTCGTTGACTATGTGATGTGTTAACAAAGCTTGATAGAAAAGATAGACAAAGTTAGTATTGGAGAGAATATTTGGGGCTTAAAATTAGACGATAACCCAATTTATATAAGAGTATCATGGTTAGAAAAAAGGCACATAAGAGGAAAACCCAATGCTCTTAACAATCACTATTAAGGGGAAAAATCCTTCTAACACAAGAAAATTGTACTATCTTCAAGACAATGTTAGAGAGTTTAATTCTAAAGGAGAAAACTGGTTTCAAAAGCTTCAACAGTCATGAGTTAACAAATATAATTCAAAGTGCACTTGGGAAGAGAAAAAGAGAAAAAAAAAATAGGAAATCAAAATCAAATTGTTTTCCTGTAAATGCTTGGTTTGATGAGGAATGCAAAATGGCAGGGAGAACCTTGAAAAAGGGAGGAAATGAGAAGATGAATGTAAAGTTATATGAACATTACTAAAAAGGAAAAAAGATGAGTTCATGCAAATAAGGAGAGAAGAGTTAATATATTTAATAAGGCATAATCCAAAGCTTTTTTGGTAGGAACTGCATCCAAGGAAAAAGCAATTTGAAAATAATATTACAGCCAATCAATGGTTTGAATATCCAAGGAAACTCTATGAGAAAGAATCTAAAGCGGAGCCTCCCCAAGGATCAACACAAATTCAAAGCTCTGCACGTTATAAGAGGTGGAGAATGGAATTAAGAAGCTGAAAACAGGAAAGGCAAATGACTTGGTTGAACTACAAGCAGAGTGTCTAAAATGGGGAATGAATGCTCTTGCACCGCACATCATGGAAATATTCAACAAAATTATTCAATAAGGATTTCCAAGAACTTAGACAACTAGCCTAGCAATATCCCTTTTTAAAAGTGGAGACATTAATAATCCATCCAACTATAGAACAATTATGATCCATCCTTTGTTTGCAAAGCTTTTCGGCAACATGGTAGAAGACAAAATTAGTAAGTGGGCAGAAGTAAAAGAAAAGAGGGCAAGAGGACAAGTGGGTTTTAGACCAAAACATTCTACAATGGATCATGGTATCATGTTGAGACACATTGTTGAAAAGGTTTGGGAGGACAAAGAAGAAGCATTTTGTTGCTTTGTTGACTTCAAAAAATCATTTGACACAGTCCCTAGGGACAAGTTGTGGCGCAGAATGGAGGAACTTGAAATTCATGTGCATTATAGAGCCATTGTCCATAGAGTTTATGAATAAGTGAAAGTCAAAATTAGAACCTCAGCACGTATTTCAGAAAGCTTTAGAAGTGATGGAGTCAAGTAAGGTTGCCCTCTATCCCCTACTCTTTTTGTTCTATATATTGATAAATTGGAAGAGTGGCTAAATCGGCAACGTGGAGATGGTGTTCGTTTGGGGGAGTTTGTGATAAAGCTTCTTTTATATGCTAATGATATTGTATTGATATCTAAATTGGCCCATGGATTGCAAATACACTTATATGCCCTTGAGAATTTTTGTAGAGCAATGAGGATGCAAGTCAATACTAGCAAGACCAAAATAATGATTTCTCTAATAAAAGAAAGCAGAGCCAACATACTTTCTTCTTTAAAGACAAAATCCTTGAAGAAGTAAATGAGTACAAGTACCTTGGGATTGATTTCAATAACAAACTCAATTGGGAGGATTGCAGAAAGAAGAGAATTTTAGGAGGATGGAAAGCATTATATGCTCTTCAAAATAGATGTAGAGAGGCAGAGCTATGGGATTGGAAAATGATTAAAGTGATTTTTGGACTCCTAGTTTGTTCAGTTATGCTATATGGGTGTGAATTGTGGGCTAGAAGCACTCCCGTCTCAAAATGGAAACAAATTGAGAAAATCCAAAAACACTTGATCATGAGCAAGTTCAAAATACAAAGTTCAATACATTATGAGATAATGTTGAGTGAAACAAGAGAAACTCCCATTGAAGCAATTACTATTGCGCGGCTCATAATATATCTAAAAAGAATTGAGCAAATGAGAGTAGGTAGATGCCTTAATGTTATCTTCAATGAAGGCATGAGTGAAAGAAAGAAAATATGGATGGAACAAAACTACACATGGATGCAAAAATAGAATATCTACCTCAATGCTTGTCCCACAAATAGCAAGGAGCTAGCATTTCATGGAGGGCAAAGGTTCTTATTGCTCAATTAAGGACCAACTCACATCAACTTCGATGTGAAACAGGGTGGTGGAAAAGGCCTAAAGAAGCTTGGGAAGAACGGGTGTGTAAATTTTGCACGTCTAGGGTTGTGGAATTGGAAAAACATTTCATTTTGGAATGTGATGCATTCAAAGATATCAGAGAAAGTTATGACAACATGTTAGCATCAGTTTCTTGGCATTGTCTTTTAGCGAGGGGATTGTTGGAAGGTTGGGCCAGCTCATCATCAATTTTAATTGGAAAATGATTGAATTGAAAAAAGCGAAAAACATGGAACTAATGGTCTCATAGACTATTTTTAGTCTCGTGGACCTTAAAATATCATTTCATTTCATTAACCGATATTAATATCACCATAGATCAGTATTGCTTATTTTACAGTCATATATTTTATTATTATTATAACTATAAACTATTATTTAAAAAATAACTGGAGATCTATTTTAATCTAGAATCAGAATTTCATCCCCAAAAATACACTCGATAATTAGAAAAGAACTGAACCGGTGTGCCAATCGAGACCAGTAAATCCAAGTGGATCCTTAGATCTATTTTTCTACTCACAATAATTTATGATACTGTGATTTCTAATAGATTTATTTTTCTACGCTCAGGCATTGTAAATAGAGTTGTCTTTAGTGTGATTTTTTGGATTTTTTGGTACCAGAATCCGGCAGAAAATTGGAAGTGAAATCTTGATTTGTGTTATTTAAACTGCTTTTTTTACGATATATGTATTCAGCACCCTGAAAAACCCCTAAGGCACTTCGACTGTGCAGGGGTTACCCATAACCCCTAAGGAACTTCGATTGTGCAAGGGTCACCCATTAAGCTTGTGATTTCAATAAAGTCCTACCGGATTTTAGAGAAATTAGACTAGAAAAACCAACTGAAAAAACTTCAAAAAAGTCTCACTAAAAACAACTAGATTATAAATAGCACAAAAACCTTGTTATGATGTCCTTTGTGCTAATAACTATACCAATAAACAACAATAGAAAACATTGTATTAAATGTGATTTACATATTTGGATGTGGTAGCTTCTCGATGGTCCTGGTGTTGAATCTCACAAAGCTCCAGGGACTGCCCAACCCAAACAACGACTACGTCATAGGTGATAAGCTCTCCCACCTCAGACTGGGGTTGCATTGTCGATAATAGACACCCGTAGGTGACTGGGCCACAAGAGATCTCAAGTTCGAATCCCACATCATCGTCTTCATCATGCCTCCACTCGGCCTGCTCAACGAGGCTCTTGGCCAGTTGCCTATAAGCCAAGCTGGTGGGCGACGTAGAGATATCGTCAACCGGGTCCAACCCAATGGAGCAAAGGCCTTAATTGGTGAGAATCAAAACAATGGATACAAGAATCGAATCGAGGTTTAAGCGTTCGTTGGCCAGGATAATTTTCGACAGATTGAGCGTAGGCGATGCAAATTTGTGCAAGCGGTCATTCGACGACTTCAATCAGTATCAAACTAAAATACTATGATAAATAACCTATTTATATTGTAGAAATTTTGAAATAATAAGTTGAATACAATGTGTTCAATTATATTGTGTTTGATGAATAGTTTGAATCTGAGAATGGAAGTTTCCCTGATTTATAAGTAAAGTAAAATTCTTCCCAATAAATCATATTAAGTTTTAGGATCTATTAGTTTATAACTTATATATTTCTATAACAATATACTCCAAAAGGTTAAGAAATTAAATAATATAAAAGAAGAAACATTTAGAAAGAGATTTTACTATTATTAATGTTTTTAGTGAAATAATGAATAAACAAATAAATTAAAACGCCTCAAAAAATGGTCAGATTACTATTGAAGAATATAAAACCAACCTAAACAAACTTATAAATAGTATTTTAATATCATAAGAAATTATAATTTTAATATTTACCTCTTCCGATAGAAAAAAAATCGCATGCTCTGCTGCCTGAGTTGCCCCATCTTAAGCTTCCTGCAGCCTTGCCATCCTACCGCTACCATGGCCCCTCCGGAGTCTGCTTCGAGAGGGGTTCCTCCTCCTTGCCCCGTCAAGTAGCTCTCTCATTATCAGAAAGAGGTATAGTGGATCATTTTACTGGCCTTTGGCCCTCTCCAAAAACTATGCAAAAAAGGGTTGAGAGGAACTAGTCTCACTCAACCCATGTGTTATAGACATTTTTGTGCCTTACAGCATGAAGCATGAAATGTCAATAATCTGAGGGATCCAAAGTCCCTAAACATGTTGTTCCTACCCCTAGAGGAACAAGGTCAGCAAACCACAACACTAAATATCAGTTCTCCACCTGAAAACACTCAAAAACAAGCTAATTCTGGATCATGTCAACTGCTCCACTGAGCATCTGCGCTGAATGTCAACTGCTCCACTCTGTACCTGCGCTGAATGTCAAAAGCAATGAAGGCTACCTGCGCTGGGCGAGATTGGCCAAGTGGCACAGTCATTCTTCAATGTGTCAAATGCCCAGGAAGCTTCCAAAATGACACTTGGATCAGGGAATTCGCCTTGTGATGAGTAAGAGGATCTAGATCTCCAAGTGGAAGCAAGAACCTCCAAGTGGACTCAAGAACTGAAGAATAACTGAAGTGGGAGAGGACACTAGTCAGCTTCATGCCAGCCTCAAGCTGACTTATCCTTTCTCCAAAACTCCTATATATAGAGCTCTCTCATGAGGTCTAAGGGGGCTGGAATCTTGTGAATGTAAGGAAGTGCTGTTGGTTTGAGTATAGAACTATTGGGTGATTTGCTTGAAGGAGGTGAAGAGGAGATTTCTTTCTGCTGGGAGGTGTTGCTAGATTGGGCCTCTTATGGTTGTAACACTCTCAGAACTTTACTTCTTCCATTAATAAAGCATTTGAGGTTCTTCTATATGCATGTGTCTCAATGGCGTATTGATGCTTGTATATTTGATTTATTCTAATCCTTGAATCAATTATGGATGTATGCTTTTTGTAGTTTCCCTTTCTTGTGCTTTTGCAGGATCTTTGTGTAGCTGGGCCAGTGAAAGAGCAAGGAGCTGGGAGCAAGCAGCAAAGAGAGAAGATTGGATCAATCATTGGCGTAAGACAACGGTTAGTGGATCTCTTCCTCCTCTCTCTTACATCTCATAAAGAAGTAATCTTGAATAGCTTTGCATTCGGTTGTTGCTGAGGTACTATCACCCTTAGAGTGGGATAGGGTCATTCCGTATTGGATACTTTTCCCAACAACAAATTGGCGACTCCACTGGGGATCGTATCTTGTTGGTTGTTTGTGTTTTTGCTATTCACTTCATAAACAAAGGGAGTACCGAATCGAACTGCATTTGGATCTTTCAAATGCAAAGTAGAGGGCAGCTACTCTAGCTCAGTTGCTGGGCAAGTTTATGATTTGAAGAGCTGATCCACAAGGACTATAAATAGCTCTTAGTGATAGCTTTTCATCCTCCTTTTCATCCCTTAGTGTGTACTTGACTGATAGCTTTTGATTTGGCCAAAAACTGTGAATTTTTGAGCAATCTGTGACCCGGAAACCAAGAGAAACGAAAGTATCGTTCTTCAGTGCAGGCTGTGTGAAGGTTGTCTACATTTCAGCGCAGTTCCCGAAGGGGCTACCTGCGCTGAAGGTCAAAGTGACAGTGTACCACCTGCGCTGAACTAGTCTTGCCTTGTGCTACTGGGGTTTCCTGCTGTTTCTTGCCCTGTTTTCACTCTTGTTTTTGCTGCCTGTTACCAGTCAATGTACCTATCTGAAACCAACTTTCCTTGCCACTATTCCGCCTCGGTTGTATAAAGAAACTGTGTTTGTTCTTTGTGTATTTCTTGTATCATTTACAGTTTCCCATAACGAAAAGTGAACTAGTCTTGCTGTGGCCTCTTAGATCTAGACCTGTGAGTAAGTGTCGTTTTGATCTTAAGAGTTAGTTTGTTTGCTGTTCATAGCTGATTGAGCTTTTGCTTTCGTCATATGGTTTGAATTTATATATTTCTAGTGTCGAAACAAGTAAATCTTAAGGTGTCTTTTGATTTTGGACAAGCTTGTTTGCTTTCACTTGAAATTGAATTCAAAGTTATACAACAGCTTTCTTTTTGTGTCGCTCAAACATTAAGGAAGAGAAAAGAAATACTTGCATTGTGCATGTGCATTATGACAGCTTGCATGTTGATTTAGGAAAAAGTGCATTAGTGTGTGCTCTATGATCTGTGTGAAAAGATGTTATCTTTCTTTTCCCTCAGTAGTTAAGATTTTCAAAGTTGAAAGATTGAAAAGCTTGCTTATCATCTTAGACTGCATTTAGGAGTGTTATCATACATCTCGTGGTGATCCATAAAGGCAAACTGCTAAACAAGATCAACCTTAAAATAAATTGAATTTACATAACAACGCATTGAAACATAACGCAAACACATAGAGGTCTAAGCTAGAGACGTGTTCCGGCGTCGTTAAACGTGATATCTTAGCGTTGAGTGGTTGAGTGATTCCTCCACGGTGAAGCGATAAGTATCAATACAGACTTGTGCTCCCACGTACCGTCGCGTATATATTGGGAGACCCCTATAGGAACAAAGCCTTTATCCATAGGAAACCGTGTCGGCCGCCCTACTGATCGCAATGCAGTGAACACAGGATTCACGAAGATCGACCACTCGTACCGTAAAACGTATTCTGTGGTTTTGCGAAAAGTTTGGCACACCCTCTGCCTAGAACTCCAGAGCAATTTCTTTTGGCCTTTTTCAAACTCTATAACTGAAAAAGTCCATCCGAGCATTTGTCACTTCGGGCTCGTTAAAACATCGAAGGAGACTAGAGTCATCTTTAGCTTTTTCTAGACTCTTAAAAAGTGAAAAAGCAAGTTGTGTCTAAAGCGTCGTTATAAAATTTATTTTAAATGGAACATAATCACCTCCTATTCCCGCGTTGATCTTTAGGTTGAGAACGTGGAACGCCCCAACCAAGGAATTCCACATGATGGAAATCCTAGTCCTTTCTCCTCTTGGGGAGAAGTTGGTGCGCCCCACATGGCCACATTGTCGCTTCCAGGACTGACAATTGGCCTGCCAATTTGGCTATTCTCAACCAATGTAGTTCAGAACACCATGGTTCCTGAACAGTCGAGTCAACAGTTAGATGAGTCTAGAGCTTCCCACCAGCCTTCAACTTCCTATAACTCTTCCTCCAATCCTTCATCTTCGCAAGGTAGAGCCGGCAAAAGCCAAGCTCCCATGAAGAAGAAGGAGAAGAAGGAGAGAGGGAAGAAGAAGAAGGAGCCTAAGGCGACTGGGGGCAAGCAAAAGACATCTGACAAAAATCCACACACAGCACAGACCGGGCCTAAATCGCCATGTGTCATATGTAGAGGAGACCACTTCCATAGAGATTGTCCATGTATTCCCCGGATACTAAGGGACTGGTCCCCTCAGTTGCACAATTCGGGAGCATCAACCTCTGATAGCCATGTTGAATGCTTACCGTCAACCAGCGAAAGTGAAGGTTCAAGACAAAGAGGGGGAGCAAGATCCCCCTGCAAACTGTGTAAAGGCGATCACGCCATCCACCGTTGTCCCTTCTTAGACGAAGCGAAGAGAGTTTTGGAAGATCATCCGGTTTCACTGTTGAGACTTCCTCTTGGATACAAAAAACTCGTGCCGAGTCCTTCGTTGGTTGAAAATACAGCCGGCCCGCTCAAGTGGTCAGCTGAAGCATCAGTCATTGAAAATGAACCTACTGAATCCAGACCAGACGAAAGTCTAAAGGTCGAAACGACAGTTGACCCGGTTCCGCCTTCAGAGGTTTCATCTTCAAATGACACCGTCACTGAAGATTCATCTTCAAATGACACCCTCACTGAAGAGAATAAGGATGACACCATCCAGATTCTTTTCATCAACACAGACTCTGATGAGCATCAGGGCAATGCGCCCATTCCTTTATCGCAGGAAGGAACATCGTCAGGGTCATATCCGGCCGTGTATTCGTTCCCACCACCAAGCAACCTGGTTGTGTCCTTTGATTGGAACCAACTAGGCAGACCCCGGTTACCAGCCAGTATACCATTCAGAATCATCGTCCAAATTTATAGAATGGTAATGGCTGGAACTATCATTGATGAAGGGGCATCTGTGAGTATCCTTTCCTCTATTGCTTGGAAAGCACTGGGTTCCCCGGAGCTTTTGTCTGAGATAAGAAATCTCTCAGGTTTTGATAAAGGAACCAGTCGACCATTAGGGATCCTCCCCAATGTGCCTGTTACATTGAAAGGGAAGACCGTTCAAATGAACGTGATGGTCGTTCAAGGACCCTTGGATTATAACCTACTCCTTGGACGAGACTATATATATATTGCATGGGAGCTATAGTCTCCTTACTCTTTAGAGTAATGTGTTTTCCACACGAAGGAAGAATGGTCAAGCTCGTAGACCAACTTTCATTTCCGGGATCACGCATCGCAAATAGTCAAATACCAACCCTCAATGGTCTATTCACTCAAGAAATGTCTCCACCCCCAGTCCTCCTTCCCGATGAGTGCGAGTGATTCGGAAAGATGGGACTGGAACCCAGGGGGCATGCATCCTGGTCTGCTTCGGGCAGAGGAAACCCTGGGTATAAGGTAGAATTTCCGCGAAAGAATATGACTAGTCCGTACCCCGTCCGAAAGAAGGAAGAGGGGTTGTTCTGGAACAAGATTCTTTTGTTAAGGTTACTTGTTTGACAAAGTTCATTCACCATTGTCTACTTCGGTAGACAGTGCCGAGGAGATGTTTTCGTTTGATGGTGTTAACAAAACAATCTTTGGCTAACCAGAAAGAGGCAAGCCTCCCTCAATAACATTAATGTTTTGTCTTTGAGTAGTGTTCTTCTCTTGTCGCAAGTAGCTGCTCTCTTGTCGCAAGTAGCTGCTCTCTTGCGATCTTGCAAAAGAGCTGTCAAAAGTTAGGCTGACGGGAAGACAAGTACCGCATAAGACCTGTTAAAAATAACGAGAAGACAAGTATCGTTAACATTAGACTAGCAAGACGACAAGTAGCTGTGAACACCCAAAGAAAAGCAGAAGTGGGGGAGAGGAGGGGCAGCCTTGAAATTGTATTTTATACCTGGGGGCATGCAAACCTTTTGGAGTGCAAGCTAAGAGCGGTTATTTATCTGTTTTTTAGATTAGCCGTTTCTGAACTTGCATAAAGAAAGGATGAGAGGGAGCATAGCTTATGTGAGGTGCAAGCTCTATAAAAATTGGAATCTTGCAGGAGACATTTCTTATCTTATGACTGGTATATCGAGCAGTTTTAGCATAAAGTTCATGCTCGTTAAAAAATAAACGCAAGATCCGAGTAGTTTTAACGCGGTCTTCATGCTCGTTAAAAAATAAATAAAAGCAATGAGCAATGTTTCCTCCAGAGTTTAAGCTCATTTTTATCTAAAAAAAGAACCTATCCCGGTAAATAACCTCTGTGATCGTAATTTTATCAGCCATAAAAAGCCTTGGTTGTTTTTGCACCCGCCACCTCCACCGTCATTTGGCCGATCGTTCACCTCCATATGATTGTTTACCCATTTTGAGGAACAACTGCGAAGAGTGATTTCACCTAGCCATCCTTGTGACACTGCCGTGATTGGAAAATTCCAACCTGTACCCGGAATCTGCTGCTATCCCTGTTTATCACTCGTTCCTCAAAAGACGAGTCTTCTTTGAGCTCTTTTCATCTGACTCCTAAAATATGAAAAGTTTGCCGAGTCTTGGCCTTCCAGCTCGTTAAAGTGACCGGAAGAGCTATCCCTCTTCTAGATTTTAATCTTTTTGGACCTGAGGGATTATTACACAAAAAGGTCGAGCGCTTGTTTTATTCGGCTCATTAAAATTATCGAAAACTCATCCCTTCTGTATTGTTTTATACTTTTTCGGACTTAAGGGATTAGATGACGAAAAAGGAATTTTGGAGTTAACTTTCTGTACCTTTTCAGACTCTCTAAAAATGAAAAGGACCGAGTTTTCCTTGTCGTTAGACTCGTTAAAATGATTAAATAGCGACAAACTTGTCTTTAGACGAGAACGAGTTTCTCTATCGCTAGGCTCGTTAAAACATAGCGATGGGCTTGCCCGAAGGGTAGGTTATAGAACAAGCATATGTTATCCTCCTCAAGCTTGACAAAAATAAAGAGGTACTGGTCAGAAATGACTGGGGAAAAATTGGGAGAACCTCAAAGCTTTAATGGTAGCAAGTCGCTCTTGAACATGACACTTTGTCCTCCGTATCACATCGGGTTGGGTTGTTTCATTCACCGGTCTCATCACCATGGTCTTCGCCAAACCATCCACATTTGGGGTAATTCTACCGATCCATCACATCAGTGTCGTTATATGTTCAAGAGATGTTGTTCAGAAAGAGTCAACCGTGTCCCATCCACTGCCATACATTATCCTTCATCCACCCATGATCGCCACCCTGAATCATATTTCACAGATTGTTTTCACCTCCACTAAAATCATTAGCTCCGTTCCGTGTCACTGATGTGGGATTCATTAAGGCCCTCCTTTGACGGATCGCTTCTTGTCGACTTCAGCTCATTATCCAAGAAGTTGATCTAAGAACACCCCCCTCAGTACTTTGAAGCTTGCATGCCTCAATGGCAAGTTTCTCACTTCCGGCGACAGGTATACATTAATGACCTTCGACCAGAAGATTTTGCGTGGTGTTCGACGCCAAGTCCTTTATTCACACCACGTGAATTGTACTGCCGTACCTTGAGGGTCATTATCATTATCTGTGATTCCTCTCGCGCTTGTTAACGGTTTACATTATTGACCGGTAATCAAGCGATGTCTTTCCATGTTCGACTTCAGCGCAATTCTCACATGGATCGACTTGTACTTAGAGTGAAGATCGAACGAGTTTGAAGACCCCGGATCTAGTTTCATCCATCCGAGCTGCGATATATATTCAGGAAATATAAAGACATTTGATATGTACATTATTACAGCAGATGATCATCCTATTCAAAGGATGATAATTTCAGCAGAGAATTATCAGTCTACCATCAGACGGTCGTCTGTTATATGTACCAAAATGAATTTATAAAGCTGAGCATGGGAATGCCCGCCTCAGCTAGATCATGAAAGCAGAATGAAAAATAATGTATTGTATTGTATTTTATTACAGGGCACCTCTCAGCGATTGAATGAACTTCGGATCCTCCTGATAAAGCATTTCACCCGATAAACGACCTCATACTTTAGGGGGCAACTGTTATAGACATTTTTGTGCCTTACAGCATGAAGCATGAAATGTCAATAATCTGAGGAATCCAAATTCCCTAAACATGTTGTTCCTACCCCTAGAGGAACAAGGTCAGCAAACCACAGCACTAAATATCAGTTCTCCACCTGAAAACACTCAAAAACAAGCTAATTCTGGATCATGTCAACTGCTCCACTGAGCATCTGCGCTGAATGTCAACTGCTCCACTCTGTACCTGCGCTGAATGTCAAAAGCAATGAAGGCTACCTGCGCTGGGCGAGATTGGCCAAGTGGCACAGTCATTCTTCAATGTGTCAAATGCCCAGGAAGCTTCCAAAATGACACTTGGATCAGGGAATTCGCCTTGTGATGAGTAAGAGGATCTAGATCTCCAAGTGGAAGCAAGAACCTCCAAGTGGACTCAAGAACTGAAGAATAACTGAAGTGGGAGAGGACACTAGTCAGCTTCATGCCAGCCTCAAGCTGACTCATCCTTTCTCCAAAACTCCTATATATAGATCTCTCTCATGAGGTCTAAGGGGGCTGGAATCTTGTGAATGTAAGGAAGTGCTGTTGGTTTGAGTATAGAACTATTGGGTGATTTGCTTGAAGGAGGTGAAGAGGAGATTTCTTTCTGCTGGGAGGTGTTGCTGGATTGGGCCTCTTATGGTTGTAACACTCTCAGAACTTTACTTCTTCCATTAATAAAGCATTTGAGGTTCTTCTATATGCATGTGTCTCAATGGCGTATTGATGCTTGTATATTTGATTTATTCTAATCCTTGAATCAATTATGGATGTATGCTTCTTGTATTTTCCCTTTCTTGTGCTTTTGCAGGATCTTTGTGTAGCTGGGCCAGTGAAAGAGCAAGGAGCTGGGAGCAAGCAGCAAAGAGAGAAGATTGGATCAATCATTGGCGGAATACAACGGTTAGTGGATCTCTTCCTCCTCTCTCTTACATCTCATAAAGAAGTAATCTTGAATAGCTTTGCATTCGGTTGTTGCTGAGGTACTATCACCCTTAGAGTGGGATAGGGTCATTCCGTATTGGATACTTTTCCCAACAACACCATGGGGAAATCTCCATTTGATTATGTGGAAGTGGTTATTTTACTTTCCATTTTGAAACCAAAGAGGACATAGATCTGATATTCTGGAATGGGCCTTATTTCATGGATACAAGGGGACTATATTTAAACAGGTGGACGCCAGCCTTGATCCTGAGCTGGATGTCCCAAGTGATGTTCCCGTCTGGGTTCGCCTTCCTCATCTCCCTCTTCATTGCTGGGGAGATGAGTCGGTAAAAGCAAAAGGAAATGCAGTGGGAAAATAAATAAACATGAGCGAGCCAAAGGAGAATATTCATGCATGTGCAAGGATCTATGTTGAAGTCAACCTAGGAAAAGGACTCCCTAAACGAGTAAAGATCAAGGTGGATAGTTGGACGCATATTCAACAACTGGACTACAAGCATATCCCATTCAAATGCAAGGTATATCACGAGTATGGTCATTTCGCTAATAGATGTCCAAAAAAAGAAGAACCAAAAGTAGTAAAAGCTCAAGAAACAAAATGGGAACCAGTAAAAAAAATAAAAATTGTGAATAAAATAACTACCCCCTCAGCTCCCTCCTCATCTGCTTCTCTTCCCTCGAGTACTCCTCTATCTCAAACATTTATTCCCCAATATTATTCATCTAATCCCCTCCTTGACTCCAATCCCTTTGGACCTCTTGATTCTCCTCCTGACCCCTTCTTGCTTCTCATGCCCCCTCATTGCTAATCCTTCTTCATCCGCCCCTCCCTGCCCTCTCGGCCCCTCCTCCCTTCCTCCTATCACTAGTATAAAATGAGGAATTAGTGACAAGGTGATTAAAAAAATTAGTCACAACAACTTTTCCAAGTGAAATACTACCAAAAATGAGAAATCTTAAGTGACCAAACTAAAAACAACTAACATAAATCACTAATTTAGTCACAGGTTAAAATATGTGACTATCTAATAAGTAATACAACTAAAAATGACTAACTTGAATGACTAATTTAGTCTAAGAACAAAAATAAAACTACCTAACAAGTACTACAATAATATGAATCAATTTTTTATGTTAGTCATCTTAATTGTGTCAAGAAATCTAAACTTACAAGTGATAGGGGATTGAAAGGTTGTTAAAGATTGGTTGACAGGTTATCCTTACTTAAACACTTCTTCATCTTCACATGGTGTATAGGTGAGCCAACTTTTCACTATGTATCTCTAATAATTTGTAATTTTAAAAATATATTTTTTAATAAAAAAAATTATTGTATGTATTTTTTAAAAATCTATTCATTGAAGCTAACTGGATCTAGTGCTAACAGGAGGTTTGAGGTGTACCCGTAACCCTGGAAAATTTTGGTTTTGGACCCTATGTTAGGTTGGGTAGACTAACCTATGGTTTTGTGCATGATTTTCGCGCATGTTTTTGGACATGATGGCTTTCGGTCCATGGTATTGGATGCGATGGTTTTCGGTCCATGGTATTGGACGCGATGGTTTTCGGGTCCATGGTATTGGATACTTCGGCATGTATAAATATGTATTGTAACATTGAAAGGAATATAATGAAAAATCAAGCTGGTAGTCCCGGTTTTTGAATCCAGGGGAAAATCTCTTTGTATATGTGTTTTATGTGGTATGCACTCGCATTGTTTATTTTGTGTTTTAGAATTCGTATGCAGGTAATTTCTGTACGGGGTTAAAACCTACATTTGGTATCATAGCAGTTTTGGCTTCAAGGGGACACCTTTGTTGCTGAGGGGTTTCGCTCGGGCCTGTGGTAGGCCCTGTTCAGTGGGAGATCTGCGAGATCGATTCTGGTGGTGAAAGAAGATGGCGAGCAGTGGAAAGATAGAGATCGAGAGATTTACTGGTCAGAGTTTTGAGTTGTGAAAACTCAAGATGGAGGGTCTGTTGGTGGATAAAGATCATTGGATCACGGTAGATCCAAGTACTAAACCAAAGGGAGTGTCCGATGAAGAATGAAAAAAGTTGGATCGGAAGGAAAAGAGCACAATACAATTGTGTGTCTCAGATTCAGTATTGTTGAATGTATCCGAGGAAGCTACGGCAAAGGCTTTGTGGGACAAGTTAGGGACTTTGTACCAATCTAAGTATTTGGTGAATAAACTGTTCTTGTGAAAGAAGCTGTATAATATGAGGATGAAAGATGGAGACTCGGTGATAGAGCATCTGAACGCATTTAATACTGTGGTAAGTCAGCTAGCGTCTGTTGATATTAAAATTTCAAATGAAGATAAGTGCATCAGTTTGTTGTGTTCTCTACCAGATTCATGGGATAGTCTGGTTATTGCAATAGGTAGCAATGCAACTGCCTTGCAGTTTGATGAAATAGTCTTAGCCTTGCTGACGGAGGAGATGAGACGGAAAAATATGGAGAGCCAGAATGGTGATGCCTTGTCTGTACGAGGACGGTCCCAGAACATAAACAAAATTAAGTCATCGAGTGGGAGATCTAAATCTAGAGGGAGATATAAATCTCTAGGAAAACCTGTAAAGGTGGTGTGCTAGAAATACGGAAAGGAAGAGCACTTCAAAAGGGAATGTAAATCTAAAGCTCCTCACAAAGGAAAGCGATCTGATGATGCTCCTTCTACAGAGGTGAAAACCTCCTCAGATGAAGGTGGGGATGTATACTTGGCTTCTTCAAGTGCACATGTAGATCATGAGACATGGTTGATTAACTCAGATGCATCCTTTCACTTCACTCCCCACAGAGAGTGGTTCTGCGAGTATGAGAAATACGATGGTGGTGATGTCTTCTTAGAGGATGATAGGAAGGCTAGAATCGTTGGTCGTGGAAAAGTAAAGTTGAAATTGCAAGGTGGAAGAGTTAGAACACTTCCAGGTGTTCTACATATTCCTGAATTGGCCAGAAATATGATTTCTGTAAGCAAGCTGGATGATGCAGGTGTAAAAATAGTGTTCAAGAAGGATACTTGCAAGATGGTTCAGGGATCACTGGTATTGATGCGGGTAGTTCGGATTGGAACTTTGTACAAGCTGCAAGGTAGAAATGTTATTGATGGGTGCAATAGTTCTGTGGTTCCTGAAAGTGGAGCAGAAGATCTAGTGGTCTCTGGAGAGAATACCATGCTGTGGCATCAAAGGCTTGGATATATTAGAGAGAAAGGTCTTCGAATACTTCATGGTAAATGTATGGTAGAAGGTATGAGTAATAGCTCTCTGGATTTTGATTTCTATGAAAATTGTGTATATGGGAAGCAAAATCGGGTGAGTTTCCCCTCTGGTAGTAAGAGGGCAAAACAAATATTAGAAATTGTGAATAGTGATGTGTTTGGACCCGTGAAGGTTCCATCACTGGGTAAGTCTGTGTACTATGTATCATTTATAGATGACTTCTCAAGGAATACATGGATATATTTCCTTAAGAAGAAATCTGAAGCCTTTGACAGGTTTAAAGAATTTAAGGCTCTTGTGGAAAATCAGACAGAGAAGAAGATAAAGGTGCTAAGGAAAGATAATGGTGGAGAGTTTTGCAACAAGGAATTTGAAGAATGTTGTAAGAAGTGTGGTATAGCATGACAAAAGACTACTTCATATACACCTCAACAAAATGGAGTTGTAGAAAGAATGAATAAGACATTCATGGAAAGGGCAAGAAGTATGCTCAGTGGTGCCAGGTTAGGACAGGAATTCTAGGCAGAGGCGGTGGATACTGCATGTTACCTGGTCAACAGATCACCTTCATCAGTGTTGGAGGATAAGACTCCACAAGAGGTATGGACTGGTAAGAAACCCTCTCTTTCACATCTGAGGGTATTTCAATGCGATGCATATGTACATGTTCCAAATGAGAAATGAACCAAGTTGGATAGTAAATCTAAAAAGTGCATCTTTATTGGGTATAAGGATGGTTTAAAAGGTTATAAGCTTTAGAACCTAGTCACACGGAAGGTTGTGTACAGTCGAGATGTGGTGTTCAGAGAGGTAAATGATGTTATTAAACATGAAGTCTAACCAAAGGAACCCGAGAATATAGAGTTTGAGCTAAAGGAGGAAGAATCAGATTCTATAGCAGAGGAGGAATCAGAAGATGAAGAGCCACAAACTCCGGCTGTGAGAAGATCAGTTCGAGAAAGAAGGTAGCCAGAAAAGTATAGTCCATCTACTTTTTGTTCAAATTTTTCTTTGTCCGTTACTGATGATGATCCCAGAACTGTGAAAGAGGCAGTGGATTCAGAGGATGGAAAACTCTAGAAAGAGTCCATGGTTGATGAAATGGCATCTTTGCACAAAAACGAGGCTTGGGATCTGGTGGAGTTGCCGGCTGGAAGGAAACCCATACGTAGCAAATGGGTGTTCAAGAAGAATACAAATGCAGAAGGAAAGGTGGAGAAATACAAAGCTCAGTTAGTAGCAAAAGGTTATTCCCAGGTGCCGGGAATTGATTTTGGTGTTTTTTTTTTATCCTATTGCCAAGGTAACTTCTACTAGATTACTTTTATCTGTTGTTGCTGCTTTTGATTTTGAGGTAGAATAGATGGATGTGAAAACAACATTTCTTCATGGGGATCTGGAAGAGGAAATATACATGAAGAAACCTGAAGGCTTTGTGGTGAAGGGTAAGAAAAAAATGGTATGAAAGTTAAAGAAGTCTCTATATGGGTTAAAACAGTCACCTAGGATGTGGTATCACAAATTCGATACATTTATACGGGGACTTGGCTTCACCAGAAGAAAATAAGATCACTGTGTGTATTTTAAATTAATTGGTGACCGTGTTATTTATCTGGTCTTGTATGTGGATGATATGTTGCTGGTTGGAAATGACATAGAAATTATCTAGGATTTGAAGACCCAATTGTCCTCCAAATTCGACATGAAAGATCTTGGTGCTGCAAACTATATTTTGGGCATGGAAATTAAAAGAGAACGAGCAAAGAGGAAGCTTTGGTTAAACTACAGGAAGTATGTCGAGACAATACTATAGAGGTTTAATACGTAGGATAGTAAACCGGTGAAGGTTCCTATTCTTGTAGGTGTGAGATTATTTGCTGAACAGTGTCCCAAGACACAAGAAGAGGAAAAGAACATGTCTCGTGTTCCATATGCAAGTGCAGTCGGTAGCCTGATGTATGCAATGGTTTGTACTAGACCAGACATTGCACATGTAGTGGGAGTATTAAGCAGGTTTATGTCAAAACCAGGGAAGGAGCATTGGACAGAAGTGAAGCGGGTTTTCAGGTATTTGTGTGGCACTAGTGATTATGATTTGTGCTACCAAGCAAGACCAGGATTGGACTGAGCTGGAGATATAGATCAGAGAATATCTACAAGTGGGTATGTGTTTAACCTATTTGGAGGTGCAGTCAGTTGGATGAGTAAGAAACAATCTGTAGTGGCACTGTCAACTACAGAGGCAGAATACATGGTAGCCACTCATGCAAGAAAGGAAGCAGTTTGGTTGCAGAGATTGTGTTCAAGTATGGGGTTAGTACAAGAAGCTATAAGGATAGACTGTAGCCAAAGTGCAATTTTCTTGGCAAATAACCCCGCATATCATTCAAAGACAAAACACATTGATGTTTAGTATCACTTTGTGAGGAATATGATAGAAGATAAAAATGTGTTGCTAGTAAAGGTAGACACTTTTAAGAATACTGCAAATGCATTGAAAAAATCTGTGAGCTCTGAGAAGTTCTCTTGGTGTAGAGAGACAATGGGCATTTCATGGCTGGAAAAATGACTAAGCTCTCTTGTGGCCCTCTGTGGAAAGAAAACAACAAGTGGGAGAATGTTGGGTTGTGTTATATTTTTTCCACATAGTTAACAGGGGGTTTGAGGTGTACATGTAACCCCACTTTATGGGGTCCGGGGCAGTGCGCTGGAAAACATTGGTTTTGAACCCTGCGTTAGATTGGGCGGACCAACCTATGGTTTTGTGCCTGATTTTTGCACATGTTTTTGGACGCGATGGTTTTCGGTCCATGGTATTGGATGCAATGGTTTTCAGTCAATGGTATTGGACGCCATGGTTTTCGTTCCATGGTATTGGATGCTTTGACATGTATAAATATGTATTGTAACATTGAAAGGAACATAATGAAAAATCAAGCTGGTAGTCTTGATTTTGGGATCCACGGGAAAATATCTGTGTATATGTGTTTTATGTGTTATGCTCTCACATTGTTTATTGTATGTGTTTTAGAATTCGTATCTAGATAATTTTTGTATGGGGTTAAAACCTACATGCGGAAGGTAGAGACATAATTTGTCTCACAAAAACTCATGAGCATGATGGTTGTAAAACTCCTATATTTGACAGTTATTTGAAGTTGGCAGTTTGGAACAAGGTTACAAAAATTGGCAAAGGGTGTGGAGGAATACTAGTTTTAGTGAAATAAAAAGAAGGTCGTCACATTCAGCTAATTAAAGAAGATGAAAATAAACAATATTTATGGTTGAAAATATCAGAGAATGAGAATCGCATAATAATTGCAGCATGCTATGTTGCCCCTCAAGTCTCAAAAACTTACAAAAATAAGGGGTTTGACAACAAGGATCTATATACAGCTTTAAAACAAGATATTGTCGTGTACTCTCAGTAGGGAGAAGTTCTTTTAGTGGGAGATTTCAATGCTAGAACAAAAAATAATCAAGCTAGCATTCTTTGTTGCAAAGAGGATAACAATCCTATTTGGCTCATTGAAGAGGAGAATCCCCAATGGGTAAGGTGTTCAAAAGATGACAATGTTAGCAATCATTTTGGAGAGAATTGCTTACACTATGTGTGGATTTCAACTTAATTATTTGCAATGGTCTAGATAGGTGGAAAAGGTCTGGGAACTTCACTTGAAACACATAGAATGGAGCAAGTGTCGTTGACTATGTGATGTTTTCACAAAACTTGATAGAAAATATAGATAAATTTAGTATTGGAGAGCATATTTGGGGCTTAAAATTAGACGATAACCCAATTTATATAAGACTATCATGGTTAGAAGAAAGGCAACATAAGAGGAAAACCCAATGCTCTCAACAATCACTATCAAGGGGAAAAATTCTTCTAACACAAGAAAATTGTGCTATCTTCAAGACAATGTTAGAGAGTTTAATTCGAAGGGAGAAAACTGGTTTCAAAAGCTTCAATAGTCATGAGTTAACAAATATAATTCAAAGTGCACTTGGGAAGTGAAAAAGAGAAAAAAATCGGAAATCAAAATCAAATTGTTTTCCTGTAAATGCTTGGTTTGATGAGGAATGCAAAATGGCAAGGAGAACCTTGAAAAAGGGATGAAATGAGAAGATGAATGTAAAATTATATGAGCATTACGAAAAAGGAAAAAAGATGATTTCATGCAAACAAGGAGAGAAGAGTTAATGTATTTAAGAAAAAAGTAATCCAAAGCATTTTTGGGAGGAACTGCATTCAAGGAAGAAGCAAATTGAAAATAATATTACAGCCAAGCAATGGTTTGAGTATGCAAGGAAACTCTATGAGAAAGAATCTAAGGCAAAGCCCCCCCAGGGTCAACACAAATTCAAACCTCTTCACGTTATAAGAGGTGGAGAATGGAATTAAGAAGCTGAAAAGAGGAAAGGCAAAGGACTTGGTTGAACTTCAAGCAGAGTGTCTAAAATGGGGAATGAACGCTCTTGCACCACACATCATGGAAATATTCAACAAGGATTTCCAAGAACTTGGACAACTAGCCTAGCAATACCCCTTTTAAAAGTGGAGACATTAATAATCCATCCAACTATAGAACAATTATGATCCGTCCTTTGTTTGCAAAGCTTTTCGGCAACATGGTAGAAGACAAAATTAGTAAGTGGGCAGAAGTAAAAGAAAAGAGGGAAAGAGGACAAGCGGGTTTTAGACCAAAACATTCTAAAATGGATCATGGTATCATGTTGAGACACATTGTTGAAAAGGTTTGGGAGGACAAAGAAGAAGTATTTTGTTGCTTTATTGACTTCAAAAAATCATTTGACAAAGTCCCTAGGAATAAGTTGTGGTGCATAATGGAAGAACTTGAAATTCATGTGCATTATAGAGCCATGGTCCATAGAGTTTATGAAGAAGTGAAAGTCAAAATTAGAACCTCAACAAGTATTTCAGAAGGCTTTAGAAGTGACATTGGAGTCAAGTAAGGTTGCCCTCTATCCCCTACTCTTTTTGGTTTATATATTGATAAATTGGAAGAGTGGCTAAATCTGCAACATGGAGTTGGTGTTCGGTTGGGGGAGTTTGTGATAAAGCTTCTTTTATATGCTAAAGATATTGTATTGATTTCTAAATCGGCCCATGGATTGCAAATGCACTTATATGCCCTCGAGAATTTTTGTAGAGCAATGAGGATGCAAGTCAATACTAGCAAGACCAAAATAGCGATTTTCTCTAATAAAAGGAAGCAGAGCCAGCATACTTTCTTCTTTAAAGACAACATTCTTGAAGAAGTAAATGAGTACAAGTACCTTGGGATTGATTTCAATAACAATCTCAATTGGGAGGACTGCAGAAAGAAGAGAATTTTAGGAGGGTGGAAAGCATTATATGCTCTTCAAAACATATGTAGAGAGGCAGAGCTATGGGATTGGAAAACGATTAAAGTGCTTTTTGGACCCTAGTTTGTCCAGTTATGCTATATGGGTGTGAATTGTGGGCGAGAAGCACTCCCGTCCCAAAATGGAAACAAATTGAGAAAATCCAAAAACGCTTGATCATGAGCAAGTTCAAAATAAAAAAATTCAGTACCTTATGAGATAATGTTGAGTGAAACAAGAGAAACTCCCATTGAAGCAATTGCTATGGTGCGGCTCATAATATATCTAAAAATAATTGAGAAAATGAGAGTAGGTAGATGCCCTAATGTTATCTCCAATGAAGGGATGAGCGAAAGAAAGAAAATATGGATGAAACAAAACTACACATGGACGCAAAAATGGAATATCTACCTCAATGCCTGTCCAACAAATAGCAAGGAGCTAAAGGATTTTGTTATGGAGAAGTTTCGTAAAAAGGTATGGGGAAAAGAGATGGGTAGACAGAAGAAATATTACATTGAGAAATTCAACCCTACGTGTGATCTACAACAAAAAGAGTTACTTGGACCTAGCATTTAATGGAGGGCAAAGGCTCTTATTGCTCAATTAAGGACCAACTCACATCAACTTTGGTGTGAAACAGGGTGGTGGAAAAGGCCTAAAGAAGCTTGGGAAGAACGGGTGTGTAAATTTTGCACGTCTGGGGCTGTGGAATCGGAAAAACATTTCATTTTGGAATGTTATGCATTCAAAGACATCAGAGAAAGTTATGATAACATGTTAGCATTAGTTTCTTGGCATTGTCTTTTTAGCGAGGGGATTGTTGGAAGGTTGGTCCAGCTCATCATCAATTTTAATCAGAAAAGGATTGAATTGAAAAAAGCGAGAAACATGGAACTAATGGTCTCATAGACTATTTTTAGTCTCGTGGACCTTAAAATATCATTTCATTTCAATAACCGATATTAATATCACCACAGATCAGTACTGCTTATTTTACAGTCATATATTTTATTATTATTATAACTATAAACTATTATTTAAAAATAACTGGAGATATATTTTAATCTAGAATTAGAATTTCATCCCCAAAAGTACACTTGATAATTAGAAAAGAATTGAATCGGTGTGCCAATCGAGACCAGTAAATCTAAGTGGATCTTTAGATCTATTTTTCTACTCACAATAATTTATGATACTGTGATTTCTAACAGATTTATTTTTCTATGCTCAGGCATTGTAAATAGAATTGTCTTTAGTGTGATTTTTTGGATTTTTCGGTACTGGAATCCAGCAGAAAATTGGAAGTGAAATCTTGATTTGTGTTATTTAAACTGGTTTTTTTACTATATATGGATTCAGCACCTTGAAAACCCCCTAAGGCACTTCGATTGTGTAGGGGTTACCCATAACCCCTAAGGAACTTCGATTGTGCAAGGGTCACCCATTAAGCTTGTGATTTCAATAAATTCCTACCGGATTTTAGAGAAATTGGACTAGAAAAACTTCAAAAAAGTCTCACTAAAAACAACTAGATTATAAATAGCACAAGGTTTATTGTTATCTTGTCCTTTGTGCTAATAACTATACCAATAAACAACAACAGGGAACATTTCATTAAATGTGATTTATAGATTTGGATGTGGTAGTTGCTCAATGGTCCCGATGTTGAATCCCACAAAGCTCCCGGGATTGCCCAACCCAAATAGCGACTACGTCGTAGGCGATAAGCTCTTGCACCTCAGAATAGGGTTGCATTGCTGGTAATAGACACCCGTAGGTGACTAGGCCGTGGGAGATCTCAAGTTCGAATCCCACGTCATTGTCTTCATCATACCTCCACTCAGCTTGCTCAACGAGGCTCTTGGCCAGTTGCCTATAAGCCAGGTTGGTGGGCGACGTAGAGATATTGTCAGCCCGGCTCCAACCCAACGGAGCAAAGGCCTTAATTAGCGAGAATCAGAACAATGGATTCGAAAATTGTATCGAGGTTTAACCGTTCGTTGGTCGGGATAATTTTCGATAGATTGAGCATAGGCGACGCGAATTTGTGCAAGTGGTCGTTCGACGACTTCAATCAGTATCAAACTAAAATAAATAATATGATAAATAACCTATTTATATTGTGGAAAATTTGAAATAATAAGTTGAATATAATGTGTTCAATTATATTGTGTTTGATGAATAGTTTGAATCTGAGAATGGAATTTTCTCTGATTTATAATTAAAGCAAAATTCTTCCCAATAAATCATATTGAGTTCATATTAAGTTTTAGGATCTATTAGTTTATAACTTCTATATTTCTATAACAATATACTCCAAAAGGTTAAGAAATTAAATAATATAAAAGAAGAAACATTTAGAAAGAGATTTTACTATTATTAATGTTTTTAGTTAAATAATGAATACACAAATAAATTAAAATGCCTCAAAAAATGGTCAAATTACCATTGAAGAATATAAAACCAACCTAAACAAACTTATAAATATTATTTTAATATCATAAGAAATTATAATTTTAATAGTTACCTCTTCCGATAGAAAAAAATCGCATGCTCTGCTGCCTAAGTTGTCCCCTCTTAAGCTTCCTGCAGCCTTTCCCTCCTGTTGTTGCCATGGCCCCTCCAGAGTCTGCTTCGAAAGGGGTTCCTCCTCCTGAACATCCTCATCTCTCAGCTCAGTACCCTCCAGACGAGGTTGCCTTAGCCTTCACCAGTCTGATCTCTACTCTGGGTCCTCCTCGAACTCGCCCTGTTGTCTCCAAATTCGTAAAATGGCTAGAAGATATCCCTGAAATTGTTCTACCTCCTTCCTTGCCCCACCAAGTAGCTCTCTCATTATCAGAAAGAGGTTTGGTGGGTTATTTTACTGGCCTTTGGCCCTCTCCAAAAACTGTGCAAAAATGGGTTGAGAGGAACTGGTCTCACTTAACCCATGGGGAAATCTCCATTTGATTATGTGGAAGTGGTTATTTTATCTTCCAAATTGAAACCAAAGAGGACATAGATATGATATTCTAGAATGGGCCTTATTTCATGGATATAAGGGGCCTATATTTAAACAGGTGGACACCATACTTTGATCCTGAGCTAGATGTACCAAGTGTTGTTCCAGTCTGGGTTCGCCTTCCTCATCTCCCTCTTCATTGCTAGGGAGATGAGTTAGTAAAAGAAAAAGGAAATGCAGTGGGAAAATAAGTAAACATGAGCAAGCCAAAGGAGAATATGCACGCATGTGCAAGGATCTATGTTGAAGTCAACCTAGGAAAATGACTCCCTGAAAAGATCAAGGTGGATAGCTGGATGCATATTCAACAACTAGACTACAAGCATATCCCATTTAAATGCAAGGTATGTCATGAGTATGGTCATTTCTCTAATAGATGTCCAAAAAAAAAGAACCAAAAGTAGTAAAAGCTCAATAAACAAAATGGGAACCAGTAAAAAAAAGAAAAGAAAATTGTGAATAAAATAACTGCCCCCTTAACTCCCTCCTCATCTGCTCCTCTTCCCTCGAGTACTCATCTATCTCAATCATTTATTCCCCAATATTATTCATCTAATCCCTCCTTGAATGAATCCCTTCGGACCTCTTGATTCTCCTCTTGACCCCCCTCTTGCTTCTCATGCCCCCCTCATTGCTAATCCTTCTTCATCTGCCCTCCCTACCCTCTCGGCCCCTCCTCCCTTCCTCCTATCACTAGTAGAAAATGAGCAATTAGTGACTAGGTGACTAAAATAATTAGTGACCACAACTTTTCCAAGTGAAATACTACCAAAAATGAGAAATCTTAAGTGACCGAACTAAAAACGACTAACATAAATCACTAATTTAGTCACAGGTTAAAATATGTGACTAGCTAATAAGTAATACAACTAAAAATGACTAACATGAATGACTAATTTAGTCTAAGAACAAAAATACAACTATCTAACAAGTACTACAATAATATGTATCAATTTTTTATGTTAGTCATCTTAATTGTATCGAGCAATCTAAACTTACAAGTGATAGGGGATTGAAAGGTTGTTAAAGATTGGTTGATAGGTTATCCTTACTTAAACACTTCTTCATGTCCACATGGTGTATAGGTGAGCCAACTTTGCACTATGTATCTCTAATAATTTATAATTTTAAAAATATATTTTTTAATAAAAAAATTATTTTATGTATTTTTTAAAATCTATTCATTGAATCTAATTGGATCTAGTTCTAATTTGAAATTAATTTAAAGGGAAATTTTACTTTTTAAGACTATAATATCAAATAAAAACTACTTTAATTTCATATTAACCGACCTACATCAATCTTAACCCCAGATATATCAAGCGTTGAGAGGGGTCCAATCTCTCGAGGTGCAAACTTTTCTTTCTAGTACAAAACTTGAGGAAATGTTTTCACCTCGAGAGATTGGATCTATCTCAGCACTTGCTAGTTATAAGGTTAATATGGATCTAGGTTGGTTATATAATACTATATAATATCTATATTTGTATTTGTGCCTCTTTGTTATTTCCTCTCTCTAGCTCACCCCTCAAACATACACACACTCTCTCTCCCTCTCTTCCCCTTCTCTATCTATCTCTCTCTTCCCCTTCTCTCCCTCTCTATCTATATCCTTCTCTCTATTCCCTCCTGCTCTCATCCTTGCTCACTCTCTCTCCATGACTCCCTTGTCACCCTCTCAATCTCTCCACCTTTCTCCCTCTATGTTTTTCTTGTTCCCTCCCTCTCCTACCCCCTCCAATTCCATCTCTCTCCTCTTATCTATCGTCCTTCCTCTCTATCCCTTATCTCCCACCTCCCTCTATCTCTCCCCCCCAAAATCACTCTCCCTCTCTCTCTCTCTCTCTCTTCCATCCAACTCTATCACTATCTCCCCCTCTCCCTGTCCTTCTCCATCTCTCTCCCTTCCCCTATCCTCTCCTATTCTTTCTCTTCCCTCCTCTCCTCTCTCCCTCACTCTCTCTCCATCTCTCCCTTCTCACTCCTCTCTCTCTCCACCTCTATCTCTCTATGTATTTGTTCTTTCCTCCCTCTCTCTCCCACTCCAACTCCATCTCTCTCTCTCTCTCTCTCCTATCTCTTCCTTCCTCTCGCTCCCTCTCTTGCACCTCACTCTCTCCCCCCATCACTCTCTCTTTCTCTATCTCTATCCTCCAACTTTTTCACCGTCTTGCTCCCTCTCTCCACCCCCTCCCCAACTCTCTCTTAAATTTGATCACATTGTATTGTGTTTAAGAAATTATCTAAACTAAAAAACTTAATTGGCTGTAAAATATTAAACCTATATTTCGGATCAATCATGTCAAAGAAAAGAAAATAACGAAAAACTTTAAAAAATCATGCACTATATTTAATCTATTATAATTAGTCAATTTTCTTGCTCTCATCCCTTGGATCCTTAGCTATGTTGGTTCTTTATATATATATATATATATATATATATATATATATATATATATATATCTTAGCTTAATTTTATTAAAATCTTATTTTAATTTCTATGGGAATATTTTTAGTAGTTGTGAGGATAGAGGGTTTAGATATATCTCAAATTGTAACATTTTCCCTTTTAGATTCCATTAAAAAAAATGTTGTAAAATTAAATTAAAATAAGATATTTTTACTATGAAATAAGTTATGGTTTTTTGACATGTGGTATTGATAAGCCATGGTATTGGCCCATGGTATTGTAACAAAGCGGATTTACAAGTTAATATCCATGGTTAACAATCTTGTCATATTGTTATAAAATATTTGATTGTGAAATAACTTATGTTTTTTTGGGCATGTGGTATTGATAATCCATGGTATTGACCCATGGTATTGTAACAAAGACTATTTTTTACAAGTTAATAATATCTACCGTAATGTGTGGGTGAATATCCACGGTTAAGAATCTTGTCATATTGTTGTAAAATATTTTGGTTGTGAAATAAGTTATGTTTTTGGACTTGTAGTATTGATAAGTCATGGTATTGGCTCATGGTATTGTAACAAAGCCTATTCACAAGTTAATAACAAAATCAAAATATAACAAATTAAATTTTATTATTTTTGTTAATTTAATTTTTTATTATTAATTGAGGTCATATTTAAATGTTTACACTCATCCGAATATCATTTTTAACTTCTTTTTCTTATTTTTAATTTAGCTTTTAACAAATTCTTATTAAAAGTAAATCATTTAACCCAATTGCAATTTATATATTTTATATTATATTATAAATATTTCTTTTATTTTTTCTATTATAAATATTTCTTTACTTTTTCATTTTCAGTTTAGGGTTGGGTTCAAATAAAATATTCACATATTACAACATCACATTGTAGCGTATTACAACATCACATTGTAGCGATGTATTTTTCTCTTCCATTGTAGCAGTGTATTTTTCTTTGCCTTTTCTATATCTACGTGGAAATTCCAGAAGAAAGAAGACCATCAACGTGATCTATGGATTTCATGGGATTTGAACCCCAGATGAATTTTGCATGGGAAACACCTTAGGAGAGCATTAACGATTAGATGGAGGAAGGGCAAGGTCACTAGGTGTAGATATTTTGGTAATTTGAACATGGGTATGAATTTGGACTCTGTTCTTCCTTTTTACTAAAGAGGATTTTGGGTATGAATTTGGTATTTGTTCTTCCTTTTCACTAAAGAGGATTTTTGTTTGTATGGGTAAATAATTTCAAGGGTTTATATGATCAAAGCATAAATTTTATCTATAGTTGAGGGTTTAATGATTATTATAAGGACAAGGTCATTAGGCGTGGATATTTTGATAATTTGTACATGGGTATGAATTTGGACTCTGTTCTTCCTTTTATTAAAGAGGATTTTTGTTCTTATGGGTAAATAATTTCGGGGGTTTATATGATCATTATGATAAGGACAAGGTCATTAGGTGTGGATATTTTGGTAATTTGTACATGGGTATGAATTTGGACTCTGTTCTTCCTTTTTACTAAAGAGGATTGTTCTTATGGGTAAATAATTTCCAGGGTTTATATGATCAAAACATAAATTTTATCTAGAGGAGGGTTTAATGATTATGATATTTTGGTAATTTGTACATGGGTATGAATTTGGACTCTGTTCTTCCTTTTTAGTAAAGAGGATTTTTCTTCTTATGGGTAAATAATTTTGAGGGTTTATATGATCAAATCATAAATTTTATCAGGAGTTGGGAGTTTAATGATTATGATAATGCATATCTTGATTGTGGCCAACAATTCATGAAAAGACAATGCACAAGTAAGCATTTTTCATGTCCTGATTGTATAAAGGGTTTAATGATTATGATAATGCAAATCTTGATTGCGGCCAACAATTCATCAAACGACAATGGACAAGTAAGCATTTTGCATGTCCTTATTGTACATATTAGTTCGCTCGTCCCTAACTTTTCTAGGGTCAAAATGCATGAAATTTTATTTTATTTTTTCACCTTTTTTTTAGTGGTTAATTGTTTGTGTAATGGACTCTACCATGCCCAAATTAAGAGCGCTCAAGTGATGCAAGAAAATATTCTAGTAGGATGCAAATGCTAGACCTTCCTCAAACTTTGTTACATGAAATTAAAATTTCTTGTAATCATGAACATAAAATCTTTTTTGTTTCATCCTTGGATTCTAATCTCAATGCCTACAATTCTAAACCATGTTACTATATTTTAAGTAGAATATACTTAGATCCATTAAGCCTTACAACTCTCCAAATCTTAGGTTAATTTCAGCTAAAAAGAAGCAACCGGAACGACTTTTGCAATTTAGATTCAATTCTTACAAACAATGATTAAAAATGGAAGAACTCAATGGTCTGATAACTTTTACCTACCCATCAATTTTGAAGACCTTTGGTATTATTCTGAACCTAAATAGAGAGAGTAGAAGAAGAAGAGGACCCTGGATGAGGTGGACCCTGACTTGCTTGATAATTTTCAAAAGTTGGGCATGCCCTTGACTAGAAGAAGAGATTGACCAACGTTGTTGTAGATGTTGTTTTCAATAGTGTTTTCATTGCTACCATCCATAGATAGATTCTATAGGTAGTTGAGGTTATCTTTTTTACGTTATAAGAGGTAATTCATGAGTATCTTTATCTAGTTAGGAAGTAGCTTGGCAGGGTTGTTGCTCCTACTGATAACTATTATGTTGCATTGTATTTTCATTTTTTTGGTGATAGCTCCTTCTATTAAATCTCCAAGCACACTTTGTCACCCAGGGAAATATCCACTTATTTCAAGATGAATGAGATGGAGACCAAGCATTTTGAGAGGACTCTTATTTTTGTAGATGAGAGGAGTTCTGTGTGGTGAGAAGAGTTTTGTGACATATATTGAAGGATGAACTATACCATTTTGTGACATCAATCATCTCCATGCCACAGTAGTGGATCTCTATTGCACCAAGGGAGCAATGACAAAGTATTCCATTGTAAAGAATTGGTATGTCGGGGATGAGGAATGCAGATGTGGGATTTATAATTTTATTGTGAAAAGAGTTTTTTGCGATGGAGACAAACCAAGGATTTCATGGACCTGAGTATAAACAGGTTCACTAATCACCTGGAAATACTCAAGCATTGTTTTGAAAGGCGATGATGCAATTGGAGAGTTCTATTATGTTGCCTTGAAAAATAACTATCAATAGGAGGGGACAAAGATGACCCATATAGGGAAGAATTGCAGGAGTAGGATCGTTTCTAAAATTATATCTATATGCAAGTCAAGGGACTACTACAGAGGATTAGTGCAGGTGCAACCAAATTATCATAATGCAAGGAATTTTTCACAGTGTGATTTGATGCTCATCGGTGACCTGGAAGCTGCAAATACTTATCGTTACATTCATGTACAATTGAGTTGCATTCTAAAGTCTCTAATTTCATTTATTGATAGTTCTTCTTGTGTCCTTGTCTCTCTTAATTTCATTGTGGTAGGATTGGGGTGGGTTAAAAAATCAAGCATATCATTGAGTAAAATAGACACCCACATGTCACTACATATCATTGTGCATACTCTTTGTTTTTTATACAATTAGAAGTGGTCAATATGATGTGTGCACACACAAACAATCCTAGCATGCATGATGAATCTCCCTCCAATTCCATTTTCTATGGTGGCATTTTACTTTCTTTGTTTATACAGGTCATCTAGCCACATATTGGCCACTATCGAATGTTGAGGTATATGTCATATAAATCATTTATAGTATACTTTATTTTATATTCAAGTATTAATCATCTTTCATGTCTTATACTCTGCATTGTATATTCTTTCATTTTCAGGAGAGGAACTCAATATAGATGGTAAGAAGCAACAATTGAACAAAGAGGAGAACAGTAACACTGGAGCGACAAATGCAAAATGAGAAAGAGAAGAGAATATGTTTGGTGATACCCTTAGAGGTAATATCTTGAATAAAACACACTTATAGAGATTGATGGTCAAGCCTTCAAAGTTGGTGAATTCACTTGCAATTCTTTGGCAACACATTGATAATGTTTTGAAATGATGAAACAATATTTCATGTGTAAATTGTAGTCCAACCCATATTAAGTTGGAAACTCATATTGTAATACTTGATATTTTATATAATAAAATTTATATGGTTGAAATTAGTTTTATTTTCACTTGATATTATTTAGTCTTGTAATTAAAATATCTAACTTTGCATTATCATATTAGAAAAACATGCACATTGTATGACATTTTCTTAAAATTTATTCACAAAATCATACTAATTAATTTATGGTGATTAATAATAAACACATAAAATCAATCTAAAAGTACTAAATTAGTAGTTTATATTAATTAATGATGAACATGAATAAAATGAATATATGACTAAATTAGTCATTTATAATGATTATGAATGAAATTAAATGAAATGAATAGAAACTACTAAATCAGTTGTTTATATAATGAATATGAAAATAACAAAAAAAGATAAATGACTATTGCAGATGATAAATTTTTTATTACTAAATGATGACTAAATCTTGCATATATATGACTATTAGTAGCTAATTTACATCTTATAACACGACTAAAATTTAGTCATATTTCTTTGGACATTAATTGGTTTTAAATGATGACTAAAATTTGCATATATGTGACTATTAGTAGCTAATTTACAATATCTTATAACATGACCAACGTTTTGGTCATTAATTGGTTTTCTAGAGGATTCATATAGTAATATATTTTGTTATATATTTGGTCATTAATTGCGATAATTCATGTCTAAACCAATGAAACATTAATGACCAAATTTATGACTAAATATATTACTAGATGGTAAAATTGAGGAAACCAATTAATGACTAAGCTAAAAATGACTAAGAGTTGGTTGCGTTATAAGATACTGTAAATTCGTTACTATTGGTCACCAACTAAAAAATGGTCATTTATATGCAAATTTTAGTTGTTTTTCTAGTAACTAATTAGTAATTTTGTACAAGTGTATACTTTCTACCCCCACCCTCCCTCTTAACCTCCCTACTCTTACCTTTGATAGAATCCACTAGAGAATCCCTCCTCTCTTCAAACCACCAAAAAAGACAAGGAAGAAAGTCCAACAAGGAAAGAAGGGACAAAGCAGCGACAAAGGAAATGGCAATGGGAACACAACAACCAATGGATTTGTTCCTTGAAAAAAGCTCAGAAAACAAGGAGAACAGTCAACAACCTATCTAAGGGAAACGTCCCTCTGCATCAAACCAAAGCAAGTAATGAATTTGGTCTACTAGAATTGTAGAGGCATGGGACACGCTACAAAATTCAATGCAGCAAAAGACCTACTGACAATGGAAAACCTTATATATTCATGATCCATGAGAGAAAAACCAATGAATAAGAAATGAAAAAAATGATTCAAAAACTAAGGAATTACGATGGCTCAATTCTTTAGGCAACTAGGGCATCGAGAGGAATTTGTACAATGTGGAGGAATGATCAGATATTGATCAAGGACCTTAATGATAGCTCAAATTTCAAAGTGTTCAAAAAAGTGTCGAACCTGATGGACCGGATAGATCTCGTCTTCCTGATTTCGACACCATAAATGGTTCGAAAAACCAATACTGCATGAAGGAGTTATCTCAATTTGAAAAAGTCCAGTAAAACTGCAAATTATGGACATTTGGCCAAGATTAAGCACTAAGTTGTTCCTTAAGAGTTTTACTTAAAAGTGTGAATTAAGCACATGGGCCTTTATTCGAAAAGTGGGAAACAGTTTCTCGCGCGAACAAAAGGCTAGAAGCGGTATTCCTAAATTTCACACGATTACCCTTAGCGGGTGACACGTAGCACGAGAAAACCACTTTTCTTGCGCGCTATCAGTGTGATATCGGTCATGCGAGATTGCGCGGCAGTCGTTCGATTGGACAAGTCACATCAACGGTGGAGGTCGTTCGGGCTAGTTGGTGAGCGGATGATGTGATAGCAGTTGGATCACGCAGGATAGATCGATGGTGGAGATTCCGCTATTTGGTATATGTAGGCCCATGACCCACAGGTCCACGCTAGAATTGTGTAAAGATGCAGCTTTTCCATATCAAATTGATATTGCAATTGTAATGACTTCCCAGTGATTGAAGGTTAATACAACTGCAGCATTATCCCTAACCGCCAAGGATATACCGCCCTCATGTGCATGCCCAACAGTTATGGTAACGACTCACCTCCGACGATCAGCTTGGCAGAGTGGCTAAATAAAAGGTGAAATGCTAAGTTTAACTGGAATTAGGTGCAGTTCACCAAATTTGGTGGAGTGTCCCTAGGGGGATATTGAATAAATACACTCTAAGAGCAGTTTTCGTCCAGAGCCAGAGAGCCAGAGAGGGAGAGAGAGACTGAAATAAGAGGCTAGCTAGGCTAATTGTAGCCTGCTGAAGCCAATGGAATAGTCCAAAGAAGCTGAGGAAGTCATTTTCATAAAGATTTTGGAGCTTAGTACCACCAAGAGTTGGAGGCAGTTGTAGTAGCTACCAGTACTCATTCTCAACGAACCAATAGTCATTGCTGACTGTAATGAGCCTTCTGAATCCATTGCAAGGAATTGCAGAAGCATTTGGAGACTTCTAAAGGCAAAGATGCTACAGGGAGGTTTCAGGTAGCCCACTGCCAACCGTGGAGGAAGGCCTAGTTTAGGGATGCAGCACTAATATGTGTTGGAAACAGGAGATGAAGTTTCTGTGACAATTAAAGAATTATGAAGGTGTTAGGGCCATCAAGAAGCTTAGGGTAGCTCAGAGCATTGATTGAAGGAATCCAGTCTAAGGGAGCTTAGATATGTTTGCAGAGTGATGATAGCCATGACAGGGATATAGATGGTATTCTAAGCCCATTGGTTTAGTTCAGTAACCTTTGGATTTAAGTGTGGAACTTGTAAAAGAAACTTTACCATAATGGCAAAGAGCCAAGTCAAGATGACAAAATCTCAAGGAGACATAGCCCATGATATTCGGGTGAACTCCTAGATTAAATTTGTTGTTATGTGTGGTTGTTTATTTGTTGCATTATATGACTATTATATGCATTTAATATCAGCATAAACAAATGGATTTAAAGAACTTAAACAGTTAAAAGAAAACATACACCTATTTGAAATATTTAATTATGCAAATGTCATATATAAGCTAGATCATTCATTTGTTTAACTGAGTGGGAGGTTCTTGTAAGTATAACAAGCTATCAAACCCCCATTTCAGATCAAGGTGGTATTGGAGCAGGTTATTTGATTGATAGAGAAGGTTTCTTGATTGACAGAGCATGGTTGATTGACAAAGCAATAGGTTGCTTGTTTGACTTGAAAGGTGTTTAAATAGTACAAAGGATTTGACTGTTTGACTATTTGTAAACTATCTGTTGTTTGAGTTTGCGAAGGTGAAGGGAAAACTACTGATAGCTAAGTCTAAGAAAGGACAAAAAGGAAGAAGGGCTGAAGGCATTCTCCTTACCCAAAGGACATCAAAGCAACCCTTGAAGCACAAGAGGATTCATTTGCAAAAGGTTACTTGAATAAGAGTTTGACTCTACAGCCATTAGTTATTTGAAAGCTTTGTGAATTTTGTTAAAGTTATTTTGTTCATTTTTATAATGACAACTTCTACAAGTGAGTTTTCAAAATCCTCCTCCTTCATAAGATTCTTTGATGAAGGCATGAAGTGAGACTTGTTCATCATGATGGATATGGTGAAACAAATGTATGAAGATGAAAGGAAGAGCACCAAACTCCGAGAGCAGTTGAATTCCATGAAGGAAGAGAAGCAGTTTCTTTTTGACAAATTGTAGGAAATGGAAAGCCAACTTTATATTTCAAATATGAACCTAGAAGTATGCATGAGTTAGAGACACAACTCCTTGTTGCCAAAGAAGCCTTATTCAAGAATCAGTTTGAAGAAGAGGTAAACAATCCTAGTTTATCTTCAATTTCCTCTAATAATGTTTATGTTGGTTCTTTTGAAAAACATACAAGAGGTATAGGGTCTAAGTTGATGTCAAAAATGGGCTATGAAGGAAAAGGATTGGGAAAACATGCACAAGGAATTTTTGAGCCAATAACGGTTGAGTAAAGGCCTAAGTATTTGAGTCTTGGCTATGGACAATCTTATGGAGAAAGTTCCAAAGCAGTCATGAAGGCAATTGAAACAGTTCCTAGAAGGAGTTTCATTTTATGTTCTCTACCTCAAGTTTGTAAAGATTGTATTCATTGGGAATGCAATAGTTTGAAACATACTTTACAAGAAGAAGGTGTTCATAAGAATTCACTTGAACAAGAGAGTTGTGAAAGCTCTAAAATCATTGAAGAGATTGATGGTGTTCTGAAGGGAGCCATTTCTTCATTCAATTCACTTTCTCATGAAGGAAACAAAGGTGAAAGAGAACGGTATAAATCTGATTTCAATCACACTTCTTTTGATTATGTAAAGCATGGTAAATTTCCGCATAAGCATTGGAAAAAAATTCCATGTTGCTTTTGTGGTTTGGTTAACCATAGTGTTTCTAGATGTCAAAAGAAAATGGCCACATACAGGAAACTTTTGAAGAAAATGAGGCAAGAAGCCAAAGGTCCATTAGAAAAGGAAAACTATGATGTAAAGAGGATGAACATGTGTTGTACTTATTTCCATAAGCAAGGACATGTTGCTGAAAAGTGTTGGATTTTGAATCCAAAAATGCTTCCACAAAATTTGAAGAGGTGGAAAGAGAGAATGGCAAGAATGGAAATGAAGTTTCCATAATTGATGTGTTTTAGGATGATTCACATGTTGATGTCGATGTAAAGTTAAAGGAAGTGCCTTTGATGTGGATTGGTAAGAAATGGTTAGATTTCTTATCCAATTAAGGTTGCATATATTTTAATTTGATACATTTCTTTGCCAATGGAAGGCAAGATGCAGGGTTCTACCAAAAAGGTGAATGAACAAAGGAATGTTGATGATTTCATTGTATTTGAACATGTATGTGTAATTGACTTGATGGTCGATTGCTTTGTTTAAACATGCATGCAATGTCATATAGACTTGGAAAAGTTGATTTTGTCTCCAAGATTGAAAAAGGGAGATAATGATGAAGTGTTTCACAAGAGGTGGAATTCTTTCTATTTTGAAAAAGAATCGTCAAGTTCTTTTTGTACATGCTTGACTTGGAGAGTCAGTTGTTTGTAAAGGTATGTTTTTGTCGGCTTTTGATTTAGTGGATCATCTATACACCCAAATGTAAGAGACATGATGATGATTCACATGATGTGAATTTATGTCATCAAGTTGTTTTTTTTGCATTATGTTGTTTTTGAAAAGATGTCAGAAGAAGATTTGCAGCAGCAAAAGTCACCATATAAGTGGTTTGACTTCTTGACACAGTAAAACATGCTTTCATTGGTACATATGCATACTTAACCATAATATGCATATACTTGTGATGTAATATCACATTTGTTTGAACCACCTTGGGTCGATGATCAAGGAAGCGATGTTTAGATACCTTCTGTAAACTTCTCAACAAAAATTTTGAATGAGTTCAAGGAAGGTAGTTCTTAATAGGAGGATAGGCGCATCTAGGAAGGGAAGTGTCGACTACCTTCGAGTTTTGGTTCAAAGGAACTAGCTATGCAAGGAAAGTGTATGGAGGCTAAAAGAAGAGGGTGTTGTACTCTCATCTACTATACAAATCAGTATATCAATCTTTTGGGGTCCAAAAGATTCCTAATTGGGAGGAGTGATCAGATATTGATCAAAGACCTTAATGATAGCTCAAATTTCAAAGTTCTCGAAAAAGTTTCGAACCTGAGTGACCAGATAGATCTCATCTTCTTGATTCCAGCGTCACAAACGGTTCAAAAAATCGTACCGCATGAAGGAGTTATCGCAATTTGAAAATGTCTAGTAAACTGCAAATTATGGACATTTGACCAAGATTTAGCACTAAACTATTCCTTAAGCATTTTACTTAAAAGTGTGAATTAAGCACGTGGGCCGTATTTTGAAAGTGGGAAATGGTTTCTCGTGCAGACAAAAGGTTGGAAGCGGTATTCCTAAATTTCATGCGATTGCCCTTAGTAGGCGACATGTAGCACGAGGAAACCACTTTTCTCGCACGCTCTCGGTGTGATATCGGTCGTGCAAGATTTAACGCGAGATTGCATGACAACTATTCAATTGGACAGGTCACATCGATGGTGGAGATAGTTTGGGCTAGTTGGTGAGAAGACAACGCAATAGCCGTTAGATCACGCGGGATAGATCGACAATGGACATTCCGCTATTTTGTATACGTGGGCCCATAACCCACAGGTCCACGCACAAATTGTGTAAAGATGTAGCTTTGCCATATCAAAGTGATATCACGATTGTAATGTGTTCCCTGCGATTGTAACACCTTCCCAATGATTGAAGGTTAATATGATTGCAGCATTATCCCTAACTGTTGGGGATATACCGCCCTCATGTGCATGCCCAACAGTTATGGTAATGGCCCACCTCCGATGGTCAGCTTGGTGAAGTGGCTAAAGAAAATGTGAAATGCTAAGTTTAACTGGAATTAGGTGCAGTTCACCAAATTTGTTGGAGTGTCCCTAAGGGGATATTGAATAAATACACTCCAGGAGCAGTTTTCATCTAGAGCCAGAGAGGGAGAGAGAGACTGAAACAAGAGGCTAGCTAGGCTAATTGTAGCCTGATGAAGCCGACTGAACAGTCCAAAGAAGCTGAGGAAGTCATCTTCATAAAGATTTTGGATCTGAGGACCACCAGGAGTTGGAGGCAGTTGTAGGAGCTACTAGTACTCATTCTCAGCAACCCAATAGTAATTTCTAACTGTAATGAGCCTTCTGAATCCATTGCAGGGATTTGCAAAATCATTTGGAAAATTTTAAAGGCCGAGATGCTACAGGGAAGTTTCAGGCAACCCAGTGCAAACCATGGAGGAAGGCCTAGTTTGGGGATGGAGTGCTGATATGTGCTGGAAACAGGAGATGAAGTTTCAGTGATAGTTAAATAATTCTGAAGGAGTTAGTGCCATCAAGAAGCTCAGGGTAGCTCAGAGCACTGATTGAAGGAATCCGGTCAAAGGGAGCTTAGATCTGTTTGCAGAGTGATGACAGCCATGACATGGATATAGATGGTATTCTAAACCCATTGGTTCAGTTCAGTAACCTTTGGAGTTAAGTGTGGAACTTGTAAAAGAAACTTTGCCATAATGGCAAAGAGCCAAGTCAAGATGACAAAAGCTCAAGGAGACGTAGCCCACAATATTCGGGTGAACACCTAGATTAAATTTGTTGTTATGTGTGGTTATTTATTTGCTGCATTATATGACTGTTATATGTGTTTAATATCAACATAAACAAATGGACTTAAAGCACTTAAGCAGTTAAAAGAAAACATACCCCTCTTTCAAGTATTTAATTCCGCAAATGTCATATATAAGCTATATCATTTAATTGTTTAACTGAGTGGGAGGTTCTTGTAAGTATAACAAGTTATCAAACCTCTCATACCCTTCAAATAATATCAAAAATCCTTTTTATTCGCCTCCAAGCATTTTTACTTGATATTACCACAATTTACTTGATGTTTTGAAAAGTCTCTATTATGAAGTCATATAGTTTGGAAATAACATGCAATGTCTTCTTTAGAATTTCTGAACCTTTGTGAAGTGTTACTCCCCCTATTTATTTGGAGAGGGGGAGTACTGAAAATTAATTACATCAAAATATCTTTGGTCGAGTCTCAATTGTCAGGTTGACTAGTTGTTTCGACCAGGGATGGCTCTGTGGCCCAAAAAATTTGTAAAATATTAATTGCCTCATTTAATGGCGGCACATTATAGGGTAATAAAACAAGTCAACAATCAGATCAGAATGTAAACAAAAATATCTTCATGCCCATCCCTGTTATTGCTTGTGCTTCGGGTTGTAGTTTGCTCATAGTATGGCCTCCTGTGCTGCCCTACTGACTCACGTCACTTTTTCCTTTACAGCTTGAACCATTCCTCCTTTAAAGATGGGAGTGGGCACTATCAGTTCCATGCCGCAGTATTGGAGCAGAGGACCCCTATGCGGTACTTCACATTCCTTCTATATGGGACACCATGCTGAGTAATCAACTCTTCTCGAGCTACTAAGTCCTTATTTTCCTATGTCGGCGTCGACCGTGGTTCCGTGTCACAAAGGGCCTTTTTGGATCAGCCCATGCCAAGCTTGAATGCTCCACCTCCCTTCTTAAATGCCATAGCTACCGACCCACCGTGCCTTTAAAGTTCTACAAAACACTATCTGTGCCCTGATACGCCTGATGATGCACTTATGGTGTAATATGGAGGATTCTCCGTTGCTGACCCTTATCACTAAATCATTGCGAAATAAGCGAGTTTTGATCCCCTATAAGTCCCTTTGCTTCGGCCCCTTTCTGTAATTCTCTTCATATGGCAGGGGTCTAGAACCAGGTGCCTAGTCCTAAGGTGCTAGGTCCCTTAGACTCTTGTTCGGGGCCTTTTTCCTTTGTTACTTGGAATCCTGCATACCAGCGATTCATAACACTTTACCTTTGGAATTTCCCCTTGATACTTGTGATCGCCGATCTGGAGGATCGGGCCCACCCAGGATATCACAATTGCACTGCAGGAGAGAATGTTGAGGACGAGTGATTTTCGAAGGGCGACATGAGAATTAAGTCGTAAGTGGGGGGGGTGTGAAATGATATGAGAGGGACACGTAGCAGAGGAGCCCAGTGGGGAAACCACTTTTCGGACCCTTCCCTCACTGATAAAGGGAAACATGGTGGGGGGTGCGAAATGACCTGAGAGTCGTTGATCTGGCAGAGTCAATCTGGGTTGTCCGAAGATGGGGGTCATTTATTTGATGGTGGAGGAGGGACCCTAGGATTGATGACATCATCGGTGCCACATGGCACCCTTTGAGTGGTGACACGTGTCACCCAGATATGCCCCCATAGGACCCCTAAAAATGTCGAATATGCGTGCCACATGTCCTCTGTACTGCCACATCAGTTGCCCAGAGGATTCATAGGACCAATAGGATTCTGCCACATGGCCCCCTGGAGGAGAGAGAAAAGTCACGCTTGCCTTTGGTTTTGCAATTGATTTCCTTTGTAAATTGGCATCGACCCTCCCCTGATGATTTAACTATCAGCGTATTTCCTCGCAATTCCTTAAGGATGTTCTGTTGGGCCTGCCGATCGCCAATTTATTGATATTGGAGGTCTGCTCCTTTGTACCACACTTTGAAATCTCGTCGATCGTTGATATGCCGAAATGTTGTGCCTTAGATCTTTTACTTTTGTGATCACTGATATCGATGATCGCTCTATTGCAGGTTTGTTGTGCCCTCCCTCATTGTTACTGCTAAGAAAATTTGATTAAGATTTGTGATCTACTGTCGAACCTTCGATAAGCTCTCTCCCCTTCGTTTTAGAGGCAACAGAACCCCTGAACTTCAACATGCCATATCTTCTGATCCAGAAGTCCATTTTTAGACTTCCATATACCGTTGGAAAGCTCGTTTCGAGAAATATGTAATGGAGAGGCTATAATTTGGCTTTGAGTGCTCTATGGCTTAGAATATGGCTTCAAACTTAACTTCTCTTTGAAAAATTTGATCAACTGAAAACTCATAATGCAATGAGTGACAACATTGGCTCCAACTAGGGATATTGCCTTGCTAGAAAGGTGCTAAGAACCTACAGACCAGTAGCCTTCCTTCCATTGGGCATGGAGTCATTTCTAAACAAACAATAATTATGTGAAAGTTGGCTTTTCAACATAAACTAGAAATTGCATATAACAATTAGAATACACACACCAGTATTTACAATGAGTGCAGGATAGGTACCTCTAGTTTTGGAAATAGAGTTTGAGGAACTGACCATTTACCGAAAGTTCTAGAGATTCATTGTCTAGATTTTCAAGCATGTACGTGTTATTTCCTCTCTCTTCTGCAATCTTGAAAGGGCCGAACCATAGTGGATCAAATTTTTTTGTTTGCCTTTACCTTCCTGTCGGATGTCCCAGCAAAGAACTAAATCTCCTGGTTGAAGAGGTCGATCCCTGGCCTTCTTGTCAAACAAGGATTTCATCTTTTTTTCATAATTTTACAATTTGGCCCCCACCTGTTCTCTGTTCTCATGAAGCTTGACCAGCTGATTTATCCTTCGTGTCAGCGCACTTGGCTCTTCCTCAGCTTCTTGTAGTAACTTCACCACTGGCATTGGTAATTGGATCAAGAAGACTACAACCTTACCATACACTAACTCAAAAGGAGATTTCCCCGTGGATATTTCATTTAGGAGTTACCCGGTTGGCCCATAGGGAAAACTTCAGTTGGGAGTCCTAGTTCCTTTGATTCTCGGTTATGGTATTCTTCAACACCATCACCATAGTTTTGTTTGATGACTCACCCAAGCCATTACCTTGAGGATAGTAGGTAGTGGAGTGCCCGATGATATTGTATTTATGGCAGAAGCTGGTGAACTTGGAGCATTATCAGTGATAATTTTGAAGGGAAAACCAAAGCGAGATAATACTTCCTCATCCATAAACTTGATTACCATTGAATCTGTAGCATTTCTAGCTGGGATGGCCTCTACCCACTTGGTGAAATAATCCGTGACCGTTAATTTCCACCTGTGTTGGACATTGGATGGTGGGTTTATTTCTCCTATGAAATCTAGTCCCCACTGTCTGAAAGATTTATTTTACATGTACTGGAATCAGGGGGAGAGGAAAAAGATTTTTACTCTTGGTACTTCTGGCATGACCTGACCTAGGAATTAACATTCTCAAATAGTGTAGGCCAGTAGAATCCTGCCTTGATGATTTTATGTGTTGTGGTCTTCCAACTATAGTGACCTGCACAAACTCCTCCGTGAAAATACTCAATCACCTTATGGGTTTCACCCTCCACCAAACATAACAGCAATACCCCCACCGATTCCTTCCAGTAGAGTAGGCCATTGGATATGATATATTTATGCACTTGCAATCTTAGAGTTCAGTATTTGGATTTATCCAGTCCAGCGGACACCTTAGGAATAAGAGATAAAGAACGATGTTCTTATACCAGGGTGACCCGTCATATTTAGCATAAATCTTCTGCTTGTATGTTTCAATCCAGCTCTAATGATCCTCTAGTCTATCTTCCTCAGTTATTAGTTTTATCCCTAAATCTTTACAATTTGATTCAGATAAAACCTTGGCCAACCCCTGGCCTTTTATGAGCTTAGTAGGCTTTATTTCTAGCTCATATTCTTGTATTTTTGCTATCCGCTACCCCTTTTTCCTTCATTGTCTCCCTACACCAGGATGTCCTTGATTGTTGTTGTTGGGACAAATGTTGTGATTTCAGATTGTAGCACATACATATGAAATGAATTCAAAGACTTGACTAGTGCATAGGTTTGTTTCTCCAAGATGTTATATTTCATATTAGCATCCCTTAGGACTTGGCTGAAGAAGGCGATGGTTTGTTCATAACCATCTTTATTTTTCTGTAGCATCACTGCAACAATAATATGTGGAGAAGTGAAAGAAAATATATAAAAAGGCATTGAATAGTCGGGGTTGACTAGTACCAGGGTTGAATAGTACTGGGGATTCAACTAAAACTTCTTTAATCCTAATGAAATAATCTCTGGGGGCAGGGCTCCACATGACTTCATTTTCCTTCCTAAGCATGTTCCTAATACCCTTGACTATTTCTACATAGTTGGTATGAACCTCCTCAAGAAATTTATCCTCCCCAAAAAGGCTTGGACCTCTTTCTTATTCCTGGGCAGAGGAATATGGTTGATGGTTTTGACTCATTTACAATCACTTTTCACACCTTCCTGCACTACTATGTGTCCTATTGGCTTCCCCTCACTCAAGGAGAATTGGGATTTCTTAGGATTAAAATAAATACCATACCTCCTGCATTTTTCAAAGGTGAGCTTAAAGTGGAGGATGTGATCTTCATCAGTCTTAGAAAAGAATTTGATATCATCTAAATAAACCACCACAAATTTCTATTGCTCCCCTATGAAAGCTATGTCCATGGCTCTCTGAAATGTTTTCCCTACATTAATAAGACTGAAAGGCATGCGAGCATACATGAATGTTCCCCATGGGGTAGTGAAAGCAGTCTTCTTCTGATCATCAGGGTGGAATGCTACTTGGTCGTAACCAAAGAACTCATCCATCATGGGAATTCTAACTGCGCTGACCACATTTTGCAATATATGATCCATCTTAGGCAGCGGGTAATTGTCTTTCAACGACACCCTGTTTAAATTATGAAAATCTACACATAGCCTTATTTCTCCATTCTTTTTTCGGGCATGGACTAAGTTGGCCACCCACTCAAAGTACCTTAAAGGCACTATGATCTATGTATCAACTTTATCACTTCTTTTTCAATGGAGAAGATTAAGAGTGTATTTATCTTTACGAGTTTCTGCTTGCATGCTTTTATTCCACTCTTCAAAGGAATCTTATGTTGAATGATGTTAGTATAAAATGCTTTCAAATCCTCATAAGACCAAGCAAAAACATCCTTGTAGATTTTGAATAGATCCAAATACCTTTGTTTGTATTCCAAGGGGATTCCTTTTGATAGCTTGATCATCTGGGGTTCATTCTCTGAGTCAATATTGCAATCTTCTACCTGATTGTCTATCTCCGGAGCCATTGGTTTGAAGGCTATGTCATCCTTATTAAAAATCCTTTCCATTGGGACTAGTCCGCGAGGGATGGTATTCCCTTTAAATTGAAGAATTTTGCGCCCAGCCACTGTGTCTTTCCACGAAGTGGCTTCTTGATTTTCTTCTTATTCTTATTAATCGATGGTGGAGTTGGAGAACTCCCCAACTACTTCTATGAATCGTTTCACTTTCTCGTCATCCTCGAATACCTGCTAGTGCTTGATATTATCAGGTAATGAGGTTTTGTATCTGAATTCTACCTCATACCTGAGGAGCGGATTTTGAGGTGGCCTAAAACTGCTTGCAGCTGCAACAAGGGAGTCAGCCATTATGTTTCCTTCCCTAGGAAGAAATTGGATATTACAGGCTAGGAAGAAATTATTAATTAGATCCCATGCTTCATTCCAGTAAGTCCTCAGTCTGGGGTGTTTGGCCTAGCATTGATTTATGATCTGCCTTACAACCAGCTTAGAGTCTCCATAAACCGTTAGGCATTCAATATTAATATTTTTTTCATTTGTAACCCAAGGAGAAATGCTTCATACTCTACCACGTTGTTGGTCGCCTCAAACTCCAGCTTTAATGAGAGGGGTATTAGGTTGCCCTCCCTAGATACCAACAATATGCCAACTCCATTTCCCTCTTTTGAGTTTTCTCCGTCAAAGTATAGTTTCCATACTTCATTTTCATTTGCGCGGTATTGCACTAACTACCTTGTCAGGTGTACTAATGTTTCCTCTAAGATGGTCTCATCTTCTTCTAGGAACATGCAGGAGAGGTCACTTTCTTTCCCATGCACTGGGGAGTTTTCTGAGCCTTTAACTAGGGTCATAGTTTTTACAAACCTGGATTCTCTATACAATCACCTTTGCTCACCTCTGAAAGTGGGAATAGTGGCATAAGTTAGATCCAACTTGATAGGCCCCCCCACCTCGGATCCCCAAGATCTAGATAGAAGCATGTTGAACCGAGGGGAGATGTCTGCCACTACTATGTCCATTACCACAGTCTTCACAGGGACCCGAGCTAGGTTTACCACCATATCCTTTATCATTCCCAAGAAGTTGACCCTCCTAGAGTCAAAGGAGTATAGGTCCTTGTAGGGTCCAATGATCTGCAAGCCCAGATGTTCCATCACTACTAACGGCATGAGGTTGTGTGAGGCTCCGGAATCCAACATGCAATTATACAACAAGAGATCATGTATTACTAGAGTCACGTAGAAGGGTACAGGAGAAGGATCAAGTTCTTCCACATGTGGCCCAAAAACAACCATTGGCCTCTACTCTTGGAGATTTAAATTGTCATGGGTTAGAATTGAGGTGGATAGATGCACGAATTGAGAGACTTGAGCTTTATAAGTAGGCTGCTTTAGAAGCTCAATTAGAGGAACATGAATTTTTACCTTTTCAAGCTCCTTCTGAAGATTGAATTTGGGTTGGAATTTTTCTATACCTCATAGTTCTACTCCTTCTTCCTTACCACTGGCAGTTTTCAACAATACATGTGCTTCATTTTCTGTGTGTCCCTCAGAACTATTGATTTCCTTACTAGAGGAGACTTTTATCTTGGAAGGGTCAGGATTTAGCTTACCTTTCCCTTTATCTAGTACTAGGGGAATAACTTGGGGATCAGTTCCCTCTTGTTGTTCTGGTTCTCTTGACCTCTTCTTTGAAGATCTTAGATCATACTTACAGTGTGGTTGTGTTTGCATGAAATCTGCAAACTGTTTACAATAATAATATATATCTTCATCATTTGTTGCTGATTCTCTATCATGATTGGTCTCTTGGTGATCCATATTTTCATGTTCCTCTTCAGAGAAATCGAAATACAAGTTTCCCTACATCTCATGTGTATTCGATAATTGTTCATCGAGCTCACATTCTAACTATATGGAATGATGGATCTGATCAATTTGTTCCTTTCTTTCCCTTGGCATTATTTGTAATCGAGGCCTTCTATACCATGGGTTATAACCCCGGTTGTTGACTTGATCATTCTGTTTGGAGAGATTCTTGTTCTCAATTTCAAGCTTTCCAACCTTATGTGATAAACTCTTGATGAGTTTATCCAGTTCATCCCATTTTAGATCTAGTGATTCTCTAGCTTGATCAAAGGAGGATGCCTCTTCTTTCCCTCTTTTATTTTCAATAGGTTCCTGATTTCCTCTTGACTTCCCCGATGAGGTGAAATTTTCTTCCACCTCAAGAGCATCGATTTTGAAGTCGAAAATAATAATGTCGAGTGATATGCTTTACGATGTGATGAGGGTTCCAAAGTGGACGGTGACCTGCATCGATTACAATACATAATATCATGATACTTTGATTTTTTCTCATGAATCGCTAAGGGAAGGCATACCCATGCTTAGCATATAAAATTTCATTACAAGTACATATACAATCGTCTATAGATATAGACCCATGATCAGATGACCATCAATGTAAAGCCACTATATGGATGATTTGGTACTTTCCTAAAATCACAGCTCGGATGGATGAAACTAGATCCGGGGTCTTCTATCTTGTTCAATTGTTTGCTCAAGTACGAGTCTAACCATGTGAATATGTGATCTGAAGTCGAACATGGGAAGACACCGTCTGATTACCAGCCAATGATGTAAGTCATTAACAGATGCGAGAGAAATCACCGATAATGATAATGATCCTCAAGGTACTGTAGTACATTCTGCATGGTGTGAATGGATGTTTTGATTTCGAACACCATACAAAGTCTTTCAGTCAAAGCCTAGTGATCTCAACCTATTTCCAGAAGTGAGAATCTTGTCATTGATGCATGCAAGCCTCAAGGTACTGGAAGGATGTTTCTAAGTCAACTTCTTGGATAATTTGCTGATGTCGATAAGAAGCGACTCGTCGCAGGAGGGCCTTGATGTATCTCACATCAACAACATGAAACGAGTGTAATGATTTTGGAGACAGAATTTGACTGACGACACAAAGTTCGGGAATGGCAGTCATGAAAATGAAGGTTTATGGTATTGCAAAGGATGAATTTTAACTGAATGACTTCTCTTGAACATGTCGGCGACATTGAAATGAATTGGTAGCATTTATCCAAAAAAAAGTGATGGATGGTATGATAGACCAACAGTATGATAACCATCAAGCTAATAACCCAACCCAAATAATCACGGTGATGAAATGAAAGTGTCATGTTCAAGAGCGACCTGCTACAAAAAGTGGTTTACCCCTTTTTCTATTTTCCCCAGTCATTGCTGACCAGTACCTCTTTATTTTTATCAAGCTTGAGGAGGATAACATATTCTTGTTGTATAATTCCACCCTTCGGGTGAATCCATTGCTATGTGATTTTTTAACGATTCTAGCGAAGGTGAAACTCAATCTTGTCATGATTGACAAGTTTGTCACTATTTGATGTTTTAATGAGTTTAACTACAAAGATAACTCAGTCCTTTTCATGTTTAGAGAGTTTAAAAAGGGACGAAAAGGAAATTCCACAAGTTCTTTTTCATAGATTTGTCTCTCAAGTCTGAAAAAGTGTAAAACAATACAAGAGAGAACCTATTGACCATGTTTGTTCAACGTATTCCTTTTTCGTAAATAATCTATCTCAGCCCGAAAAATGGTTAAACTTATATTGAGTAGATGTCATTTCCAATCCGTTAACGAGTTGAAAAGGACAAACGCTCGCCAATCTTTTCATATTTCGAGAGTCTGAAAAGAGCTTAAAGAGGACTCCACTTTGAGGAATGAGTGATGTCTAGAATAGCAACTGGTTTCGGTGATGTTGGAACTTCTCAAAACATGTTGATCTATGTGAAGAGGCTGGCTAATAAGACCACTCATTGAAACTGTTCCTTAAAAAGAGTAAAACAACCAAGTGAAAGTGTATGATGAGCCAAGAATATAGTGATGATGGAAGGAGAAAAACCAAGGCTCATTTGACGGAAAAGGCTAATAGAATGGCAATCACAAGGGTTAAAATGGAAATGGGTTCATTTTTACATCAGTTTCATTTTATACAAGCTTGAAACGAAGAACTATGCTTGAATTCAGTTTCATTTTTACACAAGCTTGAAATGAAGAACTATGCTTGAATTCAGTTTCATTTTTACACAAGCTTGAATCATGAAAAACTATGCTTGAGATTGGTTTACATGCCCCCAGCATGATGACTCGATTCTAGGTGTATGCCCCCCAAGCTTCATTACATTCACCTAAGTAGACTACTCATGGCTATCAGGTGGATGGAATGAAGGTTCATTTACGAGATCAAGTGAAAGACTCGACTAGGATTTTATGAGATCTACTCAAAGACTCGACTTGGAACTTTGCTCTAGGGGACCTTGTTTCATTTTTTAATGAGCTTGACACAAGACAAGGAACTCTTCTCAGATTCCTTGTTTCATTTTTTAACGAGCTTGACACAAGACAAGGAACTATGCTCATACTCCTTGTTTCATTTTTTAATGAGGTTGACACAAGACCGGGAACTATCCTCATATCCTTGGTTTCATTTTTTAACGAGGTTGACACAAGACAAGGAACTACCCTCATATCCTTGGTTTCATTTTTTAATGAGCTTGACATAAGACAAGGAACTATCCTCATGGGAGTTGTTTCATTTTTTAATGAGGTTGACACAATAATAGGACTATCCTCACTTTCCTCGATCATGACTCATAAGAGGTCATGACTTCCAAGAGGTTCTCATCAGATGGGAGAAAAATGCTCTGGAAGGGATCCGTAGCAAGGAATCCATTAGAGAGATTTGGTTCCAATGCCCCCGGTACATAATGTACAACATCACTGAATTGATCGTCAGTGGATGTAGGCATGCAACGGGTTTCCACATAATTAACCTGTGGCAGGGATTATACCATTGGTACAAAAGGACCATTTAGGGAATATGGTTGACTGGAAGCCATATTTGGACTGGGAAATGAAAGTTGTTCAATGGTGACAATTTTGCCTTCATGCAGGAAGCAAATCACTCGAAAGAGTGTCGAAACAATAACTCCCATGTCATAAACATAGTCGTGCCCCAGAAGTAAATTATAATATAAAGGGCCTGGGACCACCATCACATTAAGATAAACAATTTTTCCTCCCAAAGTAATAGGCAACTGAGGAAGGATCCCTAATGGTTGACTAGTTCCTCTGTTAAAATCCAACAAATTCTGGGTAACAGGCACAAGTGGTGGCGAACCGAGCGCATGCCAAGCAGTGGAGGAAAGGATACTCACAGATACACCTTCATCTATAATAGTGCTAGGTAAAATCATATTAAAAACCTATACTATGATCTGGAAAGGCACATAAGAAGGAAGAAGGCATCCTATCAGTCGATTCCAATTGAAGGAAGTGACTAGACTACTTGGAGGGGGTACCATAGAAATGGAAGAATTAACCCCTTGAGTTACGAGAGCGGGAGGATTTTCCTCATGTCTTGATGGAACAAGAGGATTGCCCCCAAGCTCATTGGAATCTGAAGAAACAAAAAGAACCTGAGTGGTATCATATTCACTCTCTTTGGGAAAGGTACGATTAACTGAAGGTAAAATTGGGTCAACTGTTTCATCGACCTATGATTGGTCAGGTATATACTCATGGGATTTACATTTAGAGAGAGTGGGTTTGACTGATTGTTGATTCGGATCATTCACTTTATCAACTGGTGAAGGATTAATGGATAGTCTCCTGTAACCAGATGGAAGTCGTTGCGGTGAAGCAGGACGATTATCCAACACTTTTTGGGCTTCATCCAGATAGGAACAAAGGTGAATGGGGTGATTCCCTGCACATAACCTATAGGGAAACTTAACTTTACCCTTCTTTCCATGAACTTTACTACCACTAGTTGATGGTGTGTCACCAGCATGATCTCCAGAAGTTGATGACACATGATGATGAGACTGAGAAGACCATTCGTCTAAGATCTGAGGAATATCAGGACAATTTCGAAGAAGATGGTCTCTCGTACAAAGTTTGTATGGATATTGAACTTTGTGAGGCTTATTGGATGGTTTCTCATTAAAAGTTTTGCTCAAAGAAATGGTTTCTTGGTTGCCCCCTTGTTGAATGTGCTTCTTCTTCTTCTTTTTCTTATCCACCTAGTTACTAGTACCAATACTTTCACCAGGTGAAGAGGAAGAAGGGGAGGAAGAAACAACAAACGAAGAAGGCAAAGGGTCAAATTTAGGATCAATTGGAGTTTGATTTTGTCTAGTTGTAGGAATATTCATTTGCGGGGCCAAGGAGGTTGAGAACAACCATACTGGAAAGCCAATGGTAAGTCCTGGAAGGGACAATGTAGCCATATAAGGAGCACCAATATTTCTGAAAGGAGGAAAAGGACTAGGATTCCCATCAAAAGGAATTCCTTGATCGGTGGATTCCGGAGTTGTTGCCATATGTCTCAACCTAAGATCAACTATGGATTGAGCATGGAGGATGTTATCTGCTTTCAATTAATTTGATTTTAATCAAAATAACATAATAAAACAAAAGAGGGATAATCTAAGCAAAAGGATTACCAAGTAATTGTGAACTGCAGAATACCTCCCGATGAACCGAGAAGTACGGGCAGACAATCTCCCCAAATGTTGTGTTCAGTGTATCACAATGTATAAGGTGGCCAGCTCGGTTACCTAAGGATGGATAACAACCTAGTGTTGTCCTCCCATATATACTCGAAATTACATGGAGACCCAATCCGTATTAGCACTGTCTAATGCAAAACCACACAGTGAGAGCATTCCCATATGCTTTACATACTGTAACACCACCCTATATACCCGAAGGTACGTGGAAAGGCTACGATATACTCACGTACGTGGAATTAGATATCACGCTCAGGATGTATTGCAGACAAGTTAACGATAGTTGCTATGTTTTACGACACCGGAACACGTCTCTAACCTAGAACCTCTAAATGTTATGCGTTAAGTTACAATGCTCCATTAGGTTAATTCAGAGGAATTTTAAGTTGATCTTCTTTAGAATTTGTCTTTCAAGGTTCACCACGTGATGTATGTTTGCAATTCCTAGAATGCAACTAATTTGATAAGCATTCTTTTCAGTCAATTTTGACAATGAAAACCTTAGCTAGTAGGGATAGAGCAATCAATTTCTTATAATCAAAGAACAAAGAACACATCTAATGCAATTTCCCTAAACTATTGACCAAAATTCACTTCAACAAGGCTGAAATACAATCATTGAAAGGGAGTAAGGTCTGCTGGAGTGTCTTAGGATGTGATAAGCTACGCGGAATGAGGATTTATTCCCAGTGGATTCTCCAATTTGTTATGAAGAATTTGGTATCTACGGATAAATAGTAATTCTCTAGACAGTAGCTATATCTAGAACAACAATTTAAAGCACTTTAACCTTTCTCTATAAACAATAGATAAGACAAAGAGAATGAGAGGACCTACTTGTACTTTCGCTTTCCCTTGTCTCCTTTGTATCAATAATGTCAGTCCTTCCCGTACTTAACATGCTTGAGAAGTACCTGTAAACATCAACAGAAGACAAAGAACCAATCAAAGCAAAATATCTATTGATTACAAGTAAATGGAATCAGATACATTCACACATATAAGCATCACATATCAAGATAAGCATATGGAAAAAGGTGCAAATACTTTATTGAATAGAAGGAAGAATTACAACCATGAAGCTTGATTTCAAATCACTCTTCCAACTTCGGTTCCATCCACATCACATCATAAGAATGACAATCCAGCAGCATAACAACACTTACAATAGTCTCAAATCTCAAACTAAAATTATCTCCTTACAATCATCAAAGTCTAGCCCTTGATCACTTAGATGAGTAGTCAATTGATAGGAAGATGGAGGAGGTTTTGTCATCAATGAAGGTATTGAATGGCCTTCCATACTTAGAATTAGTCCCATGGAGGAAGGGATGAGAGGATAGGATGTATCTTAACTCATTCCTCATCCATTTTTGAGCTCATAGGAGATTATAAGTGTGGGAATCATCTAGAAGGATCCAGAAGATAAGAATATTCCCCAAACCCTATGTGAATTTTGCTCAACCTCGCCCAGCGCAAGTAAAAGAGGGCCTAAGTGTTTTGCAAAGCACCCTTGCATGGGCCTAAGTGCTCTACAGAGCACCCTTGCATGGGCCTACTTGCACTGGTCCTTCTAGGAGTCATTTGAAGATGTCTTCAAGCCATGAAACTATCAGGTAAGGAGGCATTCAAAGTTTTGACTTGTCTAGGGCATGTAGCAACTGAATTGGGGTTTGATGAGCCCTAATAGTACTGATTTGGATGATGGGAGTGATGTGCCCAATTGGATCTGTAACAGGAGGTACTCATGATTTCTCTTTTCACACCATTTTTGTGTGAAGGAATTTTCTAGTTCCTCCTAGGTAGTGATAGAAGCATTAGGTAGGGCTTAAACCATTTTTTGGCTTCTCCATCTAAGGATTGTACAAAAATTCTCATGACCACATCCAACTATTCCACGTTTAAATTCTCAGCAAAGGCACAGAAGGTTTTGATGTGTCTCTGTGTAGTGTTGTCATCCTCCCCATTGAACCTAGGCATAAGCTTTAGGTAGTCCTGGGGCATCACACTTAGGGGCTGAGTTAAATTAAGAGGGGCTTATTTATTTAGCAAAAAACCTGGAAGAGCCATCTGGATTAATGGAGGGGGATTGATACTCACCTAAGGAACTTGGGCCAAAAAATAGTGGTAGGAGTGGCTAGAATAAAAGTAGGGTATGTAAGAGTTTTAGGAGTAATTCTTATGTAGTGAGTAGCAGTAGGTTGAGATATGTATGAGGAGGCTTCAAATACTGATGAGACGGTAGTGGAGGTAGTAGGAATTTTCTTCTTCCAGACTTTCCTGAAAATTATTTTCTTTGGGTTAGATACAAATGGGCCTTTCTGCTGAGACGTATCAAAGCGAGTGTCGGGTTTCTTAAAATCCAGGATGATAAATGATAATGGCGGTTGTGGAGTCGCCAAGGTTATGTGGATGTAATCAGAACGAATTTTCTCACCTACACAAAGAGTGTTCAATTTGTCATATCCTGGGGGAAAAATCCTTCAATAAGTTCCTTGGCAACGACGCCAGAAGATGTTGTTCCTCCCAGAGACAGCCTCAAATTGCTTACAAGACCGGTGCCTAAGCACATCTAGATTTTGAGTGTCTCAAATGATTCTCCATTTTATAGAGCTTAAAGGGGTGAGACATGAATTTATGGTACTTCTTCACATGTGCAAATCGCAAAAAGATATGCATAAAACAGTGGAGGTCGAGTAGTTCAAGTACTTACAATTTAATAAGCTTTTGCAGGGTTACAAGAGAGGATAAGGAGAAGGAGCAACTCATCACACAGAGCTTAAAGCATCAAGAATTATACCTTTAACACATATAGCTTGAAGCATTAATGATTTCTACACTTATTTGAGTTACGGGTAGAAATAATGGATGAAAGTGGGATTGAATGCTATGATTCATGTAGCGCAAGTTTAAAGATATAATTTCAATAATCCATATAGGCACACACATTAATAAGTCAATACAAATGAATCTGTGAAGAAGTATGAAATATTTCTAACAGTTATGATTGCATGATTGCATGAATTTAGAGAAGAAACATGAATATAATGAGTTTTAACAGAGGGAAAACATATTGTAATACTCAAAGGGGGAATCACCACAATTTACTTGATATTTTGAAATATCTGTATTATGAAGTCGTATAGTTTGAAAATAACATGCAGTGTTTTCTTTAGAATTTATGAGCCTTTGTGAAGTGTTGCTTCCCCCTATTTATCTAGAGAGGGGGAGCATTGAACATTCATTACAACAAAATATCTTTGGCTGCGTCTTAGTTGTCAGGTTGATTAGCTGTCTCGGCCAGGGATGGCTTTGTGGCCCAAAAACATTGTAAAATATTAATTGCCTCATTTAATGGTGCCACATTACAGGGTAATAATAACAAGTAAACAATCAAGTCAGAATGTAAACAAAAATATCTTCATGCCCATCCCTATTATCGCTTCTGCTCCATGTTGTAGTTTTCTCACGGTATGGCCTCTTGTGCTACTCGATTGACTCAAGTCACTTCTGCCTTTACTACTTGAACCATTGCTTTTTTAAAGCTGGGAGTGGGCACTATCAGTTTAATGTCGTAGTACTAGAGCAGAGGACCCCTATGTGATACTTCACATTCCTTCTGTATGGGACACCATGTTGAGTAATCAACACTTCCTGAGGTACTAAGTCCTTGTTTTCCTATGTCGATGTCAATCCTGGTTCTGTGTCACAAAGGGCCCTTTTAGATCAGCCCATGCCAGGCTTGAATGCTTCACCTCCCTTCTTAAATGCCATAGTTGCTGACCCCCAGCGCCTTTAAAGTTCTGCAAAACACTATCAACGCCCTAATATGCTTGGTGATGCACTTATGGTGTAAGATGGACGACTTTTTGAAGTTGACCCTTATCACTAAATCATTATGAAATATATGATTTCTGATCCCATATAAGCCCCTTTCTATAATTCTCTTCATATGATGGGGGTCTAGAACCAGGTGCCTAGCCCTAAGGCACTAGAGCCTTTGGACTCTTGTCCAAGGCCTTTTTCCTTTGTTACTTGGAATCCTGCATACCGAGGATTCATAAAACTTTAGGTTTGGCATTTCCCCTTGACACTTGCGATCATCGATCTGCGGGATCGGGCCCACCTAGGATATCGCAATCACACTGCGGGAGAGAGTGTTGAGGATGAGCGGTTTTTTGAGGGGGAATGAGCGGTAAGTGGTGAGTGAGGGGGCGTGTGGGAAATGATATGAGAGGGACATGTAGTGGAGGGTCTCGATGGGAAAACCGCTTTTTAGACACCCCCCCCCCCCCACTGATAAGGGGAAACATGGTGGGGGGTACGAAATGACCTGGGAGTCATTGATCTGGCGGAGTCAATCTGGGCCGTCCGGAGATGGGGGTTGTTTATTTGATGGCAGAGGAGGGACCTTGAGATTGATGACGTCATCGATGCCACGTGGCACCTCTTGAGTGGTGACATGTGTCACCCGGATACGCCCCCATAGGATCCCTGAAAATACCAGATCTGCGTGCCATGTGACCTTCGTATTGCCACATCATGCTGACGTCAGCTACCCCATGGATTCTTAGGACCAATAGGATTCTGCCACATGGCCCCTCTAGAGGAGAAATAATGTAAACTTTGAAATGGGAACTGATACTGTTACCCGTTTCGTAGAGATAGAAAAAAAGTGACCTGATTTTGAAAAGGGGTGGGTAGAACACACATGTTTTTTTTAGGCACAGTTTTTGGCACTTTAATTTTTTTTATGTACATTGAATTTTAGAATGGTAGTGATTTTCATGTTGATTTAAAAAAGTGGTAATTCTGCATCAGACCCTTTTTTAAAAGACCTATTTTTTTACTTTAAATTTTCTAATGTATTAAATGTAAATAATTATTTTGTAGATGTAATAAATTTTGAAGTGATTGTTTTCTTCATATTTTCTTGTTTTTATTTTAATTTTAATTTTTTTATAGTGAGGTTTTTATTGTTTTGCATTTTAAATTAGAAGGTCGATATTTTGAATTTTCGATATTCTACATATTTATACATCCTTAATTAATTTTTCAATCCACATGAAATAATTGTTTCTAAAAAACAATATTTTTTAACAATGGACATAAAAATAACCATTTTTAACATAAATATAGCTAAAAAAACTACACGTTTTGATGATTTTTTGCTAGAGTTGACATGTCAAAATCACAATTTTTATACGAAAATTTTAACTAAAAACAGTTAAATAGTAGTTTTTTTTTTATGAATTTCATGTCAAAAAAAAATAATAATCATTTTTTTTTTCAAAAAATAATGATTAACTTAAAAATTAATTCGAAAATCACATATTACAAATATTGAATGCATAACAGTATCAGTTTCCGTAATCGGAATCGAATAACCACCGCCCAACTGCCCATGGGGGTGGCTATCCGATTCTTGGAATTGGATAGCCACCACCCGACCACCCCCATGGGTGGCCGAGCGGTGGCTATTCGATTCTCGGAATCCGATAGCCACCGCCCAGCCACCCCACGGGTGGCTGGGTGGTGGCTATCCGATTCCGAGAATCGAATAGCCACCCCCATGGGCAACTGGGTGTGGCTATTTGATTCCAAGAATAGGATAGCCACCCCCACGAGCATCCGAGTGATCGGAATCGAATAGCCACCCCCACGAGCAGTCGAGCGATGGCTATTCGATTCCGAGAATCAGATAACCACCCCCACCGGTGGTCAGGCAGTGGCTATCCGATTCTCGAAATTGGATAACCACCCCTGACCCCTCTAGAGGTGGATATCCGATTCTTAGAATCAGATAGCCACCGCTCAGTCGCCCCCACGCCGAGCGGTGGCTATCTGATTTTGAGAATCAGATAACCACCACCCGACCACCCCCACAGGCAGCTTAGTGGTGGCTATCCGATTCCAAGAATCGGATAGCCACCATCCAACTGCCCGTGGGGGTCAGGGAGTGGCTATTTGATTCTCAAAATCAAATAGCCACCGCCCGGCCGCTTGTGGGGGCGGTGGCCGATAAAATTATTTTTTTGTAAATAAAAAATAAATTTTGTTAAATATGTTTATTGTATATATATAAATTTTAAATGTTTTTTTTTAATTTTATATATATTTGTAAAATATAAATATATATATATATATATATATATATATATATATATATATATATATATATTTTAAATGTTATTTTAAAAAATATCAAAAATATTTTTAGCTTTTTTTAAGCAGTTGTCTATAATGCGACTTTTTGAAAGCCTTTCCCGCGGGTTTTTCCGGTCGAAATCCGGCAGGAATTTATTGGAATAGCAAGTTTGATAGCTAGTTTCTGCACAATGAAAGCGTCCCAGGGGTTTTCGAGGGTGCTGAATCCAAATATGCAGTTAAAAAACCATTTTAACTGCAATAAATCAAGATTTAACCTCAATTTCTTCCGCCGGATTCCGTCACCGGAATCTCCAAAAAGTCGCATTATAGACAACTCCTTTTTTTAATTTTAATGTTTTTTTGAAAATGATGTTTAATTTGAAAATATGTATTTTTTTAAAATTTTAATTGTTTTTCGGGTTTTTATTTTATTTTTAATTTCAACGTATTTTTGTTTTTTAGGGTTTTTGAAAATGTTTTTAATCTTAATTTTTGTAGTTTTTTAATCTTTTTCTTTTTTTTTGTTATTTTGCTATTTTTTTTAATCTAGTTTGTTTTTAATTTAATTTATTTTTTTTTAGTTTTTTTTAATGCTTTTTTAAAATTTCCTGTTTTTACTTAATTTTAAAGTTTTTTTTTTTTTCCAATTTTTTTTATGGTTTACCACATTAAAAAAAAAGATGTTTTTTTTTTGAAAATATGTTTTTTTTTTTGAAAATATGTTTTTCTTATTATTTATTTCTTTAAATTTTTTTAATTTTTATATTTTTAAATTTTAAAGGTTAATTCTGTTTTTTTTTTTTTTTTTTACATTTTTATGATTGATTTTTTTTTAATATATATTTTTATTTACGTTTTGGTATTTTTTTAACTTTTTTTTGTGTTTTTTTCATTGTTTTTATTTTTAATTTTATGTTTTCATTATTTTTTTTAAATTTTAATGTTTTTCAGAGTCATAACAAAATCTTTTACACCATTATTTCAAAATGTTGAAAATTTACACCCCCCCCCCCCCCAAAAAAAAAAAAAATTATTCGAGCATCAACACTTCGTTTTGAGGGTGTTTTTTGCACAATTTTTGCACATAAAAATTCGATTTTACTGGCATTTTTTTAAAATGTTGAAAATTAACCCTAAAAAAATTCGTCGTTCCATTATTAGAACTTTTCATTTTCAGGCTGGTTTTTGCACAATTTTTGCACAAAAAAATCGTTCTCACTGCCATTTTTAAAACATGTTCAAAATTGACCCTAAAAAAAAAACCATCGTTCTAGTATACACACTTTTCGCTTTTAGCACTGTTTTTCATGTTTTTTAGGGGTTTTTTGGGCAGAGTCCTCGTTTTGAGTTTATAGTTCCCGTTTCAAAGTTTACATTGTAGAGAGAGAAAAGGCATGCCTGCCTCTAGTTTTGCAATTGATTTCCTTTGTAAATCGGCATCAGCCCTCCCCTGATGTTTTAACACTATCGATATATTTCCCCGCAATTCCTTAAGGATGTTCTGTTGGACCCACCGATCGTCGATTTTCCGATATTGGAGGTCTGCTCCTTTGTACCGCACTTTGAAATCCTGCCGATCACCGATATGCCGATATGTTGCACCTTAGATCTTTGACTTTTGTGATTGCCGATATCGGTGATCGCTCTATCACAGGTTTGTTGTGCCCTCCCCCGTTGTTGCTACTAAGAAACTGTGATTGTGATTTTCGATCTACTCCCAGACCTCCGATAAGCTCTTTCCCCTTCATTTCAGAGGCAACAGAACCCCTGAACTTCAATAGGCCATATCTTCTGATCCAGAAGTCCATTTTCAGACTTCCATATACCATTGGAAAGCTCGTTCCAAGCACTATGCAATGGAGAGGGTCTAATTTGGCTTTGAGTGCTTCTGTGGTCTGGAATATGGATTCAAAATTCACTGTTCTTGGGAAACTTTGATCAGCTGAAAACTCATAATGTAGTGAGTGACAGTTCAGACACTTTTAAAAGGGAAAATACTTACAGCTGAAAATCTCAAGAAAGAAGATCTCATCGTACCTTATTGATGCCATATGTGTCTCAATGCAGAAGAGAAAATCCAACACCTCTTTGTTGAGTGAAATTTTGCAAAAGAAAGTTGGAATCTTCTTGTGTTTCCTTTGGGAATAGTTGTGAATCTATCTTGTCCCATCACTGAATTCTATGTAGCATGGAAAAAAAAAGTATCTTTACTTTCTTAAAAATAAGAGCACCATCAAAAGATTCTGGACAAGTTTACCCTCCTTCCTCTGTTGGAAAATTTGGCTTGTAATTTACAATCAAATCTTTTAGAACTCTAAGCCAGAAGTTGGCAAGGTGCTCTAAAAAACATGGGGGCTAGCAACATAATTCTTATCATCCAAAGGAACAAGAATAATAGATTTCAATCAGCTACAACATAAATAAAGAGCATGGATCAACTATGCAAACAAAATGCCAAAATTGCCAAATATACCTAAAAGAAAAGAGGTCAACAAAAGCTGGAAAATTCACTTGAAGGAGGAAGAATTCATACTATGGTTTAATGCACTTAACAGACCATTTTTTTTTCTTCAACAAAGCATCAAAGTCTAACCTAGGAAAAACAGGTGCAGGAGGCATTATTATTGACCAGGATATGCAAAACACTATCTCTTTTGAGTGGGGATCCATGCTCTTTATCCCCATATCCCTTCAATAAGATACAACATAAATATAGAGCATTAAACTTGTGGGCACCTAATACCACATCCCTTAGGGTTCCGGGCAAGATCTTGCTTTGTATGATGGCTAGGAGACTCCTTGAAATCCTAATGTAGAGCACAAATTCGTTTCCTCTCATGAACCTGTAGTCGTGTGTTAGGGCTAGAATGAAACCCCTTGCGCCGATGTAACAAAAAATCATGATGATGGTGGGCACCCTAATCCTCATGAAGGTGACCAATAGGTTTTCTAGCTTGAACCTAATTGAGCTCAATGGGTTATCTAGATTCTGAGACATTCATTGAAGGTCAAGGTCATTTAAAAAGTATCTGCCCTAGTTTGTGATCATGAGGGCCCTACGTTGACCTTTTGCAGTGTGACAGAAATCACAACGATGGCGAAGGGATTGAACCTATGATCTCCCTCTCCCAACAAAGTGAGGACTTAGACCCTTCCTCTCTTCTCGAAACTGCACATAATTGCTTCGGTCAGACAATCCTCAATCTACTTGCAGTAATGTGCCCAAGCCAGTCGCTCTATCACCTAAACCCATGCATTTTGTTACAAAAGGGTAAAGTACCGAACTACAGAGATGTGTACTCTACTCTAATTGACATTGAAATCCAGTACTTGACATGTATACTCCCTTCTCTAATCCCATGACCCCATCTACTTTCTCTACAACTATATATATTTTCAACTATATATATTTTTAGTTGCTTGGCTTTCCTGAATAGAGTATTAATGACGTTTTTAGAAAAAAATAAACCATCAAAAATACATTTTGCTTAATTCCAAACACATCTGGAAAGACTACCATGCTCTTTTGAGTGGGGATCCATGCTATTTATCCCCTTATCCCTTCTACATTTTCTTCAAGCAGAGGTCGAGCAACTTCCTTCATATCGGCCTCCCTGTGCCTCACTGCTTCTTTTCCCTCCAACATAAGTTGGGTTTCCATTTGTCAGGCCAAAGACCAATACAATCACTTCCCTCTCTGTCAAGAACTTTTGTGTTGACTCCTTCACTTTCAAGGCCTTCTAAGGTGCACTTCTCTCTGTCCAAGTATCATTCTCATTCTTTCTATAGTAGGAATTCTGCAAAAGTTTCTAATCGCAACACAAGGCAAATGGAGCCCCTCGAACATACATCCAAGAATGAGACATGTGTCTATCGTCGAGCTAACAAGTTTATGATTGATCAACTGAGGGAAACTGTAAAAGAAATACGATGTCAGTCAAAGTCAAAAAATACTTTCTTAATGGGCCAACTTTCCAACCAGAATGCACAAATCGAAGCTTTGAACAATAAGTGTGCACATTTGGAAAATTCCATAACATTTCTAAAAGGTATCCTCACCAACAAGACTAGGGAAAACTCAGTCACAGGAGATAGAAGCAGCAAGAACAAACCAAAAGAAGATCCCACTATAAACCAGTAATAGGATGAACCAGTGTTCAGTCTTTCATGGATATTTTTTGTGGTTTTTTACCTTGCATCAACTCTAGTACTTCAAGCATTGTAACTAAGTAGTTTCTTGCATTATGAAATGTAAATGTCAGGTATTTCTACAACAATATGTTAGAATTTATAAGCAATTAGTAGTAGTGAAATTAGGAATTTATGAAATCAGGATTGCAGCTAATTGGGGAGGTGCCTTCTTTTCGCCTTCTCTCTCAATTTGGTGGGCTCCAAAAATCTTGTAATGGGAGCTTGCTCCCTCCCCTTTTTTGAAAATTAATCCTAATATCCGACTTTGTTAGAATTTTTTTTTATAATTTTACTATTTATTTAAATACAAATAGGAAGTTACAAAAATTCCAAATTTAATAATAATATAATATATAAAAAAGAAAAGTAATAAAAATCATAAAAAGATAAATATTAAAAATAAAGGTAAAGGGAGAAGATAGAAGATTAAAAATAAATAAAAATAAAAATAGATGAACAAACGAGAAAAATGATAATGAATGAAAAAGCAAACGAATAAACATCATGCAACAATAATAGAAAAAAGAAAAATATAAAATACCACACAAATATGGATTAAATTAAAAGAAATAATAATAATAATAATAATAAAAATAAACAAAAAGAAAAAGAAAAAAAAGGAAATTCAATGACTTAATATAGGACACTAAAAGAATCCATAAAAAGACAAAAACCAGAGTCAAGGGAGAAAAACAAAAAGGAAAAAGTCTAGGAGTACAAGGATGGATCCACGAACTATTGATCTTCCATCCATCATCCCTTAGCTTGATAGATCTTTTCTCGATTTAGATGGCTTCCCTCAATTTACAATGATGGAAATGATCAATCCTAGCAAGGACTTGGGAATCCTCTAAACATATGTGGTGTTTTGTCTTATCAACATGTTCAGCTAAAGCAAAGGAGCTAGTCCTACAACGTCTTAGGTCAGCCGCATGCTCTTGAATCCTTTGATTTATGGAAATACCAATTTCTCTAATATAGGGGGTCCCTCAGTGACATGGAATTAAATAAACACCCTTCGTGGGGTCTTTTTGCTGGGTCTAATGCCTAATTTCTTGTCTTCTTTGTACAGTTTTTGGTGTTTTTGGGTTTGTTGTTAATTTTTTTTCTAAAAAATATTGAATATCAGTCAAATATTATATGAAGATATATTGGCACATATTCTATATGCATGCTACCAGTAAAGACAAAACAAACAAACATAAAATCAACCAACTAAATATCTAGAAAAAGTGTTCAATTCATTTTAAATCCTAATTTTAGGACATGAGAAATTCTTTATCTGCATTTAATTCTATCTCCTTTATTGATGTTTTGAGAGAGATTTGACATTAATATCCCACTACTTGTCCACCAATTCTTGGAAAAACTCAAATTGGCCATTGACTAACTCATCTTCTCGGAAGGAACCAAAGAAGATGAGATGTAACAAATTATGATCTTTGTATGATTGAATGTAACATAATCCACAATCCCACCTTCTAAATCCATCTGAGCATTAAACTTGTGGGCACCCAATACCACATCCCTTAGGGTTCCAGGCAAGATCTTGCTTTGTATGATGGCTAGGAGACTCCTTGAAATCCTAATGTAGAGCACAAATTGGTTTCCTCTCATGAACCTGTAGTCGTGTGTTAGGGCTAAAATGAAACCCCTTGCGCCGATGTAACCAAAAATCATGATGATGGTGGGCACCCTAATCCTCATGAAGGTGACCAATAGGTTTTCTAGCTTGAACCTAATTGAGCTCAATGGGTTATCTAGATTCTGAGACATTCATTGAAGGTCGAGGTCATTTAAAAAGTATCTGCCCTAGTTTGTGATCATGAGGGCCCTACATTGACCTTTTGCAGTGTGACAGAAATCGCAACGATGGCGAAGGGATTGAACCTATGATCTCCCTCTCCCAACAAAGTGAGGACTTATACCCTTCCTCTCTTCTCGAAACTGCACATAATTGCTTCGATCAGACAATCCTCAATCTACTTGTGGTAATGTGCCCAAGCCATTCGTTCTATCACCTAAACCCATGCATTTTGTTACAAAAGGGTAAAGTACCGAACTGCAGAGATGTGTACTCTACTCTAATTGACATTGAAATCCAGTACTTGACATGTATACTCCCTTCTCTAATCCCATGACCCCATCTACTTTCTCTACAACTATATATATTTTCAACTATATATATTTTTAGTTGCTTGGCTTTCCTGGATAGAGTATTAATGACGTTTTTAGAAAAAAATAAACCATCAAAAATACATTTTGCTTAGTTCTGAACACATCTGGAAAGACTACCATTAAAAACTTTAAAACATCAAATATGGGTTAAATGCCTTATGATGGGCAAAATGCCTGTCAAATTCCATCCATGATCATGAGATCAACATATCACACAATTAATGCAAGCATGCACGGTACACACTTAAATAATTTAAACTTATTTTTTTTTAACAATATAAATATAAATAATGTAAAAGAAGAAACATCTAGAAAGTGATCCTACTATTATTAACGTTTTTAGTTAAATAATGAATTAAAAAAATAAATTTGAACGCCTCAAAAAATGGTCAAATTACCATAGAAAAATATAAAACCAACCTAAAAAATATTATATATATATATATATATATATATATATATATAGATATATATATATATATATATATATATATATATATATATATATATATATATATATATATATATATATATATATATATATATATATATATAGATATAGATATATATTGTAAGCTTGGCAAGACCTCTTTCATTAATTTTCTTCAAAAAGTAGGTTACAAACAAAATTCAAATCGTTAGGTGGCCTCAACCTACCTAGGGGAAAATAGGTTTTGTTGGCCACCTAACTGCATTATATGCCATCCAAAAACATAAAAGTTTTAGACTGTCAAGTAGAGCTATGTATGTATGAGTATCATGTAGCCTTCTATATATTAATAACTAAGATCAAAAACTATAAACAGTAAATACTAAATATGAAAAAACAAAAGTCAAATTGAGCCAACCATGCTAATAATCATCAGAAGAATCCATTAGGGTTGGATCCTTCACGCTTAATCCAAGAAGTTCAAACTAAGGGATGCACAGAATATGCCACTCAATGAGACTGAGATGTCCATTTTGTTGTTGGCGTTGAAACTGAATCAGCTGGAATTCCTTTTGTATATCAACAAATTGATAATCTATCTTGGAGGAATATCCAGAGCTTTTGTTACAATGTTCTTCATTAACCAATAAATACATATTGTTTTCTTATATTAGGAGGACCTTCCTTTGAAGTGGCTCGGGCCGAGCATCAAATCCACATCTGCTTCTATTGCATGTTGGTTCAATTCAACTTCACAACCCAAGATAATATGGCGTACTTGTAACAAAGTTTCAGTTTGAAATACATGGGTTGCTTCATGAATGAGTCGAGAGGTGGTTTTGCAGACCCTACTTCTCGTTGGGAGAGGTTGGGGTTGGTTGGTACCACAGTTCGACCCTTGCTTTCTTCCTCGTCCACGTCCCCACAGCTGAAGAGCCAGTGACAGAGGCATTAGAGGAATTTTGAGATCTAAAATGGGCCTCCCAAGAAAAATGTACAACCAAAATAAACTTTATAAGAACCAATAGGATTCAAGATGATGATATCAACCATGGGGGATGATTCACCATTTTTGAAGTAAAAAAGTAAAAAGATTAAAAAATAATAAAATAATAAAACAGGTTTTTTGACTCATATTTTCAACTTATCTCCATAATTTGTTACTCAAATTTCAAGCACAAGTACTCGTTGGATGCAAAATTTAATTCCTCATCCAAAGAGTACCCATGTTGCATACTTTCGATGGACCTTACCACACGAAAAATGACAAATACATGAAAAATTGTGATTGGAATCATGTTTTTCAAGTATTTCTCATTTTTTCATGTAGCGGGGTCCATAAAGAGTATGCAACATGGGTACTCCTTGGACGAGGAATCAAATTATCCATCCAACAGGTGTTCTTGCTCAAAATTTGAGTAAATTCATAGGGAGATAAGTTGAAAAAATGAGTTGATTTTTTTTCTTTTTTTCTTTTTTCCCTCCAAAATTTGATGATGTAATGTAATATTATTTTATTATGTCCACTACTATTTTATATTTTCCTTAGGAGGCCCCTTTTAGACCTCAAAATTCCTCTAATGCAGGGCATTCCATAAGTTTGAAGAATAGAGGACCACGATAATGGCTAACCCCGAACAAAGGCGTTATAATTGTAGTTGCACGGCAGGTGACAAGCTTAGGACCCCAAAACCCTCTCGACACTGAAGGACCTAAAGGAATCTCCTGGCATACATATAGATTACAGTGAGTTATGAAACTAACCACCCACCAATGTCCATGCAAAGTGCAACGGGTTTGGATTATGAGATTTAAGATCACCACCCAAGTCTCCCCAAGTTGAGAGGAACCAAGCTAATTAGACAGACAAGGGAGAACCATACTAAAAAATGCCCAGGAGATATGAAGCATTAGAACTATTAGCTCTGCTATAGGTTGCTGATGTTCAAAGATCAGCAGTGGGCTCAGTCCTTGGTTTTGCTAAAAGAAGGCTTCATCTGGTCATTATTTACCTTCTTCTCGCCATTTACACTCTCGACGCCCTGCTAACTCCATTTCACCTCCAAATCCCTATATAAGCCTATATTCCCTCCAGCCCCCAAGTGCGCAACTCAAACCATAACGTGATCTTGTCCATATAACCCCGTGCTTCCGCTGCTGATCGTCATCCTTCATTTGCAGCCATTGATCGTCCCGATCCAACGGTCTATGCCTTTCCCGCCGCACGTTAAACCACGTTTAGTTCCCCGCCATCCGATCATCTGTCGTGTGATCCGAAGGCATACGCTACTCCTGACCCCGCTAGCCGCCCACGCGTTAACTCACGGGGAAAGCGGTATTAACCTGTCCCATCTGCCACGCGTCGTGTTACGAACGTGATCGCGACCCGTTGTATGTTTACCACCTACCCTCCAGCGGTGGTGTGGGAAATACCGCTTACCACCCGTCCGTCATCCCCGCTCGTTAACCTTCATGCATATCCTCCACTCGGCGACCGTTGGATCTACCCGACTGGGATCCAACGGTTCACGATTATCTGTCCCTGCTTCCTCCCGATATCTCCCGCAGATACATCTCTGCCACCCATTCACTCGATCCAATGGATGATGTATAATCCCCGACCTGCTCATGCGTCCACCATGTTGTACTTGTGTCTTCGACCTGTATCATACACCCGAAGGATGAAGCGATCAGCTACCAAGTACTCTGCACAGTTACTACTTCAACTACTGCATTCAAGAGAAGTATGGCCGAAGGACGAGAAGGACATGCCTCGAGCAGATTATGGCATTTATCAGTTATGGAAATCCTTCAATATAACACTCCACCAGTTTGTGAAGTACAACAGAGTATCAGAAAAGATCGATTTTGTTCACTGAAACAGCAGATTGCACCCAGAGACTCCATCAAAGTTAAAAGCGGTTGGTGGTCCATTATGACCCCTTCACGCATTGAGCAACAAAATATCTTTGTAATGAAACTCTATATATACCCAGAACACAAATGTAATCAGGTTGATGGTTGTAGTTTTGATGTAAGGTTCAACTTCTGGAGACTGTAACTATTGTGATACCTGCAGCATCTAGTCTTCATTTTCGGCTAATACAATCTTCTTTTGTTGTTAATTGTTGACTTTCCCCTTCTATTATGTTCTAGGCTATGCCTATTATGTATTTTTCATGTGCTCTTGATGTTCAGCATTAGAGGGGCTGTCATCCCACCTCTGTGTTAGAATCTAGTATGTATCATTGAATGTGCTATGCAGGTTTCTGTTTTCTTAGTGCCAGAGAGTTGTCATCCTGTCTGTGCATTAGGAAATAGATTTGTAGACCTCTTTACTGGTTGCAGCTGGCCATCACATGGTCTTGTGCATCTGCTGGTGTGGTCAGTATTCTCCATGTTCACCTAATCCTCAAACTGTGAATAATTGGTGGTCTAAAGCCTTGTAGTCTCGGGGTGTTCACCCATGTCTGGGGTTAAGCATAGTAGAAGTGGTGATCCGGCTTGAATATGCATCATTCCTTCCATTCATCCACCCATTTCCAACATTTTTGTTGAGTTTTTGTAATGTTCTCGAGCATCTCTGAGATACAACCTAGGAGAGTTTCTTGGGGTGATAACATTAATTGGCGCCGTTGCCGGGGAGAGGAGATTGAAGCTTAGCTTCCTTGGGAGAACGACACAGTTCCAAACTTTGATGATAGACAAGGTTTGGAAACATATTCTGGTTGTAATCATCTATCTGGCAACTCCACTGTAGGAAGACCAACCTTTGGTGTCTCCACATTACAGTCCTAGCTCAGTTGTGAGACATGCTCGAAGAAATCCTCAGAAATCACTAGCTAAACCAGTGTTTGACCCTGAGAAGATCGTTAAGTAGAGGAAAATTTTGTAGAAAGGAGCATCAGGATCAGGTAAGCCTTAGAAATCCCGTGTATCTCTGCTAGTGAAAATCACCTTCAAAGATTCATAAAGCTCCTTGTTCATTCATTCCCCTTTCAGATTTCAGTCCAAAGAAAGTTTCCCATTCAGTCCATCATATTCCTCTGTCTCTGTCATCCTTTTCATTGATCCATACCACTCAGTCTACCAGTGTCCTTTCATATACCCCAATCATGGCAAGTCAGCAAGCTCTTACAAAGATAGAAAGAATTGTTGTTGCTTGGTATGGACCCTTGGTCTTCCCTATCCCTTTGAATTCCATGCCTGCAAGAGATTATCAAGAATATATGCCTAAGTTTACTGGTGTAGAAGTAATAACAGCTGAAGAGCACCTAGAGTCTTTTTATTATTATGCTAATAACCTGGATATCTATGAAGAGGATGTGTGGATGAGGGTGTTTGTCCAAAGCCTAGATGGGGAAGCTAGAAAATGGTTCAGAGAATTACCCCCTAGGTCTATTGCAGACATTGAGGCTTTAGATGATGTGTTCCTAAAGCATTGGGGGGATAAGAGAAATCAATATGTACACAAAGATCAAAGGGTGAAAACCCTTTTTTAGAGCATAGCCATCGAGGAAGAGCAGCCTGAAGAAGAGGAGGAGGCCCATGGTTTGGAAGATAAGGGTAGTGCCCCTTTCCTAACCAGAGCTGCCTATGAGAGGTCATTATCTATAGGCACTGGTCACTAGTTTGTTGTAGCTGCAAAACAACAAGCTGATCAACAAAATCAGTTAGCGGCAGGTCCTACCATCCTCCAATAATCTGAGCCCGAAGCCAGCCCATCTTCTAATGGCTATGCAGATCTGCAAATTATCCAACCTGCTTTTTTCCCCTGCCCAGTGATCAATAAGGGAGAAGAAAGCTCCCCATCATCTTATGCTTCTCTGTCTACTCAAAAGAGAATCCCTCACAGTTGCCCACTAGGCACTGAGGTAGGTCATAGCTCCATTCTCAAGGTTGATATTGATCACCTTAGTCTTGATGTTCTGAAACCTGCTTAGTTGTCCTCCACACAGCTTGAAAGGGTAGCTTGCCAAATCACAGAGGAAGAAGGTACACCGTTTTGGGACTCCTCCTTGGATGAATATTGTTATAAGAAAGACACAGGAGCGGATGATGTCTTTGTGTCTTCCACATAAGAACACATTGATTCACCATTCATATTAATTGTGCAGGTCACAAATGACACAAACAAGTACACAGCAAACATGGTTATTCAACAGGTGTACAAAGGCTCCTATAAAGAACATCCAAGGATGAGAGCATACAGAAAGGGGATAAAGTATAGATCATCTCTACCTGACAAGATCAAATGCTCTAAACTTTTTGAGGTAGATGATCAAATAAATCCAATTTTGCAACTCTTTGATGAACCAGCTAACAGATCGACTGAGAGGAGGAGAAACAGTTTTGGTGGCCCAGCGAATGGGTAGTTTTTGAAGATTCAGGTTCCCAAGCCTTAATATTGTAATTGTGTTCTTTTTAGTGTAGACTTAATTAGACTCCATGCCCAATGGAATACTAGGCAATGTTTTTTAAGCTGGTTTTGTATGAAGGCATTGGTTTGCAGTTCTTGAGACCTCACAGGGAGGATCTCATCCCCAGAAGGAGCCAGTGTTAGCTCTGCTACAGGTTGCTGATGTTCGAAGAGCAGCAGTGGGCTCAGTCCTTGGTTTTGCTAAAAGAAGGCTTCAGCTGGTCATTTTTTACCTTCTTCTCGCCGTTTACACTCTCAACGCCCTGCTAACTCCATTTCACCTCCAAAGCCCTGTATAAGCCTATATTCCCTCCAGCCCCCGAGCGCGCAACTCAAACCATAACGTGATCTTGTCCATACGACCCCGCGCTTCCGCTGCCGATCGTCATCCTTTGTTCGCAGCCGTTGATCGTCCCGATCCAACGGTCTCCGCCTTTTCCCCCCGCACGTTAAACCACGTTCAGTTCCCCGCCATCCGATCATCCGTCGCGTGATCCGACGGCATACGCTACTCCTGACCCCGCTAGCCGCCCACGCGTTAACTCGCGGGGAAAGCAGTATTAACCTGTCCCATCCACCACGCGTCGTGTTACGAACGTGATCGCGACCCGTTGTACATTTACCACCTACCCTCCAGCGGCGGTGCAGGCAATACCGCTTACCACCCGTCTGTCATCCCCGCTCGTTAACCTTCGTGCATATCCTCCGCCCAGCGACCGTTGGATCTACCTGACTAGGATCCAACGGCTCACAATTGTCTGTCCCTGCTTCCTCCCGATAGCTCCCGCCGAGAAATCTCTGCCGCCCATTCACTCGATCCAACAGCTGATGTATAATCCCTGGCCTGCTTATGCATCCACCATGGTGTACTTGTGTCTTCGACCTATATCATACACCCGAAGGACGGAGTGATCAGCTACCAATTACTCTACGCAATTACTACTTCATCTATTGCATTCAAGAGCAGTATGGCTGAAGGATGAGAAGGATGTGCCTTGAGCAGATTATGGCGTTTATCAGTTATGGAACTCCTTCAATATAAAACTCCACCAGTTTTTGAAGTACAACAGAGTATCAGAAAAGATCGATTTTGTTCACTGAAACAGCAGACTGCACCCAGACACTCCATCAGAGTTAAAAGCGGTCGGTGGTCCATTATGACCCCTTCACGCATTGAGCAGTAGAATATCTTTGTAATGAAACTCTATATATACCTAGAACACAGATGTAATCAGGTTGATGTTTGTAGTTTTGATGTAAGGTTCAACTTCTGGAGACTATAACTACTGTGATACCTGCAGTGTCTATTCTTCATTTTCAGCTAATAAAAGCTTCTTTTGCTGTTAATTGCTCACTTTCCACTTCTATTCTATTCTGGGTTGTGCATGTTATGTATTTTCATGTGTTCTTGATGTTTAGCATTAGAGGGGCTGTCATCCCACCTCTGTGTTAGAATCTAGTATGTATCATTGAATGTGCTATGCAGGTTTCTGTTTTCTTAGTGCCAGAGAGCTGTCACCCTATCTGTGCATTAGGAAATAGATTTGCAGACCTCTTTATTGGTTGCAGCCGGCCATCACATGGTCTTGTGCATCTGCTGGCGTGGTCAGTATTCTCCATGTTCACCTAATCCTCAAACTGTGAGTAATTAGTGGTCTAAAGCCTTGTAGTCTAGGGGTGTTCACCCATGTCTGGGGTTAAGCATAGTAGAAGTGGTTATCCGGCTTGAATATGCATCATTCCTTCCATTCATCCACCAATTTCCAACATTTTTGTTGAGTTTTTGTAAAGTTCCCGAGCATCTTCGAGATACAACCTAGGAGAGTTTCTTGGGGTGATAACAAGAACCATAATACTTTCATGGTCGTTAACACAAGAAAATCAACATGAAAAAACAATTAAATCCCAAACCAAAATCCTCGAATACAACCCCATGCGCGAAAGCAAGATGCTAAAATAAATAGAAACAACAAAGTGAGAAGCAGATAATTCTTCATAAAAAACCAATGTTTCCTTCCAACGTTCATGGGGTATATTCCAACTAGCTCTAGACCTCATTCTGAACACACTTTGACAACAAAAAAGAAAAGAAACTGAGCGAACATAGGGATTTGTAACAAAGAAACTTGCAATAAGTACATACCCACAGAAGAAGACTGACGAGGGGAGGAGGCCAACTACTCGCATGTGGTAGGCCGCTTGGAGCTCCATTGCTTGCTGACCACTATCATCCAACCCACCTAACACTGTAACCACTCTCGTATCCTGAAGGTTACGGAATGTCAATGGAAGGAAACCTTCATAAATATCCAGAACACAAGCGTCCTTGCCACCTTCCTCCTCAACATTAATAAGAGAAATGTGCATGGCCAACTTTTCCATCAGATCAAATGTGTGAGGGATGGAGTATCTCTAGCCTCCACCCTTACTACCCATCACATTAATCATCTCTGCAATCCAAGACATCTGGCTTGGACACCGATCGGGGATGCCGATTCATGGCTTGGCTAGAATGGTTAATATCTCTAGCATCCTGATCCATGTTATGTCTCATATTATTCATCTCCTCACCCATATTTTGGGGAGGGGCATGCATAATCCAAATCCCTACCCTTGATCATAGCATCCCCAATTTTCTAAAAAATCAACTACTTTGTTTCCTTCACGCCGAACATGTGAACGGATAGTGTAATCAAAGCAAGGAAAAATATAACCTATGTCCTAGACCAGGCGGGAAGTTCACCAACTATGACTGAGCTTCTCCCAATTGGATCCATGGTTCAGTTTTTTAATAGTCTCAATTACCAAGTTTGATTCCCCTTCAACCACGAATTTTTTGTACCCTGCTCATTTGGAAATAAGAAGGCCTTGTTTTACTGCATTAAATTCTACTTCATTGTTGCTAGCATAACCACATTCTACAACGCATATGAATTTGGTATGGTGTTGGGAATATCTGAAAATACCACTGAAACCGTCGGCCTTGGGTTGCCTTTGGATGCCCCATTAAATTTCAGCTTCAGGAAACCAACCCAAGGATAATAGTAACGAGAAGGAGAACAAACAATGGAAACCAATCTACTTGAAACCTCCATTGTTCTTGCTTGATTCAAAGGGCCTTCACGATACAAATTTCTGTATTCATGGCACCTTCTACATCGGAAAAAAATTTGCTTGTAGTCCAAAGGTTGTTGCCACACTTTGTCTTGATATTCTAGCTCTATGAATTTAGGAAGAGGTTCAGTAATATTTTTATAAACATAGATTCAAGCATAGGAATTGTATCGACCTCTTCAAGTGGATTCAACGACCTTAACGAATTTTCCAATAGAATTACCAATTCCTTCCAGTATTTCTGGATACCAGAAATCCACAGGGAGGGAAAATAATCTTACCCACACAGGGGCTGCCATGATTTTTTTCCTGATTCGGCTTATAACATTCCTTTCAATGGTACATAAATAGGCCAACATTATAAAATAAGTATGGTCCATTCTCAAAAACCTTTTCCTTATCCTCTAGACTGGTAAAAATTACTGTAAAAACCTCTAGCCCCTAGCTTCAGGTCAATATGCCCCTTTGTCTGCCATTTAAGATGGATGCATTTCACCATATCTCTCTCAAAGGGCCAAATGCCTATGAACTTGTAGATCAGAGCATGGTCCATAAACTATAGTTTCAACATGTCCAATATATCACCCTGATAGGGGCAGGGAATTGAACCAATGACTTCACATGAAGGAGTGCCTTAACAAAGCACCCGATTATCGCTTATCCAACAACCTGTGAACATAATATTATTTTAATCTCATAAAAAATTGTACTTTTAATATTTATTTAAATACAAATAAGAATTTACAAAAAATCCTCATTTAATAATAAAATAATATATAAAAAAAGAAAGTAGTAAAAATCATAAAAAGATAAATATTAAAAAGAAAGTTAAAGGGAGAAGATTAAAAATAGATAAATAAATAAAAATAAAAATTAATTAATTAAAGAATATATCTAGAAAAGAGATAAACAAACCAGAATAATGATAGTGAATGAAAAAACGAATGAATAAACATCATGCAACAATAATATAATAAAGAAAAATATAAAATACCACACACATATGGCCTAAATTGAAAGAAGAATAAATAATAAAAGGAAAAAAAGGAAAAATCAATGACTTAATATAGGACACTAAAAGAATCTAAAGAAAGGCAAAAAAACAAAACCAGGAGAGAAAAACAAAAAGGAAGAGGTCTAGGAGTACGGAGATGATTAAATTGAAAGAAAAATAAATAAATAAATAAAAGAGAAAAAAATAGAAAATCAATGACTTAATATAGGACACTAAAAGAATCTAAAGAAAGGCAACAAACAAAATCAGGAGAGAAAAACAAAAAGGAAGATGTCTAGGAGTATGGGGATGAAATCTATTGTTGATCTTCCATCCATCATCCTATTTAAGGTAATAGACCTTTTCTCTATTTTGATGGCTCCCCTCAATTTACGGTGATGAAAATGATCAATCCTAGCAAGGAATTGGGAATCCTCTAAATGTATGTGGTATTTTGTCTTATCAGCATGTTCAACTAAAGAAATGGAGTGATCTATAGTTGATCTTCCATCCATCATCCTATTTAGGGTAATAAACCTTTTCTCGATTTAGATGGCTTCTCTCAATTTATAGTGATGGAAATGATCAATCCTATCAAGGACTTTGGAATCCTCTAAATGTATGTGGCCTTTTTCTTATCAGCATGTTTGGTGAAAGCAAAGTAGCGATCTACTGTTGATCTTCCATCCATCATCCCATTTCTAAGGGTAATAGACCTTTTCTTGATTTCAATGGCTTCTCTCAATTTACGGTGATGGAAATGATCAATCCTAGCAAGGGCTTGGGAATCCTATAAATGTATGTGGTCTTTGTTGACCTAGGTTGTCATTGATGTCAATATGGTAATATTCTAGATACTAGATGACGATATGAAGCCAAGGGAAAGCAACGTAGATCCATGAAGAGACAGGAGCAAGTCCATCAGGACAGCCAAGCCATAAGCAAGAAGAGTTACCATAGGAGGCATATCAAAGCATATTACAGGACATCAGAGCAAGGGAGGCGTTCATATATGCAAGGAGGTATTTGAAAGACGCTACCAAGCCAGAGGAGCCACATTGGAGCAAGAGGAGCTACAGGAGGAGCCATATATATATATATATATATATATATATATATATATATATATGCCAAAACTGAGTTCTCAGAGCTACAAAAGAAAATAGAGCGAGCAGAACAAAGCATATATATATGCCATATAAATGCCAAAGAAGACGAGCATATAGAGAAAATGAAGGATGCAGACAACCATTGGAGCAAACAGAGGAACAGAGACAACCATCAGAGCAAATAGAGGATGCAAACAGCCATCAAAGGAAGGACGCAGAGCCATTAGAGGAGAAATATATATATATATATATATATATATATATATACATGGTTAAAGGAAAGAACGGAGCAATATATACGTGCAGGGCTAAAGGAGTGGAGAATATATATATAAATAGGCAAATGCATTATCCGAGGAGAAAACCTTATATATATGCGTAACCTTATATATATGCGTTTAAAGCTAACAGAGGCCAGAAAAACCCATATATATATATATATATATATATATATATAGGCTTAACACTATCGATGGCCAAAACTATGAACCCCCAACAAATACACTATCGGAGGCCAAAACTCTCGTATTAATGCCTTTACACTAATCGGAGGCAGAAAGTGGACTTGAAACCTTATACACGGGACTGTTGAGTCGTATCGGGTCTGACATACAATATTGCATCGGGACTTCAGGAGCAGAAGTCATACAGTGTTAAGCAGCCCCTTTGTGATAGCCGATAACGATACATATATATGCGGACCCACCGCAACATTGCAATATAAGTTAATCTATGATTGCATCCATCGCATATCGCAAGCCGTAAAGCCTTGCCACATTGGAAGCACTAACTACGCTAAGGTTGTGGACCCGACGGGCATATTAACTATGGTTTAATACCATATCGCATCCGGTCAATCGGAGTAGTGGAGGATCGGTCGTCCGCCATCAGCGAAGTCATGGATGCGATATATAAAGGACCCCCCGGAGTCACGAATCGCCGATTTCGATTTAAGCTGCAGACCCGATACAGTTTAGATGCAGGTTTAATATTGCTTGAAGTCCGCCCCTTAGTCTTTTGACTAGTTTTTATCATATTCTCTATGTAATTAAATATTTGGCTTGCACGGGGTGTTTTTAGGCCGAAAGGCTTATGATAACTGTTCCAATGGTTTAGGGGGCTGAACGTCAGTTAAATGGGGTGAATTATGGTGATAGTGATTGCGATTGGGATGTGGCTGTCCGTTAAGTTATGCCGACTCTGTGTATGCCTGCCATCATTAAAAAAGGAGAGCGTTGTTACAAGTTTTTGAGTATGTGTTCTCTATGCATGATTCGGTCCTCACCATTGAATCAACATGTCCTATGAGCACAAATAGACAGAGGAAACCGTAAGCCGGTAAGCTGAAGAAGCAAGTGAGCACAGATGAAATGACAGCGAGCGTTGAGGAAGCTAAAGGGCTAGCGAAGATAGGAAACCGACAGACAGAGGCATGAGGAATGAATAACAGATAGAAAAGTAGAGAACGGTTAGCTGTGAATGCTGTTGAAGGCTGTTAAAACACTGTAGAAAATAAGTTGGAGGAGACAGAGGTAGCGTGAGGATCCAGCAGAACAAAAAGAGGGCCGAAGGGCCAACAGGGCAGCAGACAATCAAAGGGGAGAAGGTGCCAGCAAAGAACATAAGCTTGAATAGGAAGTTGTTCTTTATGCAGAGCTTAGTGCAGCGAACAGTAGATTGACTAAAGATGTGTGAAGACATTATTAGAGAGCATGAAGGCTACTGGAGACTATGTGTGGGCAGTGAGCAGAGTTGTAAAGACTTCTTCAAAAGAATACTGGTTGTCATTGATGTTGTAGCTTGGAGACTACAGTGAAGCTATAATCAGACAGAACTCAGTAGAGAAGAGTTTTGAGAGTAGAACATTATTATCAAATGAACCTTGACAAGATTGGGTCAGAACCCTTGAGGCTGGTGCCTCAGAAGTAAGTAGGATTGGATTCCTTGGGGCTGGTGTCTCAAAAGAAAGAAGGATAGGAGTCCTTGGGGCTGGTGCCTCAAAAGTAAGAAGGATTGGAGTCCTTGGGGTTGATGCCTCATAAGTAGGAAGGATAGGAGTCCTTGGGGATGGTGCCTCAGAAATAGGAAGGATTGGAGTCCTTGGGGCTGGTTTCTCAGGAAATGGAAGGATTGAAGTCCTTGGGAGTTGGTGCTCCTAAGTCCATGATTGGTGTCTTGGAAAAATAGAGTTGGTGCTCTGGAGGTTGGAACCTCACCAAAGTTCGAGTTGGAGCTTGCCAACTAATTGCAACCACTTATATATTGTATCTAATTTACTGCAAAGATTATATTAATAAAATCATTTATTATTATTGTTCATTTTGTGTCCTAAATATAAATTGTTTAACTGGTTAAACAATAGTCAGAAAAAGAAATATTGATTCACCCCCCCCCCCCCAGTATTTCCAACAATTGGTATCAGAGCAGGTACCTTCATTCAAAGCTTAACAGCTTGAAGGTTGACCTTTAGAACACAAATGGTGAGGTCAAGGAAGAAAGTCTCCAATCCTCCTAAGGATATGTCTCCCTCTACTACTAAAATAGAAGACAATCAATTTGAGTAGGCTCCAAGGCTTAACGGGAACTTTAATATATGGGAAGCAAGAATGAGGAATTTCCTACAGACTCAAGGCATTGAAATCTGGAAATCAGTGATTGTTGATAGCAGGATGGATGAGGAATCCAGGGAGTACAATGCAAAAGCAATGAACGCAATCTTGAATGCGCTACCTGATTCTATAAAGAACAATCTAGGAAAATGTTCATCAACAAAGGGTATATGGGACAAACTTCATGACCTTCACTCAAAATGAGCATTGACCATGACCATCAGTCAAAAAGATGGTGGAAATCTAGAAAGAAATCCAGAACCCATCATAGAAGCTAAACATGGGAATGATGATGTCAAGGCTAAAGCAGACTTAGAAGATGAAGAGAATGAAAAATATTTTGTATAACTCCTCGCTCAACTTATGACTGCCATGGAAGAGATTAACAATTTGAAAAAGGAAAATGAGGAACTTAAGAAGACAGCACTAGTTGGTAACCAAGATCAAACAAGGAAGAAAGTTGACCTCATCAAGCTTCAAGTACAAGAAAGGGATGAAGAGCTTGCCAAGCTTAAGAAGGAATATCATCAAATAAAAAGAAAGCATCATGAAGAAGTCATATCCATGACAAATCAATTGAATAAAGCAAAGAAGCAGGAAGATACCTTGTCAAGTCAGCTTCAATAAAGGCACAAGAGCTTGAACAAACTTGAAGAAGAGATTGTTCAGTACAAGGTAGAGGTCTCCTCTCTCAAGTCTCAACTAAAAGAAACAAGGAAACAAGCACAAGGAGCTGAAAATACCATGGGATCATTGGAAGTCATAGAAGGATAGGTTGATGAAGCAGGAAAGGAAAGAAACACCATGATCTGTCAACTGAAAGCAAAGGATAAAGAAATCTTTAAAATGAAGTCAAATATCATCTTCCTTAAAATAGAAGCAGACAAAGCTATTCGTATCAAGGAAGAAACTGAGGAACAACTTGCTAAGAAGAATAGTGAGTGTGAAAGATTGGAAGAAGAGATTGTCTTCCTCAGGACAAAGGTTGAAGGGATGAACAAAATGTTGAAGAGCTCTCAAGCCTTGGATGACATGCTCAGCTATCACAGATGTCCATCTGATAAATCAGGTCTCGGGGATGTAGGTGAACCCTCAAACAAGCATGAAAATGCTTTAAACAAAAGAGATGTGAAGAAGCCAGAAAGAAATGGTGATGCTCCCAGTTCCAGCAAAGGCAAGGAGAAAAATCAAGGCTACATTAGAAGAAATCCTGCTCCAAGAAGAAATCCAGCTCCAAGAAGAAATGTAGATGATGTCAAAGATGCAAGAGGCAATGGTTATCATCAAAGGATCTCAAGGCAGAAAGGCTTCAAAAGTACATCAAGGAAATCTCCATCTCCCAGGTACCAAAGTTCATTCTTTGGTTATTGTTATTCTTGTACAAACTTTGGTCACATGGCAAAAGACTGTAAAGCATATCATAAAGATAGATATTATAGTCCCCAACAATCTCCAAGAAACAATTTTGCAGGAAGAAATCATGAATTCTTATTCAAGAACAATGTAGAATGCTTCAAGTGTCATAACATTGGTCATATGGCACGTGATTGTAACTTAACATGGGCTCTTACACAAGCTAGAACCATGCAAAAGAAGAAAGTTACACAAGTATGGAGAAGAAAGCAAATACAATCCGAAAGTCCCTTGAGCTCTCCAGCCAACAGCATATGACATTGGCCTGAATTTTGACAATCTAAGCATTTGATGAGAAGACTCTGCCAAAAGGAGATGATGTATACAGTTAGGGGGAGCCTGTAATTATTGATCACTATTGCAGAAGCTATTAGTGAAAAGGGTCCTGATGAAATCCTTGTTGAGATATATTAACAATCATTCTTTGATGAAGATCATTTCTCTGGAGTACTCCATTCAAGAATATGATCTTGTAACCATTCTTTGGACTGTTGTTAAATATGCTTTCCACTTAATCACTAAGAAGTAATTGAAGCAACAGAGAAAGTCATCTAATGCTAGAGAAAACAGGGCAAACAACCATGGTTCTATTATCATAGAAGTTTATGTCTTAACTTAGGGATTTAATGTGAGAAAAAATAAATTCTGGACACTAATAGAGGCAGTCTTCAAACAAACAGATACATCTGGAATAGAGTTTGAAGTAAGAGCAGCTTGTAGCCTATATTAAAACTGAAGCACTGCATGAAGATGCAGATCAGCAATTGTATTTAAACGATAGTCACAGATTGGATATCTAAATCTGCTAAAAGGAAATAACTAGCTGAGATATGTACAAGAACACAAGGAAAGGATGGCAGTGAGTTAAGAAGAAGCATAGAGACACAAATGAACTCAGATGTCAAGAAAGACAGCAAGAAAGACAATCTCAGTGGTAGTTTCTCTTGATTCAGACTATGAAGGTCTCTCAATTCTGCCTATGAAGACAACAATATGGATTGAAGCATAAAATCCTGGACTTGGACACTTGGTGTATGGCCATTTGAAATCTGAATGAAAGCATTAAAGTAGAGCATCTTTAAGCATTTTTTAAACCATGATAGAGTAGTTCTGAGACATGAAGAGGGAATAATGTGTGAATTGGTGATAAAGCATCAATCCTTCTATCTCGAGTAAAAAGTAGAAGAGCACTATGACAAAGGGAGTCACAGACCTGTGAAGATCTACCATTCATGAAGAACAGAAGCAGTATGATAGGGGGAGTCCCAGAGCACTCCTTTTCCATTGATGTCAAAGGGGGAGAGAAGAAGAATATTTCCATCAATAACAAAGGGGGAGACTATTGACCTAGGTTGTCATTGATGTCAATATGGCAATATTCTAGATACTAGATGACAATATGGAGCCAAGGGGAAGCAGAGCAGATCCATGAAGAGACAAGAGCAAGGCCATCAGGGTAGCCAAGCCATAAGCAGGAAGAGTTACCAAAGGAGACATATCAAAGCATATTACAGGACATCAGAGCAAGAGAGGCGTTCATATATGCAAGGAGGTATTTGAAAGACACTGCCAAGCCAGAGGAGCCACATTGGAGCAAGAGGAGCTACAGGAGGAGCCATATATATATATATATATATGCCAAAACTGAGTTCTCAGAGCTACAGAAGCAAACAGAGCGAGCAGAACAGAGCATATATATATGCCATATAAATGCCAAAGAAGAGGAGCAGACAGAGCAAACAGAGGACGCAGACAGCCATCGGAGCAAACAGAGGAATGCAGACAGCCATCAGAGCAAACAGAGGATGCAAACAACGATCAAAGGAAGCAAGCAGAGCCATTAGAGGAGAAATATATATATATATATATATACATGGTTAAAGGAAACAACGGAGCAATATATACATGCAGGGTTAAAGGAGTGGAGAATATATATATAAATAGGCAAATGCATTATCCGAGGAGAAAACCTTATATATATGCGTTTAAAGCTAACAGAGGCCAAAAAAACCCATATATATATAGGCTTAACACTATCGGCGGCCAAAACTATGAATCCCCGACAAATACACTATCGGAGGCCAAAACTCTCGTATATATGCCTTGACACTAGCGGAGGCGGAAAGCGGACTTGAAACCTTATATCGGGTCTGGCATACAATATCGCATCGGGACTTCGGGAGTGGAAGTCATACAATGTTAAGCAGCCCCTTTGTGATTGTCGATAGCGATACATATATATATATATATATATATATATATATATATATATATATATATATATATATATATATAAAGATATATATATATATATATGCGGACCCGCCGCAACATTACAATATAAGTTAATCTATGATCGCATCTGTCGCATATCGCAATCCGTAAAGCCTTGCCACATTGGAAGCGCTGACTGCGAGAAGGCTATGGACCCGACGGGCATATTAACTATGGTTTAATACCATATCGCATCTGGTCCATCGAAGTAGTGGAGGATCGGCTGTGGGTGATCGGCGGAGTCATGGGTGCGATATATAAAGGACCCCCGAGAGTCACGAATTGTCGATTGCGATTTAAGTTGCGGACCCGATACAATTTAGATGCAGGTTTAATATTGCTTGAAGTCTGCCCCTTAGTCTTTTGACTGGTTTTTCTCATATTCTCTGTGTAATTAAATATTTGGCTTGCGCGTGGTGTTTTTAGGCCGAAAAGCTTATGATAATTGTTCTAATGGTTCGGGAGGCTGAACGTCTGTTAAATGGGGTGAATCATGGCAATAGTGATTGCGATTGGGACATGGCTATCCGTTAAGCTATGCTGACTGTGTGTATGCTTGCCATCATTAAAAAAGGAGAGCGTTGTTACAAGTTTTTGAATATGTGTTCTCTATGCATGATTCGGTCCTCACCATTGAATCAACATGTCCTGTGAGCACAAATAGACAGAGGAAACCGTAAGCCGGGAAGCTGAAGAAGCAAGCGAGCACAGAGGAAATGACAGCGAGAGTTGAGGAAGCTAAAGGGCCAACGAAGAGAGGAAACTGACAGACAGAGGCATGAGGAATGAATAATAGACAGAAAAGCAAAGAACAGTTAGCTATGAATGTTGTTGAAGGTTGTTAAAACACTGTGGAAAATAAGCTGGATGAGACAGAGGCAGCGTGAGGATCCTACAAAACAGAAAGAGGGCCAAAGGGCCAACAGGACAGCAGAAAATCAAAGGGGAGAAGGTGTCAGCAGAGAACATAAGCTTGAACAGGAAGTTGTTCTTTATGCATAGCTTAGTGCAGTGAACAGTAGACTGACTAAAGATGTGTGAAGACATTATCAGAGAGCATGAAGGCTATTGGAGACTATGTGTGTGTAGTGTGCAGAGTTGTAAAGACTTCTTCATAAGAATATTGGTTGTCATTGATGTTGTAGCTTGGAGACTACAGTGAAGCTATAATCAGACAGAACTCAATAGAGAAGAATTCTGAGAGCAGAACATTATTATCAAATGAACCTTAACAAGATTGGGTCAGAACCCTTGAGGCTGGTGCCTCAGAAGTAAGTAGGATTGGAGTCCTTGGGGCTGGTGTCTCAGAAGAAAGAAATATAGGAGTCCTTGGGGCTGGTGCCTCAAAAGTAAGAAGGATTGGAGTCCTTAGGGTTGATGCCTCAGAAGTAGGAAGGATAGGAATCCTTGGGAATGGTGCCTCAGAAGTAGGAAGGGTTGGAGTCCTTGGGGCTGGTGTCTTAGGAAATGGTAGGATCGAAGTCCTTGGAGTTGGTGCTCCTAGGTCCAAGATTGGTGTCTTGGCAAAATAGAGTTGGTGCTCTGGAGGTTAGAACCTCACCAAAGTCTGAGTTGGAGCTTGGCGATTGATTGCAACCACTTATACATTGTATCTATTTTACTGCAAAGATTATATTAATAAAAGCATTTATTATTGTTGTTCATCTTGTGTTCTGAATATATTGTTTCACTGGTTTAACAATAGTCGAAAAAAGAAATACTGATTCAACCCCCCCCCCCCCCCACCTCAGTATTTCCAACAGTGTTTTGTCTTATTAACATGTTCAGCTAAAGCAAAAGAGCGATCTACTGTTGATCTTCCATCCATCATCTTATTTAGGGTAATAGACCTTTTCTCGATTTCAATGGCTTCCCTCAATTTACAGTGATGGAAATGATTAAGCTGAGCAAGGACTTGGGAATCCTCTAAATGTATGTGGCCTTTTGTCTTATCAACATGTTCAACTAAAACAAAGGAGTGATCTATTGTTGATCTTCCATCCATCATCCTATTTAGGTTAATAGACCTTTTCTCGATTTTGATGGCTTCCCTCAATTTACGGTGATGGAAATGATTAATACTAGCAAGGACTTGGGAATCCTCTAAATGTATATGGTCTTTTGTCTTATCAACATGTTCAACTAAAGCAAAAGAGTGATCTACTGCTGATCTTCCATCCATCATCTTATTTAGGGTAATAGACCTTTCTCGATTTCAATGGCTTCCCTCAATTTAAGGTGATGGAAATGATCAATCCTAGCAAGGACTTGGGAATCCTCTAAATGTATGTGGTCATTTGTCTTATCAGCATGTTCAACTAAAGCAAAAGAGCGTTCTACTGTTGATCTTCCATCCATCATCTTATTTAGGGTAATAGACCTTTTCTCGATTTCAATGGCTTCCCTCAATTTACGGTGATGGAAATGATCAATCCTAGCAAGGACTTGGGAATCCTCTAAATGTATGTGGTCTTTTGTCTTATCAGCATGTTCAACTAAAGCAAATGAGCGAGTCCTAGAATGTCTTAGGTCAGCCACGTGCTCTTGAATCCTCTCTTAGGTAAGCCACCTGCTCTTGAATCCTCTAATTTATGGAACAATTAGTTTCTCGAATATAAAAAGTCCTATAAAAACATGCAATCAAATAAACAATCTTTATAAAAAAATTATTTAGTTTAATACCTTATTTCATGTCTTCTTTATACACTTTTTAATGTTTTCGAATCTGTTGTTAATTTTTTTTATAAAATAATGAATATCAATTAAATATTATATGAAAATACTCTAGCACATATTCTATATGCATGCTATCGGTAAAAACGAAACAAACTCATATTAGAAAGAAAAACAAAACTAAATATCAATAAAAAATCAAACTAAATATCTAGAAAAAGTGTTCAATTCATTTTAAATCCTAATTTAAGGAGGTGAAAAAATCTTTATCAGCTTTAATTCTCAATAAAAAATCAAACTAAATATCTAGAAAAAGTGTTCAATTCATTTTAAATCCTAATTTAAGGAGGTGAAAAATCTTTATCAGCATTTAATTCTAACTCTTTTAGTGATGTTTTGAGAGAGATTTGACATTATGAGAGATTTATTTAACATGCAATGCTTTATTTGCTCATTCAGCTTGTCTTGACGATGAACGACACGACACTATTTGGTTCGAAACGTGTTGACAAATAAAATTTCTTGTGATGTATGCTGAAAAATCTCTCATAAAGTTAATATGGATCACATAAGCCTCAACTCTACAGCTTTGACATTATTATCCCACTACTTGTCCACCCACACTTGGAAAAACTCAAATTGGCCATTGACTGACTCACCTTCTCGAAAGAAACAGAGAACGGAAACTAACAAATTCTGATCATTTACCCTTGAATATGAAAAAACTTGAAATAAAATTATTAATATTTTCCTTTTTTCAGATCTTTTCACAAATTTTATTTATAAATTTGGTTACATGATTTCAACAAAACTATATATGAATGATATATGAAATAGTCCAGACATATTTAAAGCACACAAATCTAGAGATAGATGTTGTTTAAATATATTATTTTCCTTTTTGATATTATTTATGTTTTTTGGAATATGCAGTTTGAGTGGGCCTAATGGTTAAGAACTTGTGTTTCATTCTAAGAGTTCACAGAAACCAGAGGGGGTAGAGTATGTATTCCTTCATAGACTTAGTAGTCAAATCACCAAACTAAAGTGGGTCCCTTGTCCTACAAACAAAGGGATCTCATACACCAATGTGGTCTCTGGCTTAACTATGACCTTAAAATTAAAATTTAATAATAATGTTTTAATTTAATATATTTTAAATTATTTAAAAATATAATATAAAATTTATTTTATATTTATCTAATAAATATAATAATACATGAATTTTTAATATGTTGTAAAACTGCTTTTATTTGGCTAGATTTTATTATATCACAGTTAACAATGTTATAGGTATTTGACAGAAGTGGAAGCCTCTCACCTTACAGATTACCAATGATTAACCAATACTAGCTAATAATAACTAACTATTGCCACTCATAATAGTTACACTTAAAACTTAGTTAAGATAGATTTTCCAAGTGTTTAAAAAAAACCAATTAATATATATCCATTTTAATAACCATTAATACCACCATAGCTAACCAATTAATATATATCCATTTTAATGACCATTAATACCACCCGTGTTTAAAAGAAACCAGTTAATATATATCCATTTTAATGACCATTAATACTACCATAGCTAACCAATTAATATATATCCATTTTAATGACCATTAATACCACCATAGCTATAGACATTTTAACCGACATTAATAGCCAAGTAGGCTTTATTTTAGAGTCATATATTTTTTTATTATTACAACTGCAAACTCTTTTTTCAATTATTATTAAATTGAAAATAATTGATTTAGGGGTTTTGGATAGATAGTGAAACGAATATTTAGACATTTTTCCAAAAATTCCTTGATGTAAAATCAGCCCAGTGGGCTTTATTTTAGAGTCATATACTTTTTTATTATTACAACTCCAAACTTTTTTCAATTATTATTAAATTGAAAATAACTGATTTAGGGATTTTGGATAGATAGTGAAACGAATATTTAACATTTTTCCAAAAATTTCTTGATGTAAAATCATCGATTCAATTTGCTGCCTCAATAATATATTGGACCTTGCATAGTATTAGATGTATTCACGAAAAAATCAAATAACCAAGAATATATTTTAATCTGGAATCAAGATTTTATCCGAAAAAAAAATAAAAAACTCAAAAATTAGAAAAGAACTGAACTGGTATTATTTTAATCTGGAATCAGGATTTTATCCGAAAAACAAATAAAAAAACTCCAAAATTAGAAAAGAACTGAATTGATATTTTCAGTTCGACCAGCCCATCCAGAGCAGTAAATCCACGGGGAGCCTTAGATCCATTTCTCTAGTCACAAGAAATTATGATCCTGCGAATTCCGACAGATATATTTTCCTAGACTCAGGTATTGTGAGTGGCACAAGGTTTATTGTCATGGCGTCCTTTGTGCTAATAACTATACGAGATAATACACACGAATAAAGAACAACAGAGAACACTGTATTAAAAGGATTTACAGAACTGGTGGCGGCGGTTACTAGATGGTCCCAATATCGAATCCCGCGAAGCTCCCGGGACTGCCCAGCCCAAACAGCGACTGCGTCGTAGGGGACAGGCTCCCGCACCTCGGACTGGGGCTGCGCTGCGGGTAATAGAAAGCCGTGGGCGACTGGGCGCCTGGAGATCTCAAGTTCCAATCCCGTGGCGTCTGTAGCTTGGTGTTCTGTGACTGCCAGGCGTAGGTGGGAGAAAGGGGCAAAATGATGCCCTGGTCACCGTCTTGATCAGACCTGTGCTCGGCCTGCTCAACGAGGCTCTCGGCCAGTTGCCTGTAAGCCAGGCTGGTGGGCGAGGCAGAGGTATCGTCAGCCCAGGTCCAATCCAGAGGAGCAAAGGCCGAAATCGGCGAGAACAGGATCGGAACAGGGGATGCAAGAATCGGATCGGGGATTAAGCGTTCGCTGGCGGGGGTAATTTCTGACGGATCGAGCGGAGGCGGCGCGAATTTCTGCAGGCGGCTGTTCGGTGGCTTGGGCTGCATCTCCGTCGCGGGTTCGAAACTGTTCCCTGTGAGTTCCTGCACAAGTAACCGGAAACCCGCGGGGTGGATGTTGTAGACCTTGGGAACCGGTCGGGCCGCAGCAGCGTTCGGTTTCTTGGATTTCTTGGACGAGGCCTTGTTCACGCTCAGACGCTCCGCCATTCTCACGGCACACAGAACGCAATATGTATATATATATATATAAATATCTGTGTTCAGTCTTCGAGGCGCTCTGGTGAATCGAACCTGGGTCGGCTTTGAATTGGTATTCGCACGGACCGAGCTCTCGAAAGTTTGAACGAGCACACACAACAAGTTTAAGCGGGTACCGGCATTTTATGCTGGAGTCTCCGCTCTGTTCCTCAGTTTCTTTCTCCCTGTTCACATGGCAACGTCCCGTACACGAAATTTATTGCTAGCAGTCGTCCCTGCCACGTAATGGCGAAGCTGGGGGTTGCATTCAGGGGTGTCCGTGCTGGTTGACAAAAACAGCTGGCGGGCCAACTTTTTAAATATGCCTTCTAGATTAATAAACACTGGTTTTTCATATTTTTTTTGAAGTCCGATGGCGCCGCCCTTTCGGTCAAAGAAGATGAGCTTTGACCAGCCGAAAGCAACTTTGATTTTTATTTTTTTTGCATTAAAATTTTTAGTTTTTTGACATTAAATGAACAACTGGCAACCATTTAGCAAGTGTTAATATTTTGCCAGCTGGCATGTTACCACTGGATATTATTTTATTGGAGGACGGATTACTTTGGTGTGGCCGATAAAATCTTTTGACATTTTTTACCATTCCATTGAAGATATGTAGGCGTCCATGTAAGTCAATTTTACTTTATATCACACTTTATATTAATTTAGTAAAATTTTAGATTATAAATAGAATTATAATTAAATATTATATTATTAAATTATAAATAAATATTATATTATTAAATTATAAATATGAAAAATGTAAATAGACAACCTGGTTAGTGTAGTGATATATACAGGAGTATAGAGAAAATTTGCATTTTATAATTTATATATATATACATATAATTTTTATGATGGTGTTTGGAGTATATTTTAAAATTGCTTTTGTTTGGGTAAGAATTTCTCTTTTTTTCATATTAGGGAGCAAGTTAAGGGTTTAAGAGTCAGATGTATTTGGCAGGTGTGAAAGTCCACAGACTAGTAATTCCAAGTGACGTTGTTTTCTTTGATTAAGGGTTTTAGGTCAACATCCATTGGTAGATAGCAGTGAGTGATGATTGTCTCCATTGTTGGTTTGACAACTAAGTTATGATAAATTTTCTCAAGAAAATTAAGAAAATTATTGATATTTTTCCATATAAATATTAAGTATATGACTTTATTGTATGTAATTTTATTATTCGGGATATTATTTGGGATATTATTTAAGAAAATTATTGATATTTTTCCATACAGATATTAAGTATATGACTTTATTGTATGTAATTTTATTATTCGGGATATTATTTGGGATATTATTTAGGTTATAACTCTCTTTTAGTACTCCAATAATACTTAAAACTACTTTTGACTTTTTTTACCATTTGAGTGAAGATATACAATGTGCATGTAAGTCATTTTTACTTTATATAACATTTTATATTAATTTAGTGAAATTATAAATTATTAATAGAATTATAATTAAATATTATATTATTGAATTATAAATAGAATTATAATTAAATACATATTATTAAATTATAAATATGAAAAATGTAAATAAACCACCTCATTAATGTAGTTATAAATATAAATATAACAGTGTGTTGAACATTTACATATATAATTTTTATGATGGTCTTGGAGTATGTTTTAAAATTGATTTGTTTGGGTAAGAGCTCTTCTTTCTTGGATAGTGGGGAGCAAGTTAAGGGCTTAAGACTCAGAGACATTTGGCACAAGTGAAAGTCTACAGACTAGTAATTCCAAGTGGCTTTGTTTTCTTTGAATAAGGGTGATAAGTCAACATGCATTAATGGATCGCAGTTAGTCATGATTGTCCTCATTGTTAGTTTGACAAATAAGTTATAATAGATTTATTTATTAAGAAAAGTAATGAAATTTTTTTAAATCGATGTTAAATATGTGACTTTATTATATGTAAATTTATTATTCGGGATATTATTTAGGTTGGAACTCTCTTTTAGTACTGGAATAATACTTCAAACTATTTTTTGATTAATTAAAAGCTTAAGCTATTTATGCTTGATTAAGAGCTTATTTTCCTCTCACATAAGGAAATATGTTAATAACACATGACTCAGACGCATTTAGAGACATTTAATGTAAGTGGAAATCTTGCCCCCTTATGGACCACCCTATCCTTTGGATTAAAAAAAACTTTAAAAATAAAATAAAATTATTGAACATAATTTTAGGCAAATCAATCTAGAGAAAAAATAGAAATTTACATATAATTATGTTGATAGAGTGTTTGTTTCGAATAGGTCTTCCATAATTTTGATTTATTTATCAATAATTATTAGTTGAATGGTAGTGATTTAATCTCTATGGAATATTCTAGAATATTCTTAATAGTAGTCACAAATCAAAGGTTGAGATTTATTCCAAAGTAGTTATGTCTTTTTTGCCCTTTTAATTATATTTATTAATTAAATAAAATGTCATATCAACAAGTATCCTATGAAATTGTTATGTGTCTTTTGGGCATATGGTATTGTTAACCCATGGTATTGGCCATGGTATTCTAATGATGCTCATTTTTATGATATTTTTAATCTTAACAATGTGTGATGCATCATAAAGTAAGTGTTTTGATGCTTATTATAGCTTGATGTCTATAAACTTTTACCAACTATTTAGTTTATATGATTGCACTAGTTAAAAACAATGGAAAATTAGTTAAATGGAAAAATTTAGACCCTATATTTTTTTTTGGATTGTTACTAAATATGTAATGAGAATACATCCCTCTCTCACTCTCTCATAGGTAGATGTGTAATACATGTATAATACGGGTAATACAAATGTGAGCATGCTTAAGTACAAAAATATTGCACAATAAAAAAATAAAAATGAATCTATATGAACCAATGTTGATCTATTTTAATTTAAATTTATCAAGTAGCAAGAGAGACCAAATCTATTAAGCGAAACTTTTTCACAAGTTTTTAGCTATAAAAAATGTTTGCATCTCACAAAAAATGATCGCTTTTATTACTTGATAAGTTCAAATTAAAATAGATTTAAACTAATTAGTTTTTAAGAGTTCTATATAATCCTCTTTGAGATAAACCATAAAATACGAAGAAAAGTAATTACTCACTAACTTGCTACATTGATATATATCATATCTATAAGAATAAACTCTATTTTCATGTGTGTCACTTGGTCACTAAAAGTGGTTTAGTTCCATAACTATTGATGCAGCGATTGTTCAACTTTTAGGTGTGCTAAGTGTTGTTGTTGGAGTACAAATCATGTTTGACCTTTTTTTTTAGAAGAAAAAGCAGTATGGTATTTATATTATGTTCAAAAATAGTCTGAATATACAGATATATGGCGGGCTTTTTTCTCGAGTATGGCATCCTATTCTGAGAGTATTTTCATCTGTTCATTTTTCATTGATACATATACAAAATTTTTGGACTGCAATTCATCATAGACAAATTAGAAGACTTTCAAAACTATGTAGATACCTGTAGATCTGAGATATTATCCAGAAAAAAGGAGCTTGAAGCATACCAGAAAATTGTCGACCTTATATGCCGGGCATAGAGAAGGGTTGAATGACATATGTACAGGATTCCATAGAGATGCTCAGGTGCCACTTACCGAATGGAGATTGCATTCCTTTCTTTGAAAGTTCATCCGCTTTCTCATTTTGATTACGCCTTATATGTGAGATAGGGAATATATCAGGCTTCCATAGAGATGCAATCCTGCCCAGCCATCCTGTAAGGCTGTCATTTCTAATGTCATGTTTGCCTTTCACGTGTTCTATGATTAATTTAGAGTCGCCATATACATTGATAGGACCGATGTCCATGAATGTACAGAAAAGAAGCAGTCCATGCAGGGCCATGGCCTCTGCTTTGTTATTAGTCCCATTTCCACCATTCCAAAACATGAGGTATTGGAGATCACTTGATATACCAATGAAAACACCACAAGCGCAAATGCCATCCTTTGCCGCACCGTCAAAGTGGGCCCTTGGGAAGGAAAGTTGCTGAGAGTCAGAGGCTGTCATCTGTTGATTTTTCTGTTGGGGAATGTTTTGGAGAATGGAGAAATAATAAGGAATAACCTTATCCATAATACGCCCAAAACTCTCCTTGCTGTTTTGAAAGATTCTTTTGTTTCTCCACTTCCATATGAACCAGAATACAATTAATGGAATGGGTCGCCAGATAGCTTTTTGATAACCCCACCATTCATATGCTTCTGTTATGGATGGGTGTGAAATAGCAGGAAAGCCAAAATAAGATGCCAATTGCATCCACAAGCCCTGAGATTGTGGGCAGTTTAAAAAAATGTGCAGGTTGTCTTCTGTGTTGGCAAGGCAGATTATGCATATGGCTGGCCCCTGCCAGCTCCTTTTCTGCAAATTTGTCCATGTAAGATTTTTATTATGATATACTAGCCACGAAAACATAATGATTTTTAGCGGGCAGCTTACCTTCCATAGAGAGTGTGGAAAGGTTTTGCGGGGGGCTTCTCTTCTTAATTCTATCAAGGAGTGATATATGTCTCTTACTGATATAATGGACCTGCCTTTCTTTACCTGCCATTCAATGCGATCTCTGTCCTCTGTTTTATAAAATCCTACATATTTCATATTCCAAACAATTCTATTCCATTGGGCAGCCATTTCTCCTTCTAGGCCCAGTCCTCTGTCCGATTTCCATTGTGGTATGGCATCCTTCCATCCTTCTATAACCTGTGCCCAGAAGAAAAAACCTTTTTGGTGGAGGAGCGAGAGAAGCTGTGGAGCGATTGTTGGTTCCATTTCTACGCCCTTGATTGCATCAACACCTATGAGGATGTTGTTTCCAGTTTGTAATTTCCATATAAGGTTTTTGTAGAAAAAAGGAAGAATTTTTTGTAAACTTCTCCAAATCGTCGATCCTTGAGAAGGCCATTTAAAACTGTTCCTGTACCAGTAGTAAATATCTTCATTTCCAAGGTATTTCATTTTAATAGTTTGACTCCATAAGCTATTCCCAAAGACCGCTTGCCACAAAGATTTGCACAGTAAAGCCATGCCAAAGAGACGCAGATTCATGATGCCCCAGCCTCCCTTTTTTTTGGAAGGGAGATGTTTTCCAATTTAGTAAGATGATATTTTCTCTTATCCTTGCATCCTCCCCAGATAAAGGTTGCCATTAAACTGTTCAACTTTTTTATTATAGCTGATGGGATGTAATACAGATGCGCCCAATATACACATATTTGAGCAAGAACCGACTGTGTTAATATCATTCTACCAGCTAGTGATAAGCATTTAAATTCCCATCCCGATATTCTCTTATAAAATCTTTTTATGATCCATGACCAATCAGAAATATTGTAACCCGAGGGTTTTAGATGATACCCTAAGTATTTTAACCCCTCTTTAAAGGAAACAATATGTATGTTAAATAGTCGTGAGATATATTCCATCTCTTCTGCATTAACCTTACCATATTGAAATGTGGATTTGCCTTCGTTGACATATAAGCCTATAGCCCTTTGAAATAAATTTATTATCTCATGCATTTTATGCCATGTATATCTACAAAGCATAGCGAACAGAAGAACGTCATCCATAAAGAGGTTGTGTGTTAGAAAGTTACCTCTGGATATGAAAAGAGGGCCAATATTCCCCGCTTTTTTGATGTGAAGGCTAAGGGTATCCATTACCAAGATGAATAAAATTGGAGACAGCGAGCACCCCTGGCGGAGACCTCTTTCAGCCTGGAAAAATGATGTGGGGTATCCATTAATGAGAATCACGTAGTTGACTCCTTCTACACATGCCATGATCCATTTTGTGCACAGGTCATTTAGCCCGATCTTGATAAGTAGACATCTCAGGTAGCTCCAGTTAGAAATCCATGTTGTTCTTTAGTGATATGAAATGATAAATTGTCGTGGATTCTCTCTGCTATAATTTTAGAAATGATTTTATAGATGACATTGCATAAGGAAATTGGCCTGTAGTCAGCAAAAGAAAAGGAGTCCTTTCTTTTCGAAATCAGAGCTAAGTAGGTGGATGAAATATTTTGATGAATTCTCCCTTGTAATCTGGTTTCTTCCACCATCCCCAAGATGTCTCTTTTCATTATATCAAAGAAGTGGATGAAAATGTCTACTATCCAGCCATCTGGACCGGGACATTTGTCCTTTTTAAATGATTTCATTACAGAGAGTAATTCATCCTCTGTTACAACAGCAAATAGTCTTTCATTATCTTCATCATCGAACATATTTGGAAAAGGATCTATGCCCCATAAGATATCATTTATCTCCCTGTTAGGCTCTCGTTTGTATGCTTTTTTAAAATGATTGACAGCCTCTATGGAAATGTCTTCTTGGGAGTACAGATGTTTTCCCTCTTCATTCTTGATTTGCCAAATAGAATTTGAAGCTCGTCTTTTGCTGGCAAAACGGTGAAAGAACTTGGTGTTTTTATCACCCTCCTTCAGCCAAGTGGCTCGACTTTTGAGCTGCCAGGAGATTTCTTCAATCTTTAATATATTCTGTTTCCTTTTTCCAAGTTCCCAAATCCGTGCCCGAGTGCTCCATGGAATGGAATGGGAAGTCATACCATCGGCTATTTCAGTTAGTTCTTTTTCAATCTTCTTCAGTTCTATACAATTTGATTGTTTTTTCTGAATTTGCCATTCTTTCACTTTGGATTTAAGATTGCTCATTTTGCCAATCAGGTTTTCTGATGGAGAGGCTTCTATTGTAGAACTGTTAGCCATCCAAAACTCGCAGACCATGATGTTAAATGCTTCCTCTTCTAGCCAATACCTGTTGAATTTGAATGGATAACTTTTCCACGATTTTGGATTCATCCATTGTAAAGTAATCGGCCGATGGTCCGATATAAAAACAGGGAGAGTGTGAGAGCTCGGGAAACCATGTTTCTCCAGTAGTTTTTCGTGCATGATGTATCTGTCCAGTCTTTTTGCAATATAGGATTCCCCTGAACGACCGTTGTCCCAAGTGGGGGACAAAGATTTCGGGCAGATGTCTACATAGTTGTATTGCAGCATAGCTTCTCTAATTTTCTCTCCAATAGAGTCAGCTTTTTTTCCCTTCCCCCAAACTTCATCTGGTCCCAATGTACAATTTAGATCTCCCGCGATGAGGAGCGATTCATTCTCTAAGATACCAGAGGCAATAAAATAGTTCCAAAAGGAGGCTCTGTCCTTGTAGGGCGCATAGACATTCAATATATGAAACCTGTCAGCACATCCTCTATAATTAACAGTGATCAAGATTCCCCCAAGGCATCTGAAAGTTTTAGCAAAGATCCACCTCAGATCCCATAGCACTGCTAGTCCTCCAGAGAGTCCTGATGCCTCCGTTGCCGCTATATACCATGATGGGAACATTCTTCTGAAGAATGAGATAGTGTCTTGACTATTATGCATTGTTTCCTATATTAAAATCAACCTATATGAAGATGAGAAAAATAATTTTTTTAGAGCAGTATATTTTGGGTTTGCTCCTAAACCCCTTATGTTGATAGATAGCATATTCATCATTTGATAACGTTCTCGAGCAATTCTGCTCTAAGAGACCCGGTTTCAGAGATATGAGAGATGGGGATATCAATAAGGGAGGAATCTTGAAAGTTCAAGTTCTGAGATCCTTTGCGGCCCCTAAAATGTCTACTGCCCCTATTGTTTTTCCGGCGAACAGTGATATTTTTGGCAGAATTTGGGCTGATGACAGGAGAAATAGATCTTCGGGGTTTATGAATAGTCAGGGGGAGTAGGTGGAGTGAATTCTTCTGAAGCAGCATTTCCAGGTCGCTGCCAATGGAGTTGGTAGGGGATGGAAGAGGAGAGAATGGGGGAGAAATGTGGGTCAAGGGAGCTTTACCTTTGGACGTCGAGCGCTTCAGTGAGGAGTGCATGGGGGGGGGGGGGAATGGAATAGATTAATAGGGGAACGATCAGGTCTGATAGGTGACGGGGAAGATGAGGGGATGATGTGGATGTCTTCCTTTAGGGATGGGCAGCAATCTTTGGGCATTGGGGGGAGAGAGTCTCTCGGGACATCAAGAGATGGTTCAGGAGGGGGAGGCTGGGGAGAAAAGATAGGATCACATACCGCATTAATATTCCCCATGGAGTTCGATCTCGATATAGGAGAGTAGGAAGGTTTATGATTCCTAGGCGAGAGGAAAGGACGGTGGGACAGGTTCCCCGGAAGTTTAGGAGAAGATGGAAATATATGAAAACTGGACTGAGGGAGAATATCAGCAGAAGGAGATAAATCTATGAATTTTTTTATTTCACCGTTTTCATAATTGGGAGACACAGCAGAGACATCAGCATTGTTCTTCACCTTATAGACCTTTTTCCATGACTTACCATGAGGCACCCGAGGACATTTTTCTTTTAAATGACTCATTCTATGACACTGAGTGCACCTAAAAGGAACGCCCCAATAGTCCAGCCTTTGACAGGCAGATAAATTGCCCCAAAGCAGATCGATGTGGTCTGGAAAACCACCCCTGTAGTCTTTTTCAATCAGAAGCCAAGCAACCCTTTTGTCTTTTGCACCTAGACATCTAGGATCAACATAAATAAATTTCCCGATAGCATTGCCAATGAAGGAAAGAGTTTCCTTCGTCCACAGTTCTATGGGCAGCGCAGGTAATTTGACCCAAATGAAATTGTTCTGAGGGGTGTTCCGGAGGGGGTCGAAGCCAATGTACCATCTGTGAAGAGCCAAATAACTCCACCCATGAACCCATGGAAGTTTCTAGATGATGTTGAGATCTTTGACCTTCAGAAAATGGAAGCTGTACTAGTCACACATTAGACGGACAATGGTGGGTGTGTATCCAATGAGAGGGCTCCATCGAGCTCCCAGCCATTTCCGGATCTGGTTATCGTCCATATCAGGGAAGTGCCACTTTCCAACCAGGGCTCGTGTTTGCAAGCTAGCAATACGATCCGCCAGCTTAACACCATCCAAACATATTGCAGAGGGAGGGGGAGTAATTTTAGCAGGATGATGATTGTTTTTGCGACGGGGAGCAGAGGGAGATTCCGAATGCAGATCAGAGGCAAGATGGGATGACTGGATATGCTCTGCCAGCCTGGAGTGCCAATCTGAAGCCTTAATGGTACTACCATATGTAGCTTCAGCTTCCATAGCCGCTCTAACCAGATCCGACGTGTTGGATTCCACGTGGAGGATGTCTATTCAGAAAAGAGATGGTCTTCTGCAGCGAGGAAGATGGGGAGAGGATGGACACGAGTCAAAGAAGGCCAAAATAAAAATCATATCCGAAAAAAGCCACCTTGGGATTTCGATAGTGCTTCGATAATGGGAAAATCTAAATAGAAATCCAGAAGTACAAAACAATATCCGAGGAGATTGTACTGGAAAGCCTAGAATTCTCCAGGCTTTATTAGAAAGAGGCAACTATTCAAAGACAAGGACTAAGAATAGTTAAATAGAAGGTCGAGGGTGGCAGTCGAGGATGTCCTTACGCTCAGATGGGTAGGCAGGAAGAGTAAAGGATGCCTACGGAGGAAAGAGAACATGTATCCTCGTCAGATCGACGGAAAAGGAACGAAAATTGAAAGCCCGACGATGGAAAAACCAGTTAAGATTCAAAATGAAGAAAAAGATACAGTCAAGAGGGAACCTCCGGGCAGACAATACAGCAACATACAATCCCGAAAATGCACCACCAATGGCCGATCTTCAGTCGAATGTCAGTGCATGGTCTATATACCATAAAGTGTTTTCTGATGATTTCTAGAGACGACCATAGTCGTTCAAAAATTACAGACCAGGACATGGATGGTGAAAGAAATATAGCCCCATCTCTTTAGTATACCCCGTATAGGAACCTTTCTGATAGTCCATTACATGATTATTTCATACAATAAATCCAGGGGAATATAAAGCTAAAAAAAATAACAGTTTCAGTCTTCTGCAAAATATATGTAACTCATGTTCTGTGTTATCTCAAATCCTCCTTGAAAACTTCAACTGCAAACGGGGTTTATAATAGCACACATCCAAATCTTTACATTTTTTTAAAAAATGGAATAGATACACTAACCTTCTTATCGAGCGAGAGCTAAGGGAGTTAGCCGTCGCGATAGTGCACTGAGGACCGGAGCCAGTGAGAAGTGATGGGTACAAACTCTGCGATTAACAATCCCGGGACAAGGAAAATCCAGACTACCATGTATAACTAAGGAAAGTTCAAAACAGGTAGGAAACACAGACTCCCCGCACCAGAGTGTGTGGGGACGAGAAAAAGTGTGAGGATATAGTAATTAAGCTGTCACCTGTTAGGACGTCGAGAGAACAGGGAGGTTGAGGTTCATGCATAAAACTCGATATGGTGGCAAGTGTAGCCAGGAAGGAACGTGGCGAGCTAAAATAGAAAGGGACATGCAGGCAAGTAAAAGGGAAGAGGCTCTTATATGGAAACCTCTAATACCTGTAAAATGTCAAAAGGACTGGCTTACGCACCTGCAAGTGATTGATTGGTCCGCCATGGGATGGAAATGGAGATTGGTCACTATCGCGGCACACCTCCACTCAGATCGCTCAGAAGAACTCTTCAAGTAATCGGTTATCCTCGCCCCTCGGTGTCAAAAATTTCTCTAGGATTATCATGATGTATGTTGACTGAAGTCTTTGCGAATTGCAATTATCTCAACTGTATTCAACGCTCATCGAATTTGAAATCATGTTTGACCTTAACAATGTGATAATTGTTGGCATCACTACTTGTAAGTGCAACCTATTGAATGTGCACAGAGCATTAAAGTATATATCCATATATTGTTTAGATGTACACACATAAGGGGTTTATGCATGTATTTGTAGGGTATTAAAGTGGCTGCACTTATTATGTGTATGTTGAATTCAATGTATCAAATGTTGTATAGGTTTTGAGGGTGTGAGTCATTGTCCCTCAATATCCTAAACCATAGTGACAATAGGTTATAAAAACATTACCCTTTATTCTTCATGATAGTTGTTGCAAGCTTTTAGTATTAAGATGTAAAAAATTATCATAATCAGAAATAGTTGATGTGAACTTTTCTACCCATAAAATTATATAACAAATACCCATAACTACACTCAAATCATACCTTCTGAAAACTTTATTCTAATTAACCTTTTTTTCTTATATCATGTCAAACCCAATAATTTATGATGACAAACATGTAAAGATTTACATGCAATTCATTTGAAGAAAATGACTTGGTCTTAAATATGTGAATACAATAAATGTACTTATTCTTTTAATATACCACTCTCACTTTGATAAAATAAATTTCTTCGAAAAAAATTCCTTTTCATTAAAAGTTTGTACTCACATAACTCAACCAACATATTAAATTGTCATAAATTTATCTAAGACACATAACTCAACCTATTAAATTGTCTTGAGAACCATAGAAGAAACATGAACAAGGATAATGACCAGCGAACTAATAAAATAACACTATGCTAAATAAAGGCTTCATAATGAACAAAAGGTTGACCTTTAAATAAAAGCTTCAATAATTTAAAAGCTTCAATAATGAACACAAAATTTTATTGATGAATTTCACTAGTATGTGTACACTTCCTAACTTTCTAAGAGGAAATAGATGGATTAAAGAGTTGGAATTCCTCCTATGATCGTAAGTCATGATATCATCAAGAATTTTTGACTTTGTACTTTCAGACATCTCACTCAAAATATTAAAGTGATTTTTATTTTATTAAAAATATTACATATTTATAAAATTTAAAATAAAAAAAATATTATAATTAAATGTTTAAATACCATATTTAAAAGTATAAATTAACTTACTTCGAGACAATAGATGGATTAAAGAGTTGCAACGCAAGACATGATATCACCATTTTTTGGACTTTATGTAGTTTTCATATATCACATTCAAAATGTTAAAGCGATGTATATTTTTATTCAAAATTTAACATATTTATAAAATTTTAACTAAAATTTTATAATTAGATATTTAAATGACATTTACATTTATATATATATAGTCAATAATTTTTATAAATGTAAGTAGTGTCATTAATGTAAGTAGTGTAATAGATTTTGACATAACTGAATTTAAGTTTTTGTGTGATCCATAGTATGAAAAGTAAGAAAACTTTCAAAGGTGTTTATAAGCGAGTACTTGTCATTTGTTGACTTATAAGTGAGTACTTGTCATTTGACAATGACTATTTTATGTAATGGTTAAATATTTCTTTCTTATTAAAACTATTTTTATAAGTTGAAGTATGGGTAGTTTTTAATATTGTGTTGAATTTTTTGAAATATGGGTAGTTTTTAATATTGTGTTGAATTTTTATTTATTTATTTATATGGATGAAGTATGGATAGTTTCTAACGTTAGTATTGTATTGAAATTTTGTAAGAAATGTATAACTTTAGAGTTGTATTAAAGTATTTATAAATAAAATTAGGGTTGAAATTTTGCAATGTTTATGTAATGGTTAAGGATTTTTTTCATATTAAAACTATTTTTATAAGTTGAAGTATGGGTAGTGTTTAACATTGTGTTGATTTTTATTTGAAGTATGGGTAGTTTTTAATATTTTATGTAATGGTTAAGGATTTCTTTCATATTAAAACTAATTTTATAGGTTGGAGTATGGGTAGTTTCTAATATTGTGTTGAATTTTTTTAAGTATGGGTAGTTTTTAATGTTAGTATTGTATTGAAATTTTGTAAGAGATGAATAATTTTTAGAGTTGTATTGAAGTATTTATAAATAAAACGAGGGTTGAAATTTTGCTAAGGAGTGTATAGAGTTTAATATTGCATTGAAATTTTGCAATTTTGATGTTTATGTAATGCTTTTTTTTTCCTTAAAAGTTTTTTTTGGGCGTTGGTTACTGTACGAGAAATAGGGTCATGTTTGATTAAACTAGTCAACTAAAAATGGCATCATCCCTATTTGAGGTTGCAGTTAAGCTTTTTTAATGTTCAATTTATTTTAAATTTTGGTTTTTGATTCTACATGTTACCTCTGTTAACTTTGACTTGATTTAATGATCACACAACCAACTTTATTCAACTTAATATTGTTAGAAAATTATATATTACGGAGCAATGGAACACATAAAATATTGCAGAAATATAAACACAGAAAACGCACAAAACAAGAGAGACACAGATATAGGTGGTTCACCCAGTTTGGGCTACGTCCACCCTGAACAGCCAGTCCTTCCTTTCTATTATCCAGCAAAATGAAGAGACACAACCTACAGCAAATCCGCTGTAATATCCTCTGTTTTCTCTCACAGTCTCACCTCTTTGTTTCTCGCTCACAGAATACACATCTATCACACAGCCTCAAATACAATACCCTCATACAAAGAGAGGGGTTGCCTTCTAGGGAAAAAAAACCTAAACTAAACATAAGTTCTACCGTTAGATCATCCGCCTAATGAACGGCCCAGATTGACTAGAAATTACTATACTTTTACAAGGCAATTTTACAGCTGTTTTTAGCTTCAGGGGCGCTGCCCCCAAAACCCCCCACCAGGGGGGGGCTCCCAAAGGTCACAGCCGCCCCCCCGTGGACCCCGCTTGCAGCAAATATTTTACGGGCGACGTTGCTGCCCCCATTTCGAACTGGGGTCCTATGTGGCGATACCTTTGAATATAGAAGATAATCAGGCTCCACACCCAACAATCTCCCACTTGGAGACTGATTGTAGCAACTCCACCGCTGCTCCATTTGTTAGACAATGACTCCTCTTTGGACCTGGCTGTTTCTCATCTTCATCGTCATCCTTGAAGACCAACTGAAACTGAGCATATTCTCAGTTTCTCCCTGGTTACAACTTTTGTTAGCATATCTGCAGGATTTTGGCTAGTGTGTATCTTTTCTAGCTTCAACTCTCCATCTTCCAACACTGATCGTATGAAATGGTACTTGAGCTGTATGTGTTTAGTCCTGGAATGAAATGCTGAGTTCTTTGCAAGATGAATGGCACTTTGACTATCACTGTATAATGTGCCCATATCATGCTCCTTACCCAATTCACCCATAAAACTTTGTAACCAAATCATTTCTTTACTAGCCTTTGTAGCAACAACATACTCTGCTTATGTTGTTGAAAGTGCAACAACACTTTGGATTTTTGAAACCCAACTGATAGATGTTCCTCCAACAGTAAATACATATCTTGTAGTGCTCCTCCTGTTATCTCTGTCACCTGCCATATCTGCATCAACATATCCTTGTAGGGAGATGTTTGAACCACCAAAGCATAATGCTTGATTTGTGGTACCTTTCAAATATCTGAGAATCCATTTCACTGCCATCCAATGTTCCTTTCCTGGATTGTTCATGTACCTGCTTACAACTCCCACTGCATGTGCAATATCAGGCCTTGTGCAGACCATTGCATACATTAAGCTTCCAACTGCTGATGCATATGGAACTTTAGACATATAATCCATGTCTTCTTGGGTCTTTGGGCACATTTCCTTGCTAAGTTTGAAATGGCTAGAAAAAGGTGTACTAACTGGTTTTGCATTGTGCATGTTAAATTTTTTCAACACCTTTTGTATGTACTCATTCTGAGACAATGTTAATTTATGATTTTTCCTGTCTCTAGTTATTCTCATACCAAGGATTTGTTTTGCAGCTCCCAAATCCTTCATTGCAAATGAATTTGCCAATTTTCTTTTGAGCACATTTATTTCTTGCATGTTAGATCCTGCAACAAGCATGTCATCTACATACAATAACAATATAATATAGCTGCCATCATTTTGCTTTTTCAAATAAACACAATGATCAGAGTGACATCTAGTATAACCTTGTTCAGACATAAACTTGTCAAATTTTAGACTGCCTTTGAGCCTGTTTTAAGCCATACAAGCTCTTCTTCAACCTACACACTAGTTTCTCCTTCCCTTTCACCTCATATCCTTGTGGCTGTTGCATATATATCTCTTCCTCCAAATCCCCATGGAGAAAGGCTGTCTTTACATCTAACTGCTCAAGATGAAAATCTTCAGCTGCTACAAGACTTAAAATGGTTCTGATTGAAGTCATTTTAACAACAGGAGAAAATATTTCATCAAAATCAATACCTTTCTTCTGTGCAAACCCCTTCACCACAAGTCTAGCTTTATACCTCTGTTTTCCTCCATCTTCTTCCTTCAGCCTGTAAACCCATTTATTCTTCAATGTAGTTTTTCCTACAGGCAACCTGACTAAATCCCAAGTCTGGTTATGCATTAAGGAGTCCATCTCTTCTTCCATGGCTACCTCCCACTTCTTCCTGCTTTCAACCTGCATTGCTTCTTCATAACATTCTGGTTCACCGGAATCAGTCAACAGTAAATAATATAATGAAGGAGAGTATCGTTCAGGGGGTCTACTTATCCTGGTAGATCTTCTAACACCACTTTCAGGTGTTTGGGGTGCCTGTTGTTGTTGTGGTGGTTGTTGTTGTTGTGGTTGTTGATTATTATTATTTTCAGGCACCTTTCCCTTTTCAGTGATTTCATCAAGAACTGCGTATTCCTTGTTTTCCTTTTCCTGTTTCTTTTCCTGCAACTGATTCTTATACAAGACCTTTTCATTGAATATTACATCTCTGCTCCTAATGATTTTGTGATTTTCGTAATCATATAAGCGATAACCAAAACCATTAACACCATATCCAATAAAGGTACATTTCTTTGACTTTGCCTCAAGCTTTGTTCTATTTTCTTTATCAATATGGACAAAGGCCTCACAACCAAAAGGCTTTAAAATAGAGTAGTTTACCTTTTTACCTGTCCATGCTTCCTCTGGAACACCACCATCCAAGGAACTTGAGGCCCTCTGTTTATTAGATAAACAACAGTATCTATAGCATCTACCCAAAACTGCAAAGGAAATCCCGCATGCAATCTCATGCACCTTGCACACTCCATGATTGTTCTGTTCATCCTTTCTGACACACCATTTTCTTGTGGTGTTCTTGGAACTGTCTTCTCTCTACGAATTCCATGCTCTAAACAGTACCTATCAAACTCTTTGCTGCAATATTCACCTCCATTGTCTGATCTAAGACACTTCAATTTCTTTCCTGTCTCAATCTCAACCAAAGCTTTCCATTTCTTGAAAGTATCAAATACATCAGATTTATTCTTAATACAATAAATCCAAGTTTTTCTAGTTGCATCATCAATAATAGTAACATAATAACGAGAGCCACCGAGAGATGATACTTGAGCAGGTCCCCATACATCTGTATGCACAAGCTCTAATTTTTCATTCTTATTTTCTTTCCCAACTCTGAGAAATCTGACTCTCTTATGTTTTCCATAAATGCAATTCTCACAGAAGTCCAAATCAACATTCTTCAGACCTGGCAACAAATTCCTTGAGTGAAGAATCTTCATCCCCTTTTCACTCATGTGTCCGAGCCTATGATGCCATAATGCTGCATCTGCTCCTTTGGAAGTTAAAGCATTAACAGAGTTAGAAATACCATTGCATAAATACAATGTACCAACCTTTTCGCCTTTTTCTATTACCAGGGATCCTTTGGTTACCTTCCAAGCTTTGTCTGTGAAAGTTGTCACACAACCTTCACCGCCTAGATGCCCTATTGAAATCAGATTTTTCTTTAGATCTGGAACATGCCTTACCTCCTTTAGTAGCCATTGGTTTCCATTCTGTTGTTTTACAAGAACCTTACCCATTCCAACAATTTTACAGGGTTTATCATCACCCAAACGAACTTGTCCAAAATCTCCTTGAACATAGTCATGAAAGTATTTCTTATCAGGTGTGGCATGGAATGAGGCCCCTGAATCTACCACCCAGGAATCAGTAATATTTTCGAAAGAAAGAATCAAAGCATCTTGTAACACCTCACCTATCACATTTGCTTCATGATCGTTTTCTTGTTGTGCATCTCCTTCTTTTCCCTTCCGAGATCTACAGTCTTTCTTTAGGTGTCCTTTCTTTCCACATTTCCAGCACACTATCCCCGATCTTGACTTGGATCTGCCTTTCCTTGATTTACTACGATATCCTGAGCTCTTTTCTCTTTCCATTTTTCTTCCTCTAGACTCTGCACTCAAAGCATTTCCCGATGTCTCATCGGAGCTTTTCTGTCGCATTTCCTTGCTAAGGATAGCACCGACAACATCATCAAACTTTAAAGTACTAGATCCAGAAACGGAGTTACTAATGACCATTACCAAACCATTCCAACTTTCTGGTAATGAGCACAAGAATAACAAAGCTCTAACTTCATCATCAAAGTTTACCCCTACAGAACTTAACTAACTTGTAACTGTATTAAAATCATTTAAATGGTTTGCAACAGATCCACCTTCCGACATATTCATATTAAATAACCGTTTCATAAGAAATACCTTGTTTGAGGTCGAGGGTTTTTCATATAGTTTCGACAACATATGCATCAAACCCTCTGTCGTGGTTTCCTTCGAAATGTTGAAGGCGACTGACGCAGCAAGGCACACCCGTATTGTTCCGAGTGCCTTTCTATCGAGAAGGTTCCATTCTTCGTCTTTCATACCCGTCGGCATCTTTGTTTTTCCACCCAATGGTAGGTATAGATCTTTCTGATACAGATAATCTTCCATCTTCATCTTCCACAGCGAGAAGTTTTGGCCGTTAAATTTCTCGACCTTAAACTTACCATCTTCTACCATTGCTCCTACTCGAACCAAGAACCCTTCTTTCCTGCGAGTTTATTAGCCAAATAGACCTTCGGCTCTGATACCAGTTGTTAGAAAATTATATATTACGGAGCAATGGAACACATAAAATATTGCAGAAATATAAACACAGCAAACGCACAAAACAAGAGAGACACAGATATACGTGGTTCACCCAGTTTGGGCTACCTCCACCCCGAACAGCCGGTCCTTCCTTTCTATTATCCAGCAAAATGAAGAGACACAACCTACAACAAATCCGTTGTAATATCCTCTGTTTTCTCTCACAGTCTCACCTCTTTGTTTCTCGCTCATAGAATACACATCTATCACACAACCTCAAATACAATACCCTCATACAAAGAGAGGGGTTGCCTTCTAGGGCAAAAAACCCTAAACAAAACATAAGTTCTACCGTCAGATCATCCGCCTAATGAACGACCCAGATTGACTAGAAATTACTATACTTTTACAAGGCAATTTTACAGCTATTTTTAGCTTCGGGGGCGCTGCCCCTGAAACCCCCCGCCAGGGGGGGGGCTCCCAAAGGTCGTAGCCGCCCCCCCCTGGACCCCCCCTGCAGCGAATATTTTACGGGCGGCATTGCCGCCCCCATTTCAAACTGGGGTCCTATGTGGCGATACCTTTGAATATAGAAGATAATCAGGCTCCACACCCAACAAATATCCATTGAATAGTATAACAACGCCATCGATTCAATCAATGTTAAAGACCTCATGTTTTCTCTTTTTCTTAGGTTTTTGTTCTCTTCCTAGCTCTCACTATCGAAAGCACTTGAACTAACAAGCAAGGTAGTAAGAATAAAGTTCCTTACAAAGGGATCCAAGATAGCCTTTAAGTGACTCATAGTTTATGTAGTAGAACTAATAATAATAATAATAATTTTCCCTTTTTATACTATCTCTAGCTAAAAAGGGATCTAATATAGCCTTTAAGTGGCTCATAGTTTATGTAGTATGACTAATAATAAAAATACTTCTCCCTTTTCATACTATCTCTAGCTACCAAAATCATAAAAGTAGTTACTTCAAAACTTTTAAGGGTTAAGAGGTTATTTTGGGACTTACATTAACACACAAATTTCCTTCTCATGTAAGGTTTTCATCACATCATGTGGCTAGACAATTTATCAATGATCCCACACTGCGCCCTTCTTACCCCATTTTATAATTGCAATATGAAAAAACCAAATATCTATTTAAGGAAGAGAAAGAGTATGTATGATATAGTGTTCCCTTGATGCAAGGCTTGTCATTCAAAATTGGTCCTTTTTTTAAAGGATGGCTAATAAGAAAATAAGAAACATTATGGACTCACCAAACTCTTCTTTTACAGAAATCAATAAGGCAAGCAAGGTAGGGTCACTTCATTTTTTCTTTTATTCCCCTGTTTCTTATTAGAGGCCCTTTGTATCACACAACTTTATGAGTTGATCCTTCCTAGTAAGAGGCTCCCCTTCCTTTGCTTGAGAGTTGTTTGGGAAAATTAGAAAATCATTGAATCCTTTCTATCAATTAGAAATGAGAATGAGAAGGCTAGAGACACTCAGATGGACCTTGAACTAATCATGCTTGGAAAGGGCCTTAAAATAGACATGCTAAGAAAGGGACTTGAATTACACATCATTCCAAAAGGACCCATTAGAGAAATTTTGAGGTCTAAAATGGGTCTCTCAAGGAAAATAATAAAATAAGAAATATTAATTATCAAAGAGAAAGAAAGAAAATTGTCATTTTTATAAATGTCATTTTAAATTTCTGCATTAATAAGTTTACTCAAATTTCAAGGGTAGACACTCATTGGATGCACATAAAAAATTGAGTAAGCCTATACAAAGATAAATATAAAATACAATTAAAAAATGTAGTTTCCTTTCTTTTCCTCCAAAACTATTTACTCTTATTATTAAATCCTATTACTCTAAAGTTGAATTTGATAACACATTTGTCTTAGACCCATTTTTTACCTCAAAAGTTCTATAATGCTTAGATAAGGACGTGAATGGGAGGAGACTATAGAAAGGAAAGCTATTGGAACCATTCCTTGGAAGGGTGTTAGAAAGGTCAATGGACATGCCTTATAAATAAAGTAGACATGCATAGCCTTAAATCACGTACCTACCTATGTTGTAGATAATCATAACTTACCTACCATGTAGATAACCCTAACTTACCTTGCATGTAGATAATCCTAATTTATATACCGTTACTTGGTCCAATCAACCCTATTATTTAGGTAAGGGGGTCACTATGGGAAGGGATTGCAGTCCCAAACCTATATAGTATGGTTTGACATGCCCTTACTAGTCCAATCACTCATTAGGAAACAAGTTACACTTACCCATCTGTACATGGGATAGGACCCAGTAACAAAGAAAAATAAATGACCTTGTAACACAACATAACATGATTACATAAGGGTTGAAATATCCTCATATATCTTGATGCCAAGTAAGAGTGGTTTTTGCATCCAAAGATATGATAGAGGCCCAATGAGTACATACATATTAAAACATATAAATTCAAATAGGTGTCAATATGATGAGCATTTTCTTGTTTAGCTTCGGTGCTACATCCATACACAATATGAGTGAAAGGAAAAAGTTTGAGAGCAGGTAGCTATAGAACAACATACTACCTTCCTCCCTTTTTTGTTTCCAAAATTATCTCTTCCTTGTGGTAAGATATCTAAACCATACTCTCTCTTTTGAGAAGGAATCAATCCATTGATTCTCCGAGAGAAAGTGAGAAGGGAACATATAAGAAATGGAATATCTAGTGCCAAATAATATATAAGGCTCTACTCCCATCATGATTTCATTGTTTTTATCAAGCAAGAAAATAATGGGTTTGCTAGAGATAGACTTTTTTGTAGCTAATAATATTTCCTGAGCTAGGATTAGTGTCACTAAACCACATATTCAAACTCTACATATATCACTTACACTATCAATTGATCAGGATAACAATGTTTGGATTAAGAAACCTACCAATTACACTCTTCTCTTAGAACATCAACTATATATATCTAAATATTGTGTGGAACCAATAAGTTACCACAGGTTGGAGATGAAATATGCTAACAAGCATGAGTGGATGAGAACATTCTATTCCAATGAAATCAAATCATAAAACAAACCACCCGACTATAGGAAACAAACATTAAACCATACTAATGAGTTAGAAGCACTCTTTTTCTTTCTCACACACCCTAGGTTGGGAATATCTCTCAAAACCACCATCACTTTCACAATGTTGGAAAAGTATATCATTGGAAGACATCCAAATCAAGAGGGAAGTGGTACCTGATAATGTATGTTTGGATTGACTAGTTGTTTATATCGTTTGTCCCTCATCCCCTCACCTAGAACAATCATTTTTTTTCCTAGAAATAATAATGAATTCTTGCATCTATAATGTTTTTATTCAAGAAAAGGGATAACCACACTAAACCAATGTGATCTATACCCATAATTAGAAAAGAAATCCCCCTTACTTAAATAAGGAGGGAAATATAGGTGAAATGCTTAAAGAAAATACATGTTTCCTAAACCAAAAATAAGTTTATTTTTCATTCAATCCCATAGGCATGCAAGAATTTTGGTTTCAATGACTTGGTGAAAGGTGTTGTTTCTATGAATTGAATGCTTCTGATTTACTCATAAATCATAACAAGGCAGGGGTTAATGAGAGAGAACCTAGGGGATTGGAAAAACCTTGAGAAGCAATCATTTTCCCAAAAAATTAAGTGTTTCCTTAATCATACATACTCCACAACGTGGAAATTCAAGTAATAGAAACCTTGAACTAATAAAGGATTGATGCTCAACAAATCTTGAAATAGGGAGAGGGGAACTCACTAATAATAATTCCATTCCATTTTCTTATACTCTTTTATCTAACTTTCATCATTCAATCATGTCTTACTCAATTCAAAAAGGAGAAGCTTGCTATCCTTAATCAAAATCGATTGGAAAAATATCTAACATGATTATTCCCCTTGCAATGCTATGCTGATGGGGAATCCATCTTGTATAATGAAATAAAATCACATATTTTTGATACCTCTTTCTACACACCCACTAACCCATCTTATTGACTAAAAACCTAGTAATCTTGAATACCTCCTAATTGAAATTTATCTAATTCTCAAACTTCTTGTTGCGAGAATGACTCAAGAAAAAGTTAGTACCACCCACTCAAATTCATAAAAAAAGACTTAAATACTAAGGAATTTAACCATTGTGATAATGGCATAGTTCAACTATTTCATAAAAAATATTAGTTATAGTTAAAATCAATTATAATTAATTAAAAACCATATTGTATATATAATGTAGAGACAAATGGAGTCTCTCTTGATCAATTAACAACCTTCATGTACAACTTGAGTTACCTAATGATTGAGATCATATGTTTTCATGTAGGAGGTCATAGGTCTATATCCAAAGGTGGGTAGGATGTGTACACATATGTAGAGTTAGCAGTGGAATCATTATACAGAGGAGGTCCCTTGTCCCACAAACATGGGGTCTTATACAAAAATTTTGTGTTTAGCTAAATTATAACCTTAATAATTAATCATTATTATTTGATATAATATGATTATCAAATGTACACAAGAACATTTGATTACACGCATTAATAATACCTTTATTTTTTTATTTTTATTTTTGTAATTTTTATTTTCTATGTGGTTCATGATCCTCGGAGATTGGTGACTTGCTACGTCCACAAAATATTCAAATAGGGAGAGGGGAACTCACTAATAATAATTCTATTCCATTTTATTATACTCTTATATCTAACACTCATCATTCAATCATGTCTTATTCAATTCGAAAGGGAGAAGCATACCATCCTTAATGAAAATCGATTGGAAAAATATCTAACATGATTATTCCCCTTGCAATGCTATGTTGATGTGGAATCCATCTTGTCTTAATGAAAGAAAAACACATCTTTTTGGTACCTCTTTCTATGCACCCACCCACCCATCTTATTGATTGAAAACCTAGTAATCTCAACTACCTTCTAATTGAAATTTATCTAATTTTCAAACTTCTTGTTGTGAGCATGACTCAAGAAAGGGCAATATCACCCACTCAAATTCATCAAAAGAGAATTAACTACTAAGCAATTTAACCATTGTGATAATGACAATTCAATTGTTTCATAAAAAATATCAGTTATAGTTAAAACCAATTATAATTAACCATGTTATGTATATAATGTAGAGATAAAGGGAGTCTCTCTTGATTAGTTAACAACCTTCATGTACAACTTGAGTGACCTAACGATTGAGATCATATGTTTTCTCATAGGAGGTCATAGGTTTATATCCAAAGGTGGGTAAGATGTGTACACATATGTAGACTTTAACAATGAAATCATTATCCGGAGGAGGTCCCTTGTCCCACAAACATGGGTTCTCATACAACAATTTGGTTTTTGGATAAGTTATAACCTTAAAAATAGATTATTATTATTTGATATAATAAGATTATTAAATCTACACAAGAACATTTGAATATACACATTGATAATACCTTTATTTTATCTTCTTCTTCTTCTTTTAAATTTTATTTTCTATGTGTTGAAAATAGCAACAAGAAATGCTAAAAACAGAAATGCTAAAAATAGCATTGCTATAAATAGCATTTCAGGATATACTCCAATTCTATTGGAAATAGCAAAAAATAGAAATGCTAAAAATAGCATTGCTATAAATAGCATTTCGGGATATATTCCAATTTTGATTTGTCCTTGAATCAAAATTGAGAATTAAAATTCGAATTTAGTCTCACTAGCTATTTGAAAAATAATTAATTAATTCATCTTGAGTTAATTAGTTGGAGAAATTCAAACATGAAGCCTTTGTGAAGACATGCAATAGTTATCCCTTTGATTGAGGAAGTTATCCCTTAATTAAGGAGATAAGGATGAGTTGTAATTAGTTAGCTCAGTTAACTGAGTTAAGTCCAGTTAAATTAGTTCCAAATAGTTGGAGGAACTAATTATGAGTTCAGTCAGTTAATGCATGCGTGCATGCAACTAGCGTTCTCCAAATAACTAAATACTCTCATAAATAACCAATGCATGTCAGTTCAGACAGAGACCCAGTTGAGATTAAAGACAGGGACATTATACTATCAATTGGAGGAATTTTCCTATAAAGGAAACTCATCCATGTAGAAGGAATTATCTCCTTCAGGATTGCACAGTTATATAGAGGTCAGTGTTGTGTGTGAGGTGAGAATCAAGTTGCAGCTGGAGGACCCAGGAGAAACTGCGCAAGGAAATAGGAGGCTTGGAGGACTGAAGGAAGGCATATGTGTTGTTTATACTATCTATGAGCAACATTTGAGGGATTGTATTGAGAGTTGGATAGCTTGTGAGCTTAAGCTTTGTGTAATCCAGACATATTTCCACTTGTATGATAATACAGATAGCGGGGTTTTTAGCTGATGCTTTCCCCAGAGTATTCTTCTGTGTTTCATGTGTGATTGAATCTTCTTCTCTGTTATATGTGTTCCTATTTGATCTTGCTAAAAATCGATTAAGCTTCTGCAAGTTGGTTTGTAGAAGAAGCTCAAGTATTTTGCTTTAGTATATTGCATTATCAAGTGATCTACGGTGAGAATTTCTACATGGTATCAGAGCAAAGGTGATCAAAGTGAAGAACAATATACAAAGAAGAAAATTCGAAGTAAAAAAAAAAATTGGACCGTGAGTTTTCAAAGCAGATATGAAATTTTTTGTGCAAAATTTTTAGAAACAAATAGCAGAACTGGATTCCTTGTGGAAAAAGACCCAAATTCAAAAAAAAAATTGGCTGAATAGGAGTTCAAATGAGGGAGATATCGTTGATTTAAAATCAACTCTTTTCCCAGAAAATTTTGTGACGATGGGAAAGATGAAACAGATTGGTGTGCTAGCCAAGAACCTGTATGCACTTGAAGTACAAGATGCATGCAAAGCCTTGAGGAGCAAGGAAAAAGGTTAAATACTTGGAGGTGGAGAGGGAAAGTAAATTACCTCTCAACATGCAGTCCCAGAAGAAGTCTTAGACAATTGTGGAGGAGCCACAATTGGAGATGTTGAGAGGAGACCGAGTGGAGGCATCCACTCATGCAGAGACCTCTAGCACGGGGGAATTTTGAGCCAATTCAGCAGAGGGATCACATGCAACCATACCTCCAGGTGTGAGGTGGGGCGATGTGAAGTAATAGTCCCAAGAAGGCTGAAATAGGGGTAGGATCCTTGGGGTACCCTGTTGGCATTGTGGCACTGATTTAGAGCTATGGCACAGGTGTTGTCCTTGATGGCAACTCACTTTGGTGACAAATCTCAGAATGAAGGAAAAGATATATACGCAGGTTCACCTAGATGAAGGCGCGTATTCACGCGGGTTAGACGTGACAAAGGCGCGTATGCGTATATATGCACTTTCACGCAAGGAAAAGCGCGTATATGTTGGAGAACTTACTTTTGGTCTGTGGTATTTAGTCCTTGGTATTTGAACCTATGGTTTTGGACCATGGTATCTCGTCAGAAGTGTTGATCCCAAGTATTGGGTCCATGGTATTGTTTTATTATGGTTTTGGACCGTGGTATTGTGAAAGGCCTAAGACTATAAAAGAGGAAGGAGATCATTTGGCAAAGGATCATCTGAGTTAATTGAATATCTAATAAGTGCTAGATCTAAAATATTGGTGATTGGGGTTGTGGTGCAGATCTGGATCTGAATGAAGGAGGAACCTTAGCGCAAAGAGAAGGATAAGTTCTATTGATGGGTCATAATCTTAAGGCTTGAATAATAGTATCTTTGTATGATTTTGATCTGTTATATGTGGCACATGCTTGATCTATAAATCTGATAATCTGGGTTAATTAGTGTTTGAATATTTGAAAGAGTGAATTATCCTTTATAGATATGTACGCAGGTTTAGTGAAGCGAAGGCACGTATACACGCTGGTTCAGTGAATAAAAACAGCGTATACGCAGGTTGGTCCAAACACAGAAGCGTATGCACGCAGGTTTCAGGTTATTGAAGTAGCGTACATCTCTTGAGTTGGGTTCTAGCTGCTTCTGTTTATTGTTGCAGTGTTCTGGGTTCAGAATTTGGTGTGTGGTTACTGTTATTGTGTTTTGGGTACAGCTGTCAGAGAAGTGTCTACTTGATTCAGTTCTAATTGGTGAAAAGGAGATTGTTTGATGCATAAATTCTTGATGATTGATTGATGTTCATGGATCCAGTCTGAAAATTTATGAAACGTGGTCCCTGGAAGAAAGAGAAGGTTGTAGCCTTCTGTAGGTCAGCACCTACGTACTAGTATCTTGGCTAGTGCAAGAGCTAAGGGGGTTGTAGCTCCCTTCCAGGAGAAGCTGGAGAATGAGAGAGGGTTGTAGCTCTCAGCAGGTTGCAGCCTGCGTACTGGTAAAGGACTGCACTAGTATAGAATCATTGTAAAAAGAAGTTTCTAATTAAAAGGAAGATAGAGACGAATTGCAGCAGGTGGTTTTCACCCACATTGGGTTTCCACCTTATATCTTGTGTTCTTGTGTGTGATTGTCTTCTGCTCTATTTTATTGTTTCTGGTTACTGTTTATTTGATTCTGATACACAGATTAATAATGAACATCTGTAAGATAAAGTAAATTATAAGTTTGCATGGTATACGTGGTTTTCCTTCTACGTAGTTGCGTATATACGCGGTTTTCATTAACTGAAGTAGCGTATATGATCTGGATTTGAAAAAGGGAATATTTGACTTGATAATATTGATTCACCCCCCCCCCCCCCTCTCAGTATTATTTCCAACAATTGGTATCAGAGCAGGTCCTTCTGAAGAAGCTTGATCGCTTGAAGGAAGATCCATCATCATGAGCAACTACGAGAGAGCGAGAGAGAAGCATCTATCAGGCCACCAATTTTTGATGGGACCAACTTCGTCTATTGGAAGGTAAGAGTCACAACCTATCTTCAATCTCTTGGTACAGAAGTCTGGGATATCATAGATACAGGGTACACTTTTCCATCCACAACTCCTACAGATTCGGCTGGTAAGAAGCAATATGAAACAAATGCAAAGGCTATCAATACTCTATTAGGATGTCTATCTCAATCAGAATTCGTCAAGGTTATGCAGTATAAATCTGCAAAAGAAATATGGGACAAGATTGTTCTGAGCTATGAAGGAGATGAACAGGTAAAACGAGCAAAACTTCAAACCCTCAGAATTTAGTATGAAAATCTTAGAATGCACAATGATGAAAGTGTGGCTAACTATTTCCTTCGTGTAGATGAGATTGTTAATTGTATGAAAAATTTGGGTGAAGAAATAAAAGAGGTTGTTGTGGTTGAAAAGTTCTAAGATCTTTGTCCCCTAAGTTTAAATCAAAAGTTTATGCAATAGAAGAAAAGGAGAATCTATGGAACCTTACCATGTCACAGCTGCACAGAATTCTAACTGCTTACAAAATGAGGAAAGGAGGACCATCAGACAGGAGAGAAGCTGCATTCAAGGCATCAGGCAAAGGAGATTACTATGAGTCAGGACATATGTCAGAAGAAGAGGAAGAATCAAATTTTGTCAAGAACCTTCAACGGGGTGCTGGCAGATTCAGAGGTAAGTTACCTTTCAAATGCTTTGCTTGTGGAAGAGTCGGTCACTATGCTGCCAAGTGTCCTCATAAAGATAAGCTTGACAAAGGTAAGGAACCTGTTAGATGGAACAAGAAACAGAATGTAAATAAGAAAAGCTATTACACTCATGAAGATAGTGATGGACTTTCAAATAGTGATGAAGAAGGCTATAATTATAAACTTTTAATGGCTTTTGAAGATGATGATTTTGTGGATGTTATAGATGAAGAAGGTCTTTATGAAGAGATTTCTAGACTCAAAATTTGTTTAGAAGAGAAGAATGTGATCATAGATACTCTACAATTCCAACTTGCTGAAAAGGAAAAACATCATGAAAAGTTAGAATGTGAAATTGTGGGACTGAGAAAAGAGATTGAGAAAACAAAAGCTCTTAATCTTAGATTTGTTAAAGGATTTGACACTTTAGATGAGATTATCAAAGTGCAGCGCTCTCCACTAATCAAGACAGGTCTGGGATATAATGAAGAAACAACTCAAGCGCAGAAACCATCTACCTCCAAGAGTTATCTTGATGCTGCAAGGAGAAGTGAACAAAGACCAAATGGAAATCACCAGGTAAATTAGGGACAATTTACCTCAAGAATGAACAAAGACTACCAGGTAAATCAGGGAAATCTGCTTTAAGGACAAACAGAAGCTACAACCAGCCATAGGTAAAACCTTCTCAATTTGCCTCAAGAATGGATGTCAATAGGAACTACAATCATTTGGCTGGTAGATTTGATAATCACAGGGGTTTTTTCAATGGCCAATGCTTTTCTTGTCATAACTTTGGTCACAAAGCAGCTCAATGTGTTGCCTATAAGACAATCATGACTAGAGAAGCTCATAAACAGAGGAGTATGACTGGGATCATGAAAAGGACCTACAACAACTTCTCTACTCTTGAAAATGAAATAGAATGTTCTATTTGTAACAATTTCGGTCATGAAGATTCTGAATGCGGGAGCAGGTTTCGGTAGACAACTCAGAAGGAGCAAGCCGCAAGTGCCAAATCATGGAGAATAAAAGAACCACAACCAGAAAGATGTGGTATAGCCTTATATGTGGAAGGGTAGGAAAATCAATGGTACAACGATAGTGGATGTTAGAAACATATGACAGGTGATAAAGAAAAGCTTCAGTCATATAGTGCCTTAGAGAAGGAGAAGAAGGTCTCTTTTGGAAATGACACCCCTGCTCTCATAAAAGGTAAAGGTTCTGTTCAGATGAAAGAAAGGGTCAAAGATGGAAATGTCATGTATGTTGATGGATTAAAGCATAATCTATTAAGTGTCAGTCAGATGTGTGATCAAGGAACTAAGGTAGTATTTCGATCAAATGGATGTAGTGTTCGTGATCTTGATACAGGAAAAATAGTGATCAAAGGCATAATAACTCCAAATAATTTATACATATTCAAAGAAGGACAACATCAATGCTATCTAAGCAAGAATGATGAACACCGGCTATGGCACAGAAGATTGGGACATCTTAGTTTCTCATAGATAAGGAAAGCATGCAAATACCAGGCAATTCGTGGTCTTCCAGACATCAGAATTCCAGACAATACAATATGAAAATCGTGTCAGTTTGGTAAGCAAACCAGAACTAACTTCCCTGAGAAAGAAGGATCAACCAGCAGACCGCTTGAACTTGTCCATACTGATGTATGTGGTCCTTCTAGGAAAAGGTCACCTCGAGGAGAAGAATACTTTATATTATTCATTGATGACTATTCCAGGATGTGTTGGATAGGACTTATGAAGCACAAAGATGAAGCCTTTGAAAAGTTCAAATCATTCAAAGCCTTGGTGGAGAACGAATCAGATCACATAATCAAATGCCTCAGGTTTGATCGAGGAGGAGAATTTACCTCGAATGAATTTTTCGATTTTTGTGAAGAACATGGAGTAAGAAGGGAATTCTCTACAGCTAGGACTCCTCAGCAAAATCGAGTAGTAGAAAGGATGAACAGAACAGTTCAACAAATGGCTCATGCTATGCTTGATGAGTCTGAAACTCCCGCAACCTTCTGGGGTGAAGCCGCATTTGCTGCAGTTGTTATTCTCAACAAAACGAATGTCCGGGTGAACAACACTCAAACTCCACATGAGCTCTGGTATGGTGAGACTCCTTCGGTAAAATATTTCAAAATTTTTGGAAGCAAATGCTATATCAAAAATACTGATGAGAATCTTGGCAAGTTTGAAACTAGAGTAGATGAAGGCATTCTCCTTGGTTACTCTCCTCACAACAAAGCTTACAAGTGTTATAATAAAAGGCTTGGAAAAATTGTTGAAAGTATTGATGTAGTAATTGATGAAGAAGAAAACACTCATAGGCAGGTAAGATCTGAAGATTTCGAAGATGATGAGGACTATCCTTCAACATCAAATTAGACTTATGATGAATAAGAAGCTCAAGAGGCACCAGAAGAACAGATAAGGATAGAAGATAAGACTCCATCCAAGTACGTTCAGAAGAATCATCCAGAATCTCAAATTTTGGGGCGGAAAGAGGCAGGCATACAAACAAGAAGAACAATTGCAGAAGCCTCAAGCTATTTGGCTTTGCTCTCCTCTACTGAACCACAAAATGTAAAAGAGGCATGCAAATATGAATGCTGGGTCAAGGCAATGGATGAAGAACTTGAGCAGATCGAAAAGAATAACACTTGGGTATTGGTTCCTAGACCAAAAGATAAGAATGTCATAGGGACAAAATGGATCTTCAAAAACAAGTTGAATGAAAATGGGGAAGTGATTAGAAACAAGGCCATAATTTTTTGTAAAGGGTATGCTCAACCAGAAGGAATAGACTTTGAAGAAACTTTTGCTCCCGTTGCTAGACTTGAGGCCATCAAAATGTTCCTTGCTCTCTCTAGCTTTCAGAAGTTCAAAGTATTTCAAATGGACGTGAAATCAACCTTTCTGAATGGAGACTTAGAAGAAGAAGTGTACATTGAGCAACCAGATGGTTTCATTCTTGGGAATGATCCAAATCTTGTATGTAGACTAAAAAAGGCTCTCTATCTTAAATAGGCTCCAAGGACTTGGTACTACCGTTTGGACAAATATCTTCATCAACAAGGTTTTTCAAAAGGATCAGTAGATAGAAATCTTTATATAAAAATTGAAAATGACAAATTGCTAATACTTTTTTTTTTCCACAGAAAAAAATCGGTAACCTTTTATTTATAAAAATGAAAAGTTACACTTAGCATATGCATTGAAGAATTTCCGGAAGAAACCCATTGGGCTCATGTGCTTTTGCACACAATGCGACGTAGCGAGGCTACCTTGCATTCAAAAAGAATGAGAGAAAAAGAAAAAGAAAAGGGAAGAGAGAAAGAGGAGAAAAGCACAAGCTTCTAGGTAGTAGGAAAAAAGATCCTACAAATCACGTTTTTCTCCCTTTCTTCTTCTCGACCTTGTGCCATTCTCCCTGAGATGGCTCACAAGTGGCAAGGACAATCTGATTTTCGACATGTTGAGTTCCTGTGTCCTTGTTCGAATCTGATGTTTCTGAAGTATGATGTCTTTTAATTCCTCCACTGCCTGGGTCCAGAACATTCCTGCCTGATTGTTTCGTTGGACGATGTGGATCCATGGGAATAGTCGTGTCCACTGTTTGCACCTCAGGTTCCTGTGTAGGTTGTTTGCTTTCTGATGGAGCTGGTTCCTCTTCTTCTTCTGACTCATCCTCCTCTGACTCAGGAGGGGGAAACTGCCAACCTTTCCTCTGCTTCCTGTTCGGTTTCTTTTTGCTGTTTGTTTTCTTAACCTCTGGGCATGTATTTTGAAGATGTCCGGTCATCCTGCAATTCCTGCATCTGAACGAAATATTCTCGTAATCAAGTGATTGCAACCAGTTTTGTTGCTTATAGATCAACATGATGTTCTCTGGTAAACCTTTGCTTAGATCCACTTCTACACAGATCCGAGCAAAAGTGAAGATTCTATTTTCTAGCCTTTCCGTGTCTGTTTTAATATACCGTCCAAGGCTGTTTCCGATGCTTTCTAAAACCTGTTCGTTCCAGAAGTGAAGAGGTAGGTTGTGAAGTCTCACCCATACTGGTAATCTGGAAACTGTCATGCTGTTGGGGTCAAATTCTGGAAACCATGGGGTGATAAACAACCCCGTGGACCCCCAGAACCAAGGCCCCTCTCTGATTATTATATCTCTTTCCTCCGAGGTTTGAAATTTAACAATAAAAAACCCCTTGGAACAGAGGTGTATTTCACATTCCAGAGACCATTGAGTAAAAATCCAGTGAAAAAGGTCCATGGGTTTAGGCCAGAAGCAATTGAAGCGGCATATTAGTGCCTGGGCTTCATATGTCTTTGTGTGCTCCTCTGTTGCTGTACTGTTGATTTTTAGTGTTGGGGTTTGTTCTTGAAGTTCTACTATGTAGGGTCTCGGTGTATTTCCAGCCTGTTCTGGAGGTGAGCCCACCGCTTTTTTCCTTTGAAGGATGTTTTTGTAGGAGGTGCCTCTGTTTGATTGCTGATGACTGTTGGGCGTATTCCTTTTGTCTCCCCCTACAGATCTTGGGATGCTTTGAACCACACCCCCTCGCAGACGCAATTTTAGGGTAATGGTCATTTCTGGTTTAATGGAGTAGTCCTTTAAGAGCCTGCAATCCTAGAGGGAGTGGTTCCCATTGACCAGATATTGGACCGGTACAGGATACCCCATCAATCCCCATATTTTATGCTTGAGTTGAAGGATAGAGGAATCATTGTTTACCCAGACTATATGTGAGTTACCCACAGGAGGTCTGATAAAAATTTGAAAAGGAGAAGAGTACGGCAGGATCTGGTTCTTACCTATTGCTGGAGTAGGGAGTACTTCCTGCTTTTGCCGATCCCTCCTCTTTGCCTCATTCTTCTGGTTCAGCATTTGGGTCTGCATGACAGGCTTGGGTGCCTCTGCTCTTGTTGCCATTTTCCTCCTGACGACTGCATGTGGAAAGGCCTTGTTGAGGCCCTGATCTGTTAGATCTGGCTTTTTCTCTGTAAACCCAAATACATCACTATGTTTTGTATTCTGTCTGTGCCTTGATTTCTCCAGATCTGACTTGTGGGGGGCGTTTTTCATAACCCCAGCCGCTATCTCCAGAATATCTGCTTTTTGCATGAATGTTCAACCCCCCGGGATCGTGTTGCCTTTGGCTAGATCCGTTGTAGCTCTCAGCTTCCATCCATTGGTGCCAGACCTCGTCTTCCTTTGTGAATAAAGGGACGCAGCTGGCCTCTTAGCCCAGATCCAATCCCGCGCAGTTCGATCCTGCCATACCACTTATTTTTTGGCTTTTAGCTTGTGGGCGGTCAATCGATAGCCAGGGTATAACTCTGGTGAAGCTCTGGTTTGCATTGTGTTGGCGGCAGAGATTGCGGTTCCTGAGGCCCTTGCCTTCGTTGTCCATCCCTCTGTCTCTGTTTTCTGTGCGGGAGTCAATGCATCGGGGTAGCTGTTCCATAAGGCACCCTAGTCCCCGTAACAGCCGTTGAAAATCATTTGGGGATGAGCGAACGGGAGGTCGGCTCAGATCTGCTTGTGTGGATTCAGGTCCCATGCTGGAGTCCCACGGCCTCCAGATTCTGCCCAGTCAGTTTGCATCTCCTCATGAAAGTTAACAGTGTCGTCCTGGGGAGAATCGAGGCCTGCAATCGCAGAGATCTTGAGATCCTGGAAACGCTGATAAACCCTGGTCGCCATTTTCTCCTTGCAACCCCGATGACAAACTCACCACAAATTGCTAATACTTGTTGTGTATGTAGATGATATTATCTTTGGCAGCAATGAAGAAGCTATGAGTCAAAACTTTGCCTTGGTGATGTAGAAAAAATTCGAAATGTCATTACTTTGAGAGTTGACATATTTTCTTGGTCTACAAATCCAACAAAATGAAGGCGGTATCTTTTTGTCTCAAACCAAGTATCTCATGTAGATCTTGAAGAAATATGGCATGGAAGATTCGAAACCAGTATGTACCCCTATGGTTACAGGATGCAGCCTCAGTGCAAATGATGAATCAGCAGCAGTGCATCAACCAACCTATAGATCCATGATTGGAAGTCTGCTTTATTTGATAGGTACCCGACCAGACATCATGCATGCAGTGGGAATGGTTGGAATATTTCAGGCAAATCCAAAGGAAACTCATCTTCAGGCAGTGAAGAGAATATTCAAGTATCTTCAAGGAACTCAAAACTATGGCTTATGGTATCCGAGAGATACAGATCTCACTCTTCATGCTTATACAGATGCAGATTGGGCTGGAAGCATGGATGACAGAAAGAGCACAAGTGGTGGTGCATTCTTTATGGGTTCCAGATTAGTATCTTGGTTCAGCAAGAAACAAAGTCCGATTGCTCTATCTACAGCTGAAGCGGAACATGTGGCTGTTGCATCTTGTTGCACTCAACTCCTTTGGATGATGCAAACCTTGCAAGATTTTCAAATCACTTGTACACCACCTATCTCCATCTTATGTGATAATACAAAATGCAATCAACATTTCAAAGAATCCATTTATGCATTCAAAGACCAAGCACATACCTATCAAATATCATTTCCTCGGGGAACAAGTGCTTGAACAAAAGGTCAAGTTGGAATATGTTCCCTCTAAGGAACAAGTTGCTGATATACTCACCAAACCACTGCCCAGGGAGACATTTGAATACCTTAGACAGAAGCTGGGAGTAGTTGATGCTTCATCCTGCTGTTGAAACTTGTCTGTTTTAGAGAAAAGTGGTTGTACGCGAGTTGGCTGAAGAGGATCCACGTACATACGCTGGTTTATATAGATATAGTCGCGTATATGAAGGCTTGATGGATATTAGAAGGGACTGGCTCTAGTTGAAGATATTCTGATATGGGTCTGACATAGACCATCTGGCACAGGTTCAGGGGGAGCAGATAAAATTCTAATGATGCATTGTTGGCATTATCTTAGAAGCTTTTGGTTCAAGTTCACGGCTGTTGTTGGTTTCAAGTGGAACAAATGCAGAGGGAGAACAGAAGGAAATCATGGTTGCTGATCTGAATGGTGATTGACAGATGTTGCTGATATCAGTTATTGGTGACTTTCATAAGTCTTGCTCTAGATATTTCGTCTCTATGTCATGTATCTCTTTTATGGTGTCAAGGTCATGTAACGGCCTATTTTGGTTTCCCCACTATGCCTGGGATGAAGATGTAATGTACTTGGTTGTCATATGTAAATTTCTGATGTATCCCCACTTGGTTGGGTGGATGATCCCCACTTGGTTGGGTGATGGATGTATGTATTGAGTCTTTTGGTGATAGGAAGGTCTTTTATGATGTATAAGTCATGGTTCTTCTTGAAGAACATCTTTTTGCAGATCTTGCCTACAGTCAGGGGGAGCATGGTCAGCATAGCAGGGCAGAAATTTCAACATGTACTCAGGGGGAGCACAACCCTTTGCCCTTGATGACAAAGGGGGAGAATGACTTTGAGGATCTTGGGGTTGCCATCAAGTCCAAAGGGGGAGATTGTTGGCATTGTGGCACTGATTTAGAGCTATGGCACAGGTGTTGTCCTTGATGGCAACTCACTTTGGTGACAGATCTCAAAATGAAGGAAAAGATATATATGTAGGTTCACCTAGACGAAGACGCGTATTCACGCGGGTTAGACGTTACAAAGGCGCGTATGTGTATATACGCACTTTCACGCAAGGAAAAACGTGTATCTGTTGGAGAACTTACTTTTGGTCCATGGTATTTAGTCCTTGGTATTTGAACCTATGGTTTTGGACCATGGTATCTCATCGGAAGTGTTGATCCCAAGTATTAGGTCCATGGTATTGTTTTATTATGGTTTTGGACCCTGGTATTGTGAAAGTCCTAAGACTATAAAAGAGGAAGGAGATCATTTGGCAAAGGATCATCTGAATTAATTGAATATCTAATAAGTGCTAGATTTGAAATATTGGTGATTGAGGTTATGGTGCAGATCTGGATCTGAATGAAGGAGGAACCTTAGCGCAAAGAGAAGGATAAGTTCTATTGATGGGTCATAATCTTAAGGCTTGAATAATAGTATCTTTGTATTATTTTGATTTGTTATATGTGGTGCATGCTTGATCTATAAATCTGATAATTTGGGTTAATTAGTGTCTGAATATTTGAAAGAGTGAATTATCCTTTATAGATCTGTACGCAGGTTCAGTGAAGCGAAGGCGCGTATACACGCTGGTTCAGTGAATAAAAACAACGTATACGCAGGTTGGTCCAAACACAGAAGCGTATGCACACAGGTTTCAGGTTATTGAAGTAGCGTACATCTCTTAAGTTGGGTTCTAGCTGCTTTGGTTTATTGTTGCAGTGTTCTGGGTTCAGAATTTGGTGTGTGGTTACTGTTATTGTGTTTTGGGTACAGCGGTCAAAGAAGTGTCTACTTGATTCAATTCTAATTGGTGAAAAGGAGATTGTTTGATGCAGAAATTCTTGATGATTGATTGATGTTCATGGATCCAGTCTGAAAATTTATGAAATGTGGTCCCTCGAAGAAAGAGAAGGTTGTAGCCTTCTGTGGGACAACACCTACGTACTAGTATCTTGGCTAGTGCAAGAGCTAAGGGGGTTGTAGCTCCCTTCCAGGAGAAGCTGGAGAATGAGAGAGGGTTGTAGCTCTCAGCAGGTTGCAGCCTGCGTACTGGTAAAGGACTGCACCAGTACAAAATCATTGTAAAAAGAAGTTTCTAATTAAAAGGAAGATAGAAATGAATTGCAGCAGGTGGTTTTCACCCACATTGGGTTTCCACCTTATATCTTGTGTTCTTGTGTGTGATTGTCTTCTGCTCTGTTTTACCGTTTCTGGTTACTGTTTATTTGATTCTGATAAACAGATTAATAATGAACATTTGTAAGATAAAGTAAATTATAAGTTTGCATGGTATACACGGGTTTCCTTCTACGTAGTTGCGTATATACACAGTTTTCATTAACTGAAGTAGCGTATATGATATGGATTTGAAAAAGGGAATATTTGACTTGATAATACTGATTCACCCCCCCGCCCTCTCAATATTATTTCCAACATACCCAACCTCTTTGATTAGACCTTGCTACAGGAGCCCCGACGAGGAGTAGCAGGACTGGCTGAATGGGTAGATATAGATGCGGATGGAGCGGCAGAGGGAGCTTCAGCATCAGAGGGTGTTTCTAGCCCAACAGGAAGGTCAGTTGGGAGATCAGTTACTTACTTCTCAGTAATTGAGTTGCAGTGCAGCATTGGGCAGCACGATTCAACATGATGAGTGGAGGTGCAATGCGGATGTAGTGTTGGGAGATAAAACCAGCAGCAACACGGATGCAGCGAGAGGAATCAGTGGGATTGATGCAGTCAGAGATCAAAGTGACAGAGGCTAGAGTAGTCAGATACTGGAGAGCGTAGAGGTGCAAAGTTTTCAGTCGACAGAGGCAATAACAGTCAGAGACTTTGATGACAGATGCATCATATTGATTCAGGTTGTATATTTTTTGTTTTTGGAGTTGTTGCAGCAACAACACTTGAGAAAACTGTTGCATGCGGAACATTCCAAAGGTTTTGGATCGGGTTCGAGTTGAATGCCTTTCTTGTTGAGAGGGAGTGTTGAAAATAGCAACAAGAAATGCTAAAAATAGAAATGCTAAAAGTAGCATTGCTATAAATAGCATTTAAGGATATACTCCGACTCTGTTGGAAATAGAAAAAAATCGAAATGCTAAAAATAGCATTGCTATAAATAGCATTTCAGGATATATTCCAATTTTGATTTGTCCTTGAATCAAAATTCGAATTAGCCTCATTAGCTGTTTGAAAAATAATTAATTAATTCATCTTGAGTTAATTAGTTGGAGAAATTCAAACATGAAGTCTTTGTGAAGACATGCAACAATTATCCCTTTGATTGAGGAAGTTATCCCTTAATTAAGGAGATAAGAATGAGTTGTATTTGAGTTGTAATTAGTTAGCTCAGTTAACTGAGTTAAGTCCAGTTAAATTAGTTCCAAATAGTTGGAGGAAGTAATTGTGAGTTCAGTCAGTTAATGCATGCATGCATGCAACTAGTGTTTTCCAGATAACTGAATATTCTCTCATAAATAACCAATGCATGTCAGTTCAGACAGAGATCGAGTTGAGATTAAAGACAAGGACATTGTACTATCAGTTGGAGGAATTTTCCTATAAAGGAAAATCATCCATGCAGAAGGAATTATCTCCTTCAGGATTGCACAGTTATATAAGAGGTCATTGTTGTGTGTGAGGTGAGAATCACAAAGGTTGCAGCTGGAAGACCCAGGAGAAACTGCGCAAGGAAATAGGAGGCTTGGAGGACTGAAGGAAGGCATATGTGTTGTCTATTCTATCTATGAGCAGCATTTGAGGGATTGTATTGAGAGTTGGATAGCTTGTGAGCTAAAGCTTTCTGTAATTCAGACATATTTCCACTTGTACGATAATACAGATAACAGGGATTTTAGCTGAGGCTTTCCCCAGAGTATTCTTTTGTGTTTCATGTGTAGTTGAATCTTCTTCTCTATTATATTTGTTCCTATTTGATCTTGCTCAAAATCGATTAAGCTTTCGCAAGTTGGTTTGTAGAAGTAGATCAAGTATTTTGATTTAGTATATTGCATTATCAGGTGATCTACGGTGAGAATTTCTACACTATGTGATTCATGATCCTCAGATATTGGTGACTTGCTACATCCACAAAATATTGAAATTGGGAGAGGGGAACTCACTAATAATAATTATATTCCATTTTATTATACTATTCTATCTAACATTCATCATTCAATCATGTCTTACTCAATTCTAAAGGGAGAAGCATGTTATCCTTAATTAAAATCGATTGGAAAAATATCTAACATGATTATTCCCCTTGTAATGCTATTCTGATGGGGAATCCATCTTATCTAATAAAAGAAAATCACACATTTTTAGTACCTCTTTTTACACACCCACTCAACCATCTTATTGATTGAAAACCTCGTAAGCTTGACTACCTCCTAATTGAAATTTATCTAATTCTCAAACTTCTTGTTGTGAGCATGACTCAAGAAAAGATAGTACCACTCAATCAAATCCATAAAAACAAACTTAACTACTAAGAAATTTAACCATTGTGATAATGACATAATTTTACAATTTCATAAAAAATATTAGTAATAGTTAAAGTCAAATATAATTAACCATATTGTATATATAATGTAGAGACAAAGGGAGTCTTGCTTGATTAATTAACAACCTTCATGTACAACTTGAGTGACCTAATTATTGAGATCATATGTTTTCTTGTAGGAGGTCATAAGTTTATATCCAAAGGTGGGTAGGATGTCTACACATCTATAGACTTTAGCGTGAAATCATTATACAGAGGATGTTCCTTGTCCCACAAACATGGGGTCTCATACAACAATTTCGTGTCTGGATCAATTATAACCTTAAAAATAGATTATTATTATTTGATATAATATGATTATCAAATGTACACAAGAACATTTGATTACACGCATTGATAATACCTTTATTTTATCTTCTTCTTCTTCTTCTTCTTTTAATTTTTATTTTCTATGTGGTTCATGATCCCCGTAGATTGGTGACTCGCTACATCCATGAAATATTGAAATTGGGAGAGGGGAATTCACTAATAATAATTCTATTCCATTTTATTATGCTCTTCTATCTAACATTCATCATTCAATCATGTCTTACTCAATTCAAAAGGGAAAAGCATGCTATCCTTAATGAAAATCAACTAGAAAAAATCTAACATGATTATTCCCCTTGCAATGTTATTCTGATGGGGAATCCATTTTGTCTAATAAAATAAAATCACACATTTTTGGTACCTCTTTCTATGCACCTATCCATCCATCGCATTTATTGAAAAACTCGTAAGCTTGACTACCTCCTAATTGAAATTTATCTAATTCTCAAACTTCTTGTTGCGAGAATGACTCAAGAAAAGGTTTTACCACCCACTCAAATCCATCAAAATAGACTTAACTACTAAGCAATTTAACCATTGTGATAATGACATAGTTCAACAGTTTCATAAAAAATATTAGTTATAGTTAAAATCAATTATAATTAACCATATTGTATATATAATGTAGAGACAAAGGGAGTCTCTCTTGATTAATTAACAACCTTCATGTACAACTTGAGTGACCAAATGATTGAAATCATATGTTTTCTCGTAGGAGGTCATAGGTTTATATCCAAAGGTGGGTAGGATGGGTACACATCTATAGACTTTATCAGTGAAATAATTATATAGAGGAGGTCCCTAGTCCCACAAACATGGGGTCTCATACACCAATTTGGTGTCTGACTCAGTTATAACCTTAAAAATAGATTATTATTATTTGATATAATATGATTATCAAATGTACACAAGAAAATTTAATTACACACATTGATAATACCTTTATTTTATCTTCTTCTTCTTCTTTTAATTTTTATTTTCTATGTGGTTCATGATCCTCATATATTGGTGACTTGCTACATCCATAGAATATTAAAATTGGGAGAGGGAACTCACTAATAATAATTCTTTTCCATTTTATTATATTGTTCTATCTAACATTCATAATTCAATCATGTCTTACTCAATTCTAAAGGGAGAAGCATGCTATCCTTAATTAAAATCGATTGGAAAAATATAAAACATGATTATTCCCCTTGCAATGCTATTTTGATGGGGAATCCATCTTGTCTAATAAAAGAAAATCACATCTTTTTGGTACGACTTTTTACACACCCACCCACCCATCTTATTGATTGAAAACCTGGTAAGCTTGACTACCTCCTAATTGAAATTTATCTAATTCCCAAACTTATTGTTGCGAGCATGACTCAAGAAAAGGTAGTACCACTCAATCAAATCCATCAAAACAAACTTAACTACTAGGCAATTTAACCATTGTGATAATGACATAGTTCAACGGTTTCATACAAAATATTAGTTATTGTTAAAGTAAAATATAATTAACCATATTGTATATATAATGTAGAGACAAAGGGAGTCTCTCTTGATTAATTAATAACCTTCACGTACACCTTGAGTGACCTAATGATTAAGATCATGTTTTTTCTCGTAGGAGGTCATAGGTTTATATCCAAAGATGGGTAGAATGTGTACACATCTGTAGACTTTAGCAGTGAAATAATGATACAAAAGAGGTCCCTTGTCCCACAAACATGGAGTCTCATACAACAATTTGGTGTCTAGTTCAGTTATTACTTTAAAAACAGGTTATTATTATTTGATATTATCAAATGTACACAAGAACATTTGATTACACACATTGACAATGCCTTTATTTTATCTTCTTCTTCTTCTTCTTCTTTGTTGATTTTTATTTTCTATGTGGTTCATGATCCTTGAAGATTGGTGACTCACTATGTCCATGAAATATTGTTCAGACAAATCCACCTGAAAGGATCACTTCCCACCAGCTCAAACACAAAGCTTGACCTTGGGAATGTCGAGGGAATTTGAACCCGTGGCCTCTCAATAGTAGAGGTGCTTAACTATGGGGACTCGACCAATTGAGCTAACCCTTGGGGCTATGATAGTAACTTTATGACTGAGTTATATGATTATTTTAGGGAATATAATGGAAAAACGATGGCAGCCTTATCAGTTGAGCGTGCTTTCCTTGATGCTTATTGGGTGGCCCCTCTCAAATAAGTAACTATTTGTCCTCTCTTTTGGCGCCCCCCTAAAGAAAATAAGTAACTAAGGAGAGGAACTTGAAGAACTAAAAGGCCGCCATCGCTCGACCATCGAGAGGAGAGGGCCGCCATCACTGAAACTTTTCTGTGATTCCAGTCATTCTTTATATACGTAATTATGTCATTCATTGGTGACTTCGAGACCAGAGAGAGTGACATTCATTATATATGTCATTATGGTCGATAGAGAGTGACATTCATTATATATGTCATTATGCTCGCCTTATGATAGCTTTTCTCTTCGGGCAGTCCCTCATGAAATGAGGTCCATCACAGAAGTAGCATGCTTTAGTGGGCTTGGACTGATCTTGCCCTTCTCACTTTTTTTCTTTCTTTCTCTGTCGATGGTTTCTTATAGTCGGACTTCCCCTTAGCTTCCTTGTCTCCTCCCCCACCTCCTTTCCCATTGTTGCCCTTCTGCCCCTTTTGTTTGGAGTCACCCCTCTTGAACTCTATGAGAGACTCCGCAGCTGCTATAGCTGAGGACAAGTTCTGCACTCCGCGGCCTTGCAGCTCTTGCCTTGCCCAGGACTGGAGGCCACTCATAAAAGAAAGTCGAATCTTCCTTCGGCGAATTGACTAAGTCCAAATACTCTTATTGTACTTCTATCAGCTCTAGGACGAGGGACTTTCTAAGCCTAAAAGGCGCTAGACGACACTGTTGACGGCTTATTTTCTTTCAATAGGAACTCCTCGATACAAGTATACTTATGCATTTGAGTCTGTTCAGTCGTGCCTATCCCCGAGAGTCACTCCTTCACTCACTTTATTTCCTTATTTGTGTGATTATGTGACACGTCTATCTTTGAAACTATTTCCATCAGCTAAAAGACTAAGGATAAAGGTGGGGTGTAACTAAACCGGCTCGGTTCTGAGAGTACTATGACCCCGACTCTGTTTATCTATCCCTTTCCCGACTCAGTTAAGGAGGATCGCTAACCCAACTCTTTGAATCTCTGACTAAGCCTGTTCCCCGAGTACCGCTTGCTAACTACACGGCTAACGGAACTTGGTAACCGTTTCCTGCTCTATCTCACCACCCCCTATCCCTACAGGGTTTGATAAACTTTTTAGATTTCACTCTTGCCTTTGGTTTATGCTTTCTAGTTCAGAGATCCATTTCTTTATCATACGAGATTTAGTAAGGCTAGGTTCAATAGAGACAATCCTTTTATTCATAGTAGTTGTCCAATGGGAAAACTCAATCAATCAAGCAAGTAAGCCAAGCAAGATTGTATCAGGAGTAGTAGCAGTAGGAGTGGGAGATTGAAAGCTAGCTCCTGACTCGAGGGGAGAAGGTCCCGGAGGGGCTTGCGCTTCCTAGTGCAAGGACCCAACAGGGGGCTCGACTGATAAGGAGAGGAATATTATATGAAAGAAATAGTCTTAGTACACCCGAAGGAAGAGGGAAAGCTCTCTTTTCTACGCTACTTTCTTTCTTCTCCTATGAGATTTCTAGTTAGAGAGAAAGATCCTTCCATGGCCAGATACAAGCATTCCCACTTTCACTCGAGCAGCGGATATGAGACCAGTAAGAGCGGATTCAAGACTTTCAACCTTCAGCTTGGCACCTTTGCTTCGTACTCACACTCGCACTGACCGATAGTATGAATAAGAAATCTTAACTAGCCATAGGCTATCCTAAGAATGATCTCTATAATATAATAAGGAGTACCCTCACTCACAGGGGATTTGATAAGAGGCTATTCGTTCACATCCCATTCGATAGCACTTGCAAGAGACTGGATGAATGACTGAACAAAGGCACAGGCACACTGAACCTTGAAAGCGGATTGGTACTGGACAACTAGGACATCTAATGCACTGATAGCAAGCAACCTGAAAGCTTCATCTTCCAAGCAAGCTCAGGACTTTCCCTTAAGTACGAGTGAGAAAGCCAACCCACAAGAAGCAAGGCCCTATAAAGTGAGAAGGGCAGAGGAGCAATAATCCCTTGAGTCCCAGAAGGCTAATCAAGGCAGGAAGCTATGGGCTTTGGCTTTGGTCCATAGAAAAGAATGCTACGGCGGGAGAGAAAAGCATAGCCCTCCTCCTTTGTTAATAGACCTTATGTTATTGTTAATGGACCTTTCTTTAGTCAGTTCAGTTTCAAGTTTAAGGCAGGAACAAAGGCTAACTGATCTTACTTATTGGATTAGGGACTTTCCCCTTGTTCTCTAAATCTTAAAGGGAGAAGTCAAAAGGAGAAGCCGCTTCCCTTGAATGGTCGATTAGCTCAACCAATTCTCTTTTAAGAAAGGCGAGCAGGTTATGTAATAAGTGCCCCTCTCTGAGTTGAAAGAAAAGAGAATTTCATTTGCATCATGCTCGGACCTTTTTCTAAGAGAAGGACTAGATCATCTTTCCCTCAACCGGCGTGATAGTGGCCTTCGAATTGCGCTTATATTACCGAAATGAGTTAGCAAAAACTTGAAAGGTTCTGTCAGAGATTTAAGAACACTTGCCTGGAGAGTTCCTCTATAGTGGAAAGGGATATACTGAATGAATTGCATCGTCAGGAGATGTTTAGAAAAAGATTAAGGACCGGCAGGGTGCGTAAGCACGCTCGACTAATAAGGCCGCCATCGGCTCGACTGTTAAGGAGAGGATGCCCTCGGCAGGGCTCGACCACCGGGCTGCCATCATGCCCCCAACAGGGTGAGGGATTTATCGCTCATCCATCATATGGATGAGGGTGAGCCCGTCGAACTCTCGACCTATGGGAGAGGTAAAGAATGCTCGACTAAAAGGCCGCCATCTCTTGGTTCAATCTTTACCCATACAACTTGAGTACCCTTCAACTACTTGTCCTTTGGTGGAGATTTGAACATCTTTCCATCTCCTTAACAGTCGAGCATGCTTACGCATCCTACGAAATTGGCCATTTTACCTTGGCGGAGGTTAAGGAATTTTGACTTATCATTCAGAGAAATACGGTGATTGGATTTGAGAAATCGTAATTACATATATAATATATGCATTCACGCTCTATCGATCGAATATCGTATACAAATAGATATGTATCATTATATATGTCATTATGCATTCATTCGTTGCTCAATATTTCAAACCTCTGTGTTATTGGGTGGGGGTGAGCCTGCCGAAATCTCGACTATAAGGCCGCCATCGGCTCGACTAAAAGGCCCGTAGGGATGGAGTCACTCACTATTCATATGGTGAGGGATTTATTGCTCACCTTCCCTAAAAAGGTGAGGCCCGGAGGGACTCGACTGAGGTTACGAGGTCGAGGGACTCGGCCGAGGTTACGAGGGAGAGGAACTTTAGTTGCTCGACCATAAGGGAGAGGAGAGGCCCGGTAGGCCTGGTAGGGTGAGGGACGAACTCTCGACAGTAGGCCGCCATCGGCTCACTATTCATATGGTGAGGCCCGGAGGGACTTGACTGAGGTTACGAGGTCGAGGCCCGGTAGGGTGAGGTACATTAAGTGACTCGACCTATGGGAGAGGTACGTTAGTGACTCGACTGACAAGGAGAGGTACGTTAGTGACTCGACCTATGGGAGAGGTACGTTAGTGACTCGACTGACAAGGAGAGGTATGTTAGTGACTCGAACTATGGGAGAGGTACGTTAGTGACTCGACTGACAGGGAGAGGTACGTTAGTGACTCGACCTATGGGAGAGGTACGTTAGTGACTCGACTGATAAGGAGAGGTACGTTAGTGACTTTTTTAGTTACTTATTTGATAGGGGCCACCCAATAAGTAAAATGAACGAACGCTCGACTATAAGGCCGCCATCGACTCACTATTCATATGGTGAGGACCGGCAGGGGCTCGACTGTCAAGGAGAGGGACGGAGTCACTCACTATTCCGATGGTGAGGGTGCGTTAGTACACTCGACTGTCAAGGCCGCCATCGATTTCTCGCTCGACCGACAGAGGAGGTCGAGGGCCGCCATCATGCCCCCGGCAGGGCTCGTGGTGCCTTCGGGACATGGGCATGAGAGATCCCTAGCCAACCAGTCAGAACGCTACGAGAAGGGACAAGCCAGCCTGACAGAAAGCCTGTTTAGTGAGCGGGAAAATCTTTTCAGTGAGTGCTTGAGTGATAGGAAGGATAGCACTTGCCTTACCCTTACAAAGAGACCACAAAAAGGATGGGCTAGATGAGATGGCTGGTCTTCTTGCTTAAATAGCTGGCTTGCTTGCTTATACCGCTGGATCAAATGGACAGTTTTTTTGCTTGAACGAATGGAGGGGATTGCTTGCTGGAAGAATCTTGTAGGGTAGGTAGCTGCACTTTCGCTATTTCACCTTCCTTTAGGTTGAATGGAATCTATAGCTCATTCTCTCTTACCTAAGAGCGTGAGTGAGTGCATCTACCCAGATAGAGAGATTGAACTGTAAGCGGTCAAAGTCAATCATATCTACAAACTCTTTGGGAAGGAAGGCCAGCATGCGAGGTAGGTACCGATTACTGCTACCGCTAGCCGAGTTCTTATATGAAATAAGTGCCAGGTTTGAATTTTTCCCACTTATATTAAAATGAGTATTTATATCATGCTATTATGGAAACATAATTGATAACCTTTTTGCTAATTAATCATAAGCATTTATATTTACTAAAAAACACTTACATAGGTGTAAAAACTTAAGCCAAATGGAGTCAATTCTAAGAATAAAAAATACATAAATGTAAAGAGTTTATGATTCATGCTACGCACAACAAAGTGCTTTAACAATACTAAATCTTTTTAATCCTCAAATAATATTTTTATATGTTGTAATATATTTAATACATTTTTTTGTTAGTTGGATTTAGTTTGATTTAAAATGTTATTTTTTAGTTTGGGTCAATTCTTAGTAGTTACAGGTTGAACTTTTAATGAGTATATTGTTGTATTCTCTTTAAATCTAAGTTACCTTGAATATCATTTTTAAAATAGGAAAAACATTTCATGAATATAGACTAATATATATATTATGAAACGGAAAAAATATAATTTAAAATAAGAAATTCATATCCCTATAAAATTTAAACATAATATTCATTTAAAAAACTTCTTCATTTCCTATTTAAATTATTATTGTTATTTTTTTTAATTTTTATAAATACACTATTATTTATATTTGATAAGAATCTCAATTACAATCAAAACACTAACCTTTAACATTAACTAAAATGGTACATCTTTCTTTGTTCATAAAAAAACAAAGAATTTTTAAAGGTGTAGTCTAACTTATAGACAAATGACTTTTTTCTTTTTTTTTGTAAGCTACTGCATTTCTATTATCTACATCAAATTTAAAAATACAAAACTTAGGAACCTCAATCCGCCCAAATGGGAAACCGGATCTGTTGGTTCCTCTTCATCAAGTTCAATACTGTTTTTCATTCTGTTTACTGTCAAAAAACTTTGTAGGACATTAAACCACTTCACATCAAATGTTTCCAAAACTATTCTTTCTAGGATCTGCCAAAAGGCCTAACTTTTCTACTATTGTTTTAGCATGCATACTAATATCCAAAAACAGAGCAATATTATCTAGTTGCATAAAGATAGTTAACAGGCTTCTTTTTCTCCGCGTTTCCTCCTTTGACTTCATTGTTGTCGTTGGTCTTCACCAGCTCCTTCAGCATCTCTCAAATTTCCATTAGTTGTTCGTTCTGTTGCCGAAGCAGCCCTTCGACGTTCGCCACCTCCTTCTTTGCTGCCGCCGCTTCCTGAGCCATTTCCACCATTTCTGCCGCTACTTGCTCCATGGCCTTTGCCAAGAGATGTTTCAGCACCCAGTATGTGTGAAGAGCTCGGCGATAAAGAGTTAATCTGCCTCTGGTGTTGCCTGGGTCAGGAAACTGGGTTGTCCATTCTTCCATCTCCGGGTCGGATGGCTCCTCCAAGACTTTGTCTTCCATAACATCAATGATTTTCCGTATGTCCACATTTGTCTCCAGGTTATATGCCTGTTCTGCTTCATGCACCGCCATGCGAATCGATTTCTTCCCTCTTTTTCGCCTTCCCTGCGGCTGGTTGCTTTCCTCGCTAATGTTTGGTTGCCGGGGTCTACCTCTGCCTCTCTGTTCGCGAGCCTTCCTTCTTTCATCCTTTCTGCCTCGCTTAATTCCTTTGCTGCTCTGACCTGTTTCATAAGTCTTGCTCTTGAAACCTTCATCCTGGTTATTCTCCATTTCGTCTGAGCTTTCAATTTCAATTTTAACTCTACCCCGTTCAAAATGCCTATCGCCTAATGCCTCCCACTCTGCCTGGACTGCCTTATCCCTATTCGCTGCCATTTTGGTTCGGTTGAGGCGTTGATTTTGGTTCCTCTGCCAAGTATCACCCTTCCTCGCCACCTTCTTCAACTTCTTTCTGTCTGTCATCCTTCTCCTGCTCCGCCTTATAGAATTCTCGCCACCTTTTCGATTATGATGGGTTTGCCCTCCACTTCCTTTCTCCCTTGCTCCTTGAATGATGCTTTCTTCAGAGTTTTCCGGTTTTTGTTTTGGGTTGCGTACCTGCTGTTCTGAATTATCATTAAATGCTGATGTCAGGGAGGTGAGGCCGCCGTCCTTCTGTCCTATCTTCGTTGCCGTATAACCCTGCCTTATCTTCCCGTTCTCTATCTTCACGATTTTTTGATTACCCCTATATTGTTTCATGGTTATCGTTGTCTATGAGCTGCTTTAGGCCGTCCCATCTTGTCATCGCTGCTTGATTAGTCCAGCTGTCATCCACTTTCGCCAATAATTCCTTACTTCCCCAATTGGCCAGACTATCCGCAGGCTTATTTCCTTCTCTCCTGACATGCGAGGTGATTTTGTATTCGATACCTTTCAACGTTTCCTCAATTTCTTGGACTATACTCGCTGTTCTCCAGCTTTTAACAACCTGCTCCCATTGTTTCCCTTGTATTAATTTTCTTATGGTGGTTATGACCAGGGCTGAATCCCCTTCAATCTCTATCTTCTTGTACCCGTTTCTTATAGCAATTTTGAGACCCTGATAAGCTGCCATAAATTCCGCTTCGTTATTACTCATCGTTCCTCCGTGTTCTGCATAGATCCATTCTACCTCTCCTTGACTGTTTCTAAAGATTCCTCCATATCCTGCTGGGCTGGGAATCCCCTTAGCTGCCCCGTCAAAGTTAATCTTGATAAACCCTTCCTCTGGCTTTTGATAGACTGCATGAATTTGGCCCACGATAGGTTGATGTTGCTTTGCTTTTTGTTGATAGACCATCCCTTGTTCCAGGTTCAACCTTTTTAGGATTTCTGCTTCTTCCTCAGAGGTCTTCCAAGCTTCTTCTGTCCAACTTTCTGCGAGGATTGATTCTCTGATTTGTCTTAGGGTCTTTTTCTAGACCTCTTCCGGATTTGATATTTTCCCCTTGAAGATTCGACCATTTCTCTCTTTCCAAATATTCCACACATTGAAACCTGCCATCATGTTCCAAGCTCTTCTTACCACCGGGTTTTTAAACTTTCCTTCTCCCCAGTTACATAACGTTTGTATGATATCCTGTGGATTTCGTTCAGTTGTCGAGAATAAATTTTTAGTCTTATCCGATTGGAACTGGGCCATGATGCAGCCATTAAGAAGATGTTCTTGGTCTTCTTCGTCTTGATAGCAAAGGCAGCATCTTGATGGGCCTGAGAATCCTCTTTTTTGAATTCGATCCCAAGTTAGAATGCGTTTCCTCCCTACCAGCCATGCAAACATCTTTATCTTTGGCCACCATTTATTTTTCCATAGCTTCCTCCATTTCTGCTCATCTTCCCCTTACTCTTGCTAGATTTTTACATTGTATGCTTCCTTAATGGTAAAAGTTCCTTTGGTTTCTTTACCCCATCGGAGAATATCATTACCACTTCTATTCTTTATTTTCCTGGAATCTAATTCCTTGCTGAACATTGTTTTTTGTTCCTGCGTTACATTACCGTTCCATTCTTCTATTGATTTCCATTTCCTCCATTCGTTGTTTCCTCTTCCTTCTATCCAATAATCTTTTACCTTAGTGAGATCTCTGTCCATACCTGTTTTGTAGATGTCCTGCATTCCTTTTAAGTTCAACATTTTCTCCCTTTGTTGCCATGCTTCCTCCCAAAATCTCGCATTCTGACCCCCTCTGATTTCCCAAAAAGTATGTCCATCAACTAATTCTCTGCTTTGATTAGTTAAGTTCCATATGTCTGATCCTCGTGGTGTATCTTGTTTCCTTAATATTTCTTCAGGAGTTGATGGCATATTATATTTTGTTGTCCAGATTTATTTCCACAGATCCTTCCCTCCTTACATCCATCTCCACCTTAATTTGGCTGCTAGAACTTGATTTAGGATCGATGGGTCCCTTAGACCTAGACCTCCTTTTTCTTTTGGTTTGGTTAGGCTGTCCCATGAACAGAGAGCCCACTTCTTTTGTTGCTTAGGTCCTCCCCATAGGAATTTTTTGTATATCTCTATCAGCTTATTGCATATCCCTTTTGGTGCTGCCATTACTGATAAAGGATATATCGGGATCGCCTGAATGGTTGATTTAAGCAAAACGACCCTTGCCGCTAGGTTCAGAGTACGGAAGGACCAATTTTCCAGTCTTTTCATGATCTTTTCCAGGATGGATTTCCAGTTTCCTATTTTGAGGGATGAGGAGTCTAGCATAGTTCCCAAGTACTTTGTTGGGAGATCTCCTTTTCTATAACCCAAGATCCTGGTTAAATGATTTTTGATGGGTTCCACTGTATTAAAAAAGAATGTTCTTGATTTTTCATTATTTACCTCCATACCTAAACCTTCCATGAATACCTCTAGAATTATCTTTATCCTTCTCACCTCATTCAAGGATGCTTTGCAGTATATCATGATGCCGTCCATGAACTGTTGGTGGGTAACTGTAGTTTGATTGCCCCATAGTCTCAGACCCTGGATTTTCCTTTCTCTTAATTCTTTTTTGAAGTATCTACCTAATCCTTCTGTTGCTATTATGAAGAGAAAGGGGGATAGGGGGTCCCCTTGTCGAAGTCCTCTTGTAGCATTAAAAGTAGCAGATGGGGCTCCATTTAGCAGGATAGAGAAATTCGGGGTGGAAATCATGCTTAAGACCCATTTCACCCATCTGTCACAGAATCCAAAGGCTTTAAGGATGGTTTCTAGATATCTCCAGCTTAACCTATCATAGGCTTTTGACAGGTCTAATTTTATCAGCATTCCTTTTTCCTTCTTCGCTTTCAAAGTGTGGATTACTTCCTGGGCCACCACTAATCCATCCAAGATCTGTCTTCCTTCTACAAACCCAGTTTGTTCTGGGGATATTATGCTTGGTAGAATCGATTTCAGCCTTTGTGCCACCACTGATGCCACTATCTTGTAGATAACGTTACATAAAGCTATAGGGCGAAAGCCTTCAGCTTGATCCGCTTGATTAGTTTTAGGAATAAGAGTCAGCAGGGTTGAGTTTATTCCTGGCCATATTCTTTGATTGATTCTAGCTTCCTCCACCACTTCTAGAACTTCTTCAGCAAGGAAATGCCACCCTGCTTGATAGAATTCTACCGTATACCCATCCGGCCCGGGAGCTTTGTTCCTTTTCATGTTCCTGACTATATCCTCCACTTCTTCCATCGTAACTTTCCTCATTAAAGCCAAATTCTGATCTCTGGTTACCAGTTTAGGGATCTCCCTGCTTATCTTTGTTATGGCTTCTGATCTATTATCCTGAGTTTCCTTTAATATGTTTTTGAAATGATTGACCAACAATTTTTCGATTTCTTCATGCTGGAGGACTCTCTAACCTTCTTGATTTTTTATTGAGAAGATTCGGTTTCTTTGTCTATGTTGTATCATTGCTTTATGGAAGAACTTAGTATTCTTTTCCCCTTCTCTAAGCCACTGAACCCTTGACTTCTGTCTCCATAAGATCTCTTCTTGTTTCCTTCTTTCTTCTAGCTGGTTCAATATAATTCCTTCTTCCTTTGTTCTATCTTCCTGTATGCCTTCTAGGATATCCATCTGCTGCAGCTCTTCCATTCTCTGCTCCAGGCGCTTTTTCTCTTCCAGTATATTTCCAAATTCTTCTTTATTCCACTTTTTTAATTTATCTTTCATCTCCTTTAGTTTGAGTTGAAAGGTGTGCATCTTGTTTCTTCCTCTTTGGTCACTCTTCCTCCACCATTCTTCAAGTTTCTCTAACAGTCCTTCATTTCTTAGCCAAAAAGCTTCAAATCTAAAGGGTTTGTTGTTTGGTCTTTGCTTTAGATCTATTTCCATTTTAATCGGCCAATGATCCGATCCTGTTACCGGTAGAATTGTGGCTTCTATGAATACATCTTTCATCATTATTTGTTCGGAGATTAAGAATCTGTCAAGTCGAGATGCAATTTGATTAGCTCCCCCTCTGCGGTTATTCCAGGTGTGGTTTCCATTTATGGTTTGAATATCGATCAGTCTCTGCTCCCTTATCAAGTCTCCGAACTGTTCCATTGCTTTATCCATTCTCCTTAGCCCTCCTCTTTTTCCCTCTGAGGTTTTAATCAGATTGAAATCCCCTCCTACGATCCATTGTCTTCCAGGGATTAGACTTCTCAATGCTTTTAAGTTTTGCAGAAAGTTTTCCTTTTCTCCTTGGATATGTGGCCCATACACCCTTGTTATAATAACCTCCTCCATTGTTCCTATTATCTTTGCTGTCCCTGTTAGTATTCTTGGAAAACTTATCCAATTACTTAATTGAATTTCTTCAGGGTTCCAAATTATTACCAGACCTCCTGCGCTCCCGATCGCATCTTGTCCCATCATTTCATATTTGTTCTTGTTTCTATTCAGAATGTCTCTCATTTTCTCAGTACTTATTTTTGTTTCTTGTACTATCATTATGCTGGGTTTTTCTTTTTTCAGTCTATCATTTAAATACCTCTGTTTGCCTCTACTGTTGAGGCCTCTTATGTTCCAGCTTGTGATGATCATCGTAAAAGTTTCGGAGGGGATTGGAATACCTCTGAAAGAGGTATCACTCTTCCTGAATTTACTAGCATCTCTCCAACTTCTTGAATTGTTTCACTCATTGTTCTTCTACCTCTTTTTTTGCCTCCCTTGCCAATGCTGCTCATTCCTAGATTTTGTGTTTCCTGCTTCGCCATTTTCCCATCTTCTCTATCTTCCATTATTCCTTTTTTCTCTTTATATCTTTGGAAAGATTCTTTGTACATCTGTTTCTGATCCTTTGGGATAAATCTTTCATCGAGCCTCTTCCATTCCTGCAGGAGCTTTGTCATTACTTGTTCTTCTTCTTCTCCTTTTGTTTTCTGTGGGTCTATTTCCATTCCTCGTTGATCCTCTTGGTTTTCTGTTGGGCTTTCTGTCCTCTCTTGATCCTTATTCATTTGATCTATCTCTTTGTCTGCATTTTCCTTTATTACTTCCATTCCTTTTGTTTCCTCCTCCTCGTTTGCCTCTGTTTCTACTTCTTCATCCTGCAGTATTTGGAACTTGTTTTGGGATTCTATGCTATGGTTTCCTTTTTGTTTGCCCGTCTGTGTCTTGTTGTTTCCTCTTTTTTTCTTCCTTTGCACTTCTCTGAAGTCCTCTTCCTCCTTTCTTGCTTTCCTTGCTGCATTTCTCCTCTCATTTTCAGCTTCCTTTTCCTTCTCCTCTTCATTTTCAGCTTCCTTTCTACTTCTTCATCCTGCAGTATTTGGAACTTGTTTTGGGACTCTATGCTATGGTTTCCTTTTTGTTTGCCCGTCTGTGTCTTGTTGTTTCCTCTTTTTTTCTTCCTTTGCACTTCTCTGAAGTCCTCTTCCTCCTTTCCTGCTTTCCTTGTTGCATTTCTCCTCTCATTTTCAGCTTCCTTTTCCTTTTCTGCTAGCGTGATGGGGCATTCTCGGTATAAATGGCCATACTCATGGCATCTTCTGCAACGGAATGGAATGTGTTCGTAGTCAATTGATTGGTGCCAGATCTCGTCATGATATTCCAATTCTATTGTATCTGGAAGTGGCTCTGTGATGTTCATGTACACGCATATTCTAGCATATGTTGTATATCTTCCCCTCTTTGTCGATTCTGCCACTTTCACAAACGATCCTATTGCGTTACCTATGCCCTCAAGGATCTCTGGGTCCCAAAATTCTGTTGGTAGGCCGAAGAGTCTGATCCATATCGGGGCAGCTAACATTCTTTCCTTCTCTGGGTTGTAGCAGTCTACCCACTCCCTCATAAATAGTCTAGCGTTGTTCATGAAGTAGGGTCCTTCCTCAAAGATCCTTTCCCTGTCTTCTAGATTGGAAAATATAACTGTAAAAAATCCCTTCGCTCCCAAATTTACTTCCACATGTCCTTTTGGTTTCCACCTTTGCTGGATCCATCTGAGAAGATCTTTCTCTGCTCGCCAATATCCTACAAACTTACAGATCAAAGCATAATCCCTCATGTAAATTCTATATTTCTCTAATCTATTGGGCGGAATTACAAACTTGGGTTTGTTCGTCGCCCTCGGCAGACATTTACTTGTTACTCCCGTTCTCCTTTGCGCTCCCGTTGCTGAAGTTTCTCCTTCATTTGTTCTGTCTCCTTCCTTCTGCCGATCCTTTCTCGCTTCCCCCGTTATTACTGCTTTGAAGGAGGGGATCTCTCCCCTCCCCTGCTCCGTTCCCATTTCTTTCTCTCAGATCCTGCGCTTTCGATTATCCCTCAATCCTTAGGTTTTTCGTCTTTATCTTCTCCAAATTCCTATGTTTCTGAGTTCCGCACCCAAGATTTGTCCTGGTGCGCTGCTTCCGCCCTCAACAACCCTTCTTCCCTTACTTTACAATAGTTTTCTAGTTAATTTTAATCAAAATCCAACAGAGATTTTTAAGAACTCAAGTTTAAGTTGTTTAATCTATAGAATTTGAGTGCCCCAAAAGATTTTCGAGGACGCTGAATCTATTTATACATTCAAAATTGCATTTTAAATAACAAAAAATCACATTTTTTTAAAAATTATTTTACAAGATTTAACCTCAAAAATCTATTTTATTTATAATTTTAAATTAATTAAAATATTTAAATTAAATATATATATATATATATTAAATATTTAATTATTTATATGAAAAAATTAATTGGAATAATCATGGATTGAAGCGGTAAATCTGCATATAATGTGACATATATTCTTAAAATAAAGCTATGTCACTATCCATAGAAAGTCCAAAGAACTTTCTTGCGTCATTTTAAGAAATAATGTTATACAAACGAATTCAATCCGAAGTTTTTAAATAAAGTTATGTCACTGTCCATAGAAAGTCCAAAGAACTTTCTTGTGTCATTTTAAGAAATAATCTTATACAAACGAATTTAATCCGAAGTTTGGCATTTTAAGGGAGAACATTACATATTTTTTTTTTTAAATATGTAGCTATATAGATTTAGACTTTTTATGATGGTTGGTTGTTAACATTTATTAAAACTAAATTTTGGTCTATCCAACTTAAAAACAAATTATATAGTTTGATTTAAGATTTTATTTTTATGTTCAAAAAGCTTGGAGAGAAGCTTCCCGAGTTCACTATAATTTTGACATTGTAAAAGGCTAGGAAAATCAGTGTTGCGACAAAGATTATAAAACCGAGATCTAATGTGAAATCTTATACAAACAAATTTAATCCAAAGTTTGACATTTTAAAGAAGAACATTACATATTTTTTTTTAAATAAATAGCTGCATAGATTTTGATTTTTTAAAAGTTTATATATATATATATATATGAATGAGAGAATTGTTCAGATATAAAGATATGCAGAAGTTCAAAAGTTTAAGCAAAAAAGATATATCATGGTTAAAAAGTAATAATAAAATATTAATTAAAAATGTGTATTTTAACGTTGACTTTAATAATTTTTTTTTTACTAAATTAAATTATTAAATTATATATGTGCAAATGCAAAATATGTAAAATAAAATAATGCATATGAAAGATAATAATCGTATTTTGTCTCATTTCGATAAGTTTAATAAAGCACGGCATCTTTTACGACCACATGGTACAATACTGCGTTAAAAGTAAATTAAAAAATGAATAGGTGGAGGTAGTTGAACCATACGTACAAGGTTGGTGGGTGATTAGTGAAAAAAACAAATAGAATATTATTCACATCTTAATAAATTACTCCATAAAATTGATTGGAGGCCCAAATTATCACAATAAATAGTGAATATATTGAATACATATGATATAGAGGATGTTTTTTAAGAATGCAATATAAATGTTTTATGTTTTAATTTATTAGGTATATTTTTTTGAATTGTTTTTAGTTAGATTTTTTGGAAATTGTTTTGGTGGGTTTTCAGGTTTTTAAAAATTTGATAGGAATTTATTGAAATCATAAGTTTGATGGGTAGTTTCTGCACAATCGAAGTGATCTAGGGGTTTTCAGGGTGCTTAATCCATATACATAGATAAAAAATCAGTTTAAATAACATAAATCAAGATTTCACCTCAAATTTTTACTCCGACACTGAAAAGTCCAAAAAATCATAGCAAAAACAACTCTATATTTTTATTTAAAATATAATAAATAATCTTAAAATTATAAATTATAAATTTAATGTTTTAAATTATAAATTTAATATCAAATTTATTTTTAATTATTTTTTAAATAAATCAAAATACAAAATTTTAGATTGGAAATTTTTGTGATTCATTATTTAGCAAAAAAATTCTGGAAAAATCACATAATTATAAAACTCCATGGATACCTAGTGGTCTTTACCAAAGTTTTGAATAATCAATAGAGAAGGTGTGGGGAAATTTACTTTCGTTAGGTGCACTAATTGAGTTTTCCTTATATTAAATAAGTGAATTATTACCATATGGAAGACACCACGTGTTGATATTATTTTTTAAGCTAGCGCGACCATATGGTATTAATTTATTAAGACGAATGATTTTGGATTTTATTATTATTAATTTTTAAGTGGTAAAGATACTTTACGTATAACAAATGATTTTGTTTTGGTTCATAAAAGTTTTAGATTCTTTATTCGCGAAAGCATGTGTTTGTAAGTTAATTTTAATTTATATAAAATTTTAAATTATAATCTGATTAAAACATGTTGTATTCATTAATAAATATTAATATATAAGTTGTAAAGGTTTATAATTTATATAGTTAGGGTTTTGTTTTATTTGTAGAGAGATTTTTTTGGCTTGGTAGGGATTTGATCATTTCTCAAGTTTTGTATTTAAAAAAGAGATTTACATTTAGAGTGATTTGATTATTAAGATGGATCTAAATTGGTATATATAAATAATAAATTATTATGGAGAGAGATGTTCTCTAGCTCAATGTGAAAGAGATGTTGTAGGAGTATGTTATGTCATCTAAACATTTCGACTTGGTCAAATTATATAAAAATAAAGTTATAAAATAAAAAACAAAAAACAAAATAAAATCAATAATTATAATTATTAATTAAAACATTTTGGTTCAATGAAATAACATAATACTAAAAATAAAATAAAATAAATAATTATAACTACTATTAATAATTAAACCAACTTAGATTAACTCTGGATCTATTTAACAACAAGAGGGATAAAATTAATAATTATACTTATTAATGAAAACATTTTGACTTGGTCAAATAATGCAAAACTAAAACTAAAATAAAATAAATCTTATAATTATTATTAATAATTAAACCAACCTAGATTAACTTTGGATCTATCAAGAGTGGAGAGGAATCAAATAAAATCTCTCAAGGCTCTAATTATACTTATTAATGAAAGCATTTTAACTTGGTTAATGAACACAAACTAAAATTAAAACAAAATAATATTTATAATTAATATTAATAATTAAACCAATCTAGATTAACTTTGGATCTATCAAGCCCCAAGAGGAATCAAATAAAATCTCTTAAGGTGCAAACCTTTTTCATATATATATATATATAGACGAGAAGAATTATATATATATATATATATATATATATGAATGAAAATAAAATTAATAATTAATCCCTCAACATGCAAATTTTTTGGCTCACAAGTAATTTGAACTTTGAATCTCAAGGTTAACATAATACTTCAAGACACAACAATTACCAATTGAGCTACCTCCTTTGATATGTATTTCTTATTATATTAAAGAAATATTTTAAAATTTAATTATGCAAAATTTATTGATTCTTCAAACTTTGTAAAATATTTAAACATTTAGAATTTGTATAGTTTATAAAAAAGTTGGTTATGGGATTAAGACTAAATTTTGTTAGAAAGCACTAGCTTTAGCGTATGTAATTCACTAATGACTAGGAGGTTTTTTGGATTTCTTGTAGATACTATCTAGGTTGAAATTATATTTTGGTCTTAAATTAAGACCTAAAACTACCTATGATTGTCTAAGAACTTCCATTGCTTTAATATAAGGAAACATATCAATGACCCAATACCTAGAGGTATCTAGAATAAGTGAAGCATGCCTCCTTATAGATCACTAGTAAGTCATTTAAGGTGGTGTAGTTTTCTTTTAACAACATGGATGAGTTAGTGTTAGAACACTCGAATTGTAGCATACACATTGAATGCATTTCATTAATAATATATTGATATAAATATAATCTTCTTGACCTTTGGATTCATCTTCCAAAATGTCATGGACTCCCAAGGACAATTTATATTCACTTGACTCTTCATATTTTCTCAAGTGAATAATCCCAAGTAGATATGATTTCAAACATTTCCCTCCTTAATTTGAAGGGGTGTATGTGACTCCAAGGAGAGAACTGAAATCTGGAAGTGGATAACAACCAACGGATAAATGTGCTCTCTAAATTTGGTGGTTTAAGGAAGACTACAAACCAAATGGGTAGTAAAAGCTGAAGTCTTCTACTGAATGGTGGTTTAAGAATGAACACCAAATCTAGAACTTGGGTCCAAGTAGTTCCCAAAACAATTCCTAATCTAGCTAGAAGTTGATGTCTTCTATGAAATGGAAGTGCTCTTTGATGGTGGTTTAAAAATGAACACAAATTGTTGTCTAGTAGAAGCTCTAAATGGTGGTTTAAGGAAGATCACAAATTGAATGGTGCTCATGGAAGACGACTCTGTCTCTAGTTGACTCTAGCTCGTAGCTCTGATTGTTGGCTCTAGTTTTTGCTGTGACTCAAGATTTTTTGTTTCTTTTTTGATTGGTAGGACTTTGAAACTTTAAGTTCACTATCAATCCCCCCAATCATATACAAGGTGAGAAACTGAATTTCTCTATACTGTAAGATGTGTTAATGCTCGAGAATCAATTCTTCAATATGACTAATATATCTTATTGGCTATTGATGACCATTGCGAAGAGGTGATCCATCCAAGGTGGATATTTTCTTTTGCAGATTTCTTATGACTGGAAAATTTATTTGAATGGTGATTATGCTTTCCATAATTCTCACTGGGATGGAGATTAAAACAATAATCCTTCATGTGGCCAAGTCAGAAAATGTTGGCATTAGGGAATATGATATGGAAATGGAGCAGAATAAGATGAATTTTCTTGAAAGAACCTAATGCTCCAGAATGGGGTTGGTTTGGAGTAGTCTAGGATGTGAAAGGTCACTTTCTTTTCATATCCAAGACCATTTTTGTGCTTGTTGTTGATGAATTCTTCCCAAGATCTAATGACGGGCTTGGGAAGTGCAACTGAAACTTCTACATCTTCATTTCAATTCGTTTTTGAGTTGATGTAATGTGTTGGATACCGATAATATTCTTTATTAGAGTAAAAAGGAGAATTGTTTTGAACAAGAACTAGTTTAGAATAATGAATCTTTTATTGTAATTTATCTCATTTGAGTGGTGATTTGAGTCGGAGAAACTTGATTTTGTCTTGCAAATCTTGTAAATAGGTTTGAATATTAACAATAATGGTTTTTCCAGCTTTGACCACATCGTCAACAATAGAGGGTATCATAATATTCAATAACTCTAATAACTCATCAATTCAAACCATTTCCAAACAATTCAAGTTTAATAAATGAAGGGTGTTACTGAAAATGTATATGTTTACAATGATTTTCAACTCAATTTCAAAAGAGTACAAGTAAACTTACAAAAATACTATTTATAAATTACAATGGGAAGAGGCTCCTAAATCTATACCAAGAAACAATTTGAGAATTACTCAAATTCACTGTGCAAATTGACATTTACTAAAACATGTTATAGGATTAGTTCATAAATAGTGTAGATACCTCTAAACTATGTGGCATTCTTGTAAAAACCATGGACCAAACTAAACTAAATTATAACTTGAACATCTATAATGTTCTAAAAGCAATGTGGAATTTAGGAAACTTCTTAGAAGATCAACTTAATTTTATAATTATTGTCTTTATCAAACCTGAAAAATTATTTTCTTGCAACTATTTTGTCACTTCTACAAGTTTTCAATAAATGGAAGCCAAGGAGTTGAAACTGCCACAAATCAAACACTCAATGCATACTCACAAGGGTTGCATGCAACAGTAGTCCCTTCTAGGAAAGTGACATAAATTGTGAGTGACATAGGAAAGTGACATAAATTTTAAGTGACACAAGAAAGTGACATAAATTTTAAGTGACACATGGTAAACACATTGTAACTGATATGATTAAAGGAACACATGGTAGCTACTATTACAACACACATAGTGCCTGAATGAATGTCTAATATATTTATTTTAATGAGGTGATGTGGAACACTGTACTTGAGCCTAGAGTGTATATTTATGCCAATGAAACACTTCATACTAATATTAAGAAACACGTTTTATGTGGCACTCACATTATTAAAAGCAGGCTATAACTAATATGGTTAAAATGAACACATGTTAGCTAATATTAAAACAAACATAACACCTGAATGCATGTCTAATATATCTATTTGTTGTAGCGGCTACAACCACCCTCCAAAATTTTGCCTTAGCTTCGTTTTGGATCCTCCCTAGCAACCTTTCACAGTAGCATGTCTTGCTTCATCAAGTACACAAGATTCAGTGATTTTCTTACAGAAAGACAGCCTATCCATCAGAACTTGTTGCACTCCCCTCATAGGCTATTCTCTCGGACTTGGTCCAGCTGAAGGCTGAGCAGCTCCCTAAAAAATTTGCGCAATTCTGGAGGGAAACCAACCTTTCCTCCAGAATTTGCACAATTATGTCTGACAGCCTACTGGGCTCCAGAATTCACAATTTTGTCAATAAGGCTTAATCCAGAAAATTGCGCAATTCTTCTCAGTAGGGCTGCTCAGCCTAGGAATTGTGCAATCCAGGGCAGTAGTCAGCTTCTCTGCCCAAAAAATGCACAATTCTCCTGGGAAGCTAGCCCAGCTCCCTCCCAGAAATGCACATTTTTTTTTCCTCCCAGCTGAGTAGACTGTTGAATGTGCAGTTGAGTTGACCGGTTCCCTCTGGGACTGAGAAAAACTGACTTGAATGCATGGGCTACTTCTCCCAAGCTAGTATGCAAAGGCACCGCTTGTTTTAGGGATCTACTTTTAGCATTTGGAGGTTGCATGCAAGGATCATCTTGGAAACCTCTCACCAAGTGTTGCTCTTCCTATATTTGTGGCATGCACGTCACATCTTCGATTTTATCAAAACTCATGAATAGGACGCTGCAGAGCTAATTCCTAAAATCAACCTTGCAGCTCTGACATCCCACATCACATCTAGGAGCCATCGGCACATTCAACTCAACTGTTTTGGGAAAGCCTGCTATCAATGTTTTGTGTTGCATTTCGGGCACTTTTTGTGTTTCGCTTCGTATGAATGATGTCTTCTCGATTTCAGTGAGCACTGTTTTAGTTTTCATTAACATCTCATTGTTGTCACATGCATGAAACAATTTTTCACGAACAATCGTCAATTTGGCGACTCGCCTCACCCACATGCATGTTGTTCTATTTTCTGGATCTATCATTCACTGTTTGCATGCACGATCATTCACTTATGCTTACACTCAGTATTGCTATGCATTCAAATTCACATTCCCTTTCAGTTTCCTGTCGGCAATTCTAAGCAGCCTTGGCCTGGGCTCTGCCTCACCAAGACAACATTACACAATCCTAAGAGAGAAGGCTCTATCTTCCTCTCAGGAAATGCACATTTCTACCCAGTGATTTTCCTCTAGTCTTGAATTGCAATTCTGAGGGGCAGTGACTGCTGGCCTAGAAAATTATGCAATGCAGTCAGTGAGCCTACAACCATTGCCAGCTGAGATTACAAATTGCACAATTCTAGCAATCAGTAGCCAGACTGGACCGTACATTGCTCAGCTCCAGTAGTCAGTCAGCCTCCCAACAGCCCAAACTGTGCCTTGCGCAGTCAATCTCCCAACCTCCCGATGGAAATTGCACAACCTTCATGATCAATCACACATGTATGTTGATCATTTTGGTTTTCGAATGATAGATTGCTTGCCATGAGTGTTGCCATGTCCCCAGGTATCGCAGGTGTTCATCTGCCTCTCAGCAGTATAGGTACAATGGTTTCCAAGAGAGCGGAGTCGAAGACACCGTTTAGAGCACACTTGTAGATGCAGTCGATCAAGTGCCTATGGACTTGCCTACCCACGAAGACAGCAAGTTGTTCGTAGACAAGGACATCAAGATATGACAATAGAAGCATCACATCTAGCAGCATCATGAACAATAGTTGAAGGCAGCATACCGGATGCAACGAATGCAAGAGGAAGGTTGTTGAAAACTCAGAGACAGAACAAAGCTGCAAGCTCAAGCAGATCCACTGGTGATGAAAGCAACATTGGAGACTCAGGCTATGAAGTGACGAAGTGACATGAAGATCGCGCGAAGACAGAGAATGGAACAAAGAAGGAGTTGCATGTGCTGAAGTAGCAACTCAAGGAAGAACATGAGCTACACATACAAGTGAATGAGTTGCTGTAGGAACAGGAATAGCAAGGGGTGCAACATGAACTCACGGATGAAATTGCACTAGTACAAGTTATAGATCCATGCCAGTAGCTGGCACATAGCAGACAAGGTGAGAAGTGTTGTTGACCGCATGCAAGGGAATGCGGAAGCATGCATGTCATTGTGCGCACGCATGTGATCCCATTGATTCAGCACACTTGTTGGGTCCCTATAATCCTAGTGATTACCCCATTACTATTATAGTTATACCCCTTATTTATATTGTTGTGCCCCTATTACCCCCATATTTTTATTTTTGTGCCCCATAGAATCCCTCTATTGTTATTTTTGTGGCTTTATATTATTATTGTTAGGTCGGCTGGATTATATTGTGACTCCTTAGACTCCTATATATAGAAAGGAGGTTTTGTCATTTGAATCATCAAAGAATTGTTCATTTATGTAATGTAAAGGAGTTTGCCCCCTTGAAGAGGCTGAATTCTAAGGCGTTGATCTATCTTTTCTATCTTTTCTTGAGCTGGTTTCATAACATTTGGTATCAGAGCTTTGGATTCTAGGGTTTCACTGCTCCAAACAGGTCATCGTGGAATTTTCGCTATAACTTTTTTTCTGTGACGTTTCAGAAGTCGAAAAAAAAACCCATTTGAGAAGAAAGCGCACTGAACCTTGGGTCCTAATTTCAGATATTTTCGCGTGATATTTTCGGAGATATGATCTGAGGAAGTTGGTCTTTTTGCAGACTCCTGAATTACATTCAAAACAGGTGACCTGGGGAAAATTGTCATAACTTTCTCTCTGGGAATCAGATTGAAATTTTGTAACAAGGTACAGAAAGAGGACAGACTGTAGTTTCTTGTATATCCTTTTCAGAACCAAATATCAAAAATTGTACACGTGGCACTTCATACAACTTCGCTCTTCTGGAAAGGTCTATAATCAAGTCATCTTGGGAGATTGTGTATAACTCTTTCTTGGAGAATCCAATTTGGATCAGACTGGTGGCATTGGAAAGAGGACACAGAGAGCTACTACAGGTCACAAATTCAGAACTAGATGATTGGAAAGTACAGAGATACATCAAAGGCAATATCGAGCTCCTACAAAGTGAAAAAAGGTGTGTAGATTTTTTTAAATTTTTGCTTAAGCTTGGTTTGAAAATTTATTTTGAAGGAATTCAAAGGGCATAGTAGAGCATTATTATCGGTAACTGATGCCCCGAGGAAAGAAAATGCAAACACCTAGTAAGGAACCTGAAAGCTCTAGCATGACTCATGAAGAAGAGGAAGAAATGCTACATGATATATCAAAATTACAAGAACAAGTGCAACAAATGTCACGCTCACAAAAGTTAACAGATGCTAAGATAAATGGCGTGGAAGCTAAGATAAATGGCGTGGAAGATAAGATGAATGGAATGGAAGCTAAGATGGACAATTTGAAGATAGATTTGAACACAAATTTGAAGACAGGCATGGCAGATTTGAAGACAGATTTGACAAATTTTCTACAAGAAATACTTACTAATGGTGAAAAGGTAGTAAAGGAAACTCATGATGAGAACAAAAAAATGTTAATCATGATTCCATAGACGCTAATGTTGGATCGAAGAATCACCATATTCCAAAAATCGATATGAGGAAGTTTGATGGCAAGGATCCCGCCACATGGATATTACAGATGGAGCAATTCTTCGATCTCAATAATGTGCAAAACGCACAAAAGGTACGTATGGCAACTGTATATTTGGAACCAAATCAGTTTGTATGGTATCAATGGCTTTGTTCTCGTAAACAATTTATCACTTGGGCAATTTTTACGGAAGAATTGATAGCACATTATGAGGATACAAAAAGCAACACTTTTTTTAGCCAATTGATAAGTCTCAAACAAAAGGGTTCAATAATGGAGCACATTGAGGAGTTCCAAAAATTGAACATAAGGGTAAAAGATATTCCAGAGGAGCATAGGATTGATGTGTTCATAGGGTCTTTAAAGGATAATATCCAACATGATGTTCGCCTTTGGGAACCTGATTCATTAGAGAAGGCATTCAGGTTAGCAAGAAAAATGGAAAGCAAAATTATGGCAACTAGGAAGCATACCACTCACAACTATAAAGACGGAAGTGTTGTTGCCCCTAGTCTTCCACAACCTACAAGGTTGACACCACAACAATTGGAAGAAAAAAGAGCAAAAGGGCTTTGTTACAATTGTGATAGCAAATACACAAAAGGTCATAAGTGTGCTGAGAAGAAATTATTCTACATAGATTGTGAAGAGGAAGAAGAAAAGGAGCAAGAAAGGTCAAAAGAAGAGGATATATTCCAGGAACAAAGCCTAGATGAAGAACAAATAAATCCGACCATATCTTGTAATGCATTGGCGGGAATTACCACTCCTCAAACCATCAAGATAGAAGGACAAATCAAGAAGAAAAAGGTAATAGTGTTGATTGATTCAGGAAGCACCCACAATTTTATTCATTGTAGGGTAGCAAAAGAATTGAATTGCTTCCTATATCCAGCACCAGAGTGTCAAGTGATGATTGCAAATGGAGGAACAATAAATTGCTCTGGAAAGTGCCATAATATCAAGCTATCCATGGGAGAATATGTATTGACTAGCCCAATGCTTTCCATTCCAATGGGAGGTGCCGATGTTGTACTAGGAGTCCAATGGCTACAATCCTTGGGTACAATAGCTTTTAATTTTCAAGAACTTTTCATCAAATTTTCTACGGAAGGAAAGGAAGTTGAATTAAGGGGTATTGCAGGGAAACCAGGAAAGATAATCAGCTCTAATGGCATGACAAAGCTTCTAAAAAAGGAGCAAAGAGGTGTAATTGCACAATTATGTTCGCTAGATGTTTCCACATTGGAATCATCTATTTCTCCAGATCTCCAAAAAGTCCTGGACAATCATTCCAAGGTATTTGAGACTCCCAAAGGTCTCCCACCTATGCGTGATCATGATCATGCTATTCATCTGATTCCAGGAAGTGTTCCTCCAAACATCAGGCCGTACAGATATCCCTATGTCCAAAAAAGTGAAATTGAACGTATGGTTGCAGAAATGCTAGAGGCTGGTATAATTCAACCGAGTCAAAGTTCTTTCTCAGCTCCAGTAGTATTGGTGCACAAGAAGGATGGATCATGGCGCATGTGTCCGGATTATAGGGAGCTCAACAAGCTCACTATTAAAGATAAGTTCCCCATTCCTGTCATTGATGAATTACTGGATGAATTGCATGGATCAATTTACTTCACCAAGTTGGATCTTCGTTCGGGATATCATCAAATCAGAATGAAGATTGAAGACATTCCGAAAACGACATTTAGAACTCATGAGGGTCATTATGAATTTTTGGTCATGCCTTTTGGCCTTACCAATGCACCTTCAACATTTCAAGGTTTGATGAATTCAATTTTCAAACCATTCCTTAGAAAATTTGTGTTAGTATTTTTTGATGATATACTAATCTACAGCAAGTCTTGGAAGGATCATGTTGAACATGTTGACAGGGTGCTACAACTATTGGAGGAGAAACAATTATATGCAAAAAGATCCAAATGTTTCTTTGGAGTCCAGGAGGTGGAATATTTGGGTCATATTGTATCTCATGAAGGAGTTAAGGTAGACCCTAGCAAAATTAAAGCCATTAAGGAATGGAAAATCCCCACATCCATAAAGCATCTGCGAGGATTTCTTGGGTTGACAGGGTATTATCGCAAGTTTGTTAAGAATTATGGGAGAATAGCAGCACCTCTAACAACATTATTGAAGAAAGATTCATTTTCATGGACTCCGGAAGCAACAAAGGCCTTTGAACATCTTAAAGAGGCAATGTGCCAAGCACCGGTCTTAGCTACACCGGACTTCACAAAAACCTTTATTGTGGAATGTGATGCTTCAGGAAATGGAATTGGTGCTGTTCTAATGCAAGATGAAAGACCCATTGCTTTTGAAAGTCGTCCAATCAAGGGAAAGTTTTTAAGCAAAGCTATTTATGAGAAGGAAATGTTGGCAATACTCCATGCACTTAAGAAATGGCGACCCTACCTAATGGGAAGACACTTCAAGGTAAAAACAGATCATGATAGCCTTAAATACTTTTTAGAACAAAGATTATCCTCTGAAGAGCAACAAAAGTGGGTCACAAAGATGTTGGGTTATGACTTTGAAATCATCTACAAAAAAGGGAAGCAAAATGTGGTGGCAGATGCACTCTCAAGAAAGGATGAGGATGTGGAAGCATTGTTGTGTGCCATTTCTATTATCCAACCAGATTGGATAAACGAAGCAAGGGAGGAATGGAAGAATGACGAAGAAGTGTGGGCACTTATTCGAAAGCTACAACAAGATTCCAGTACTTCTGATACATTTAGCTGGCAAAATGATTCGTTATGGTACAAAGATCGCTTATACCTCTGTAAGAATTCCCAGCTAAAACAAAAGATTCTTATGGAATTGCACACTTCTCCCTTAGGAGGGCACTCAGGATTTTTAAAAACTTACCACAGGGTTAAGAAGGAATTTTTTTGGGATGGCCTTAAATCAGATATTCAAAAGTTTGTGGCGGAATGTTTGGTTTGCCAACAAAATAAAGTTGAAACAATTAAGACACCGGGTCTATTACAACCTTTATCCATTCCAAGCCAACGTTGGGAGGAGGTTTCAATGGATTTTATCACAGGTTTACCCAAGTCTGAGGGAAAGAGTGTCATCATGGTGGTAGTTGACAGACTTACCAAGTATGCACACTTTTGTGCATTATCACATCCATTTAAAGCCAGTACAGTTTCTACTGCATTTATGGAAACAATTCAAAAGCTACATGGAAACCCAAAGATTATTGTAAGTGACAGAGATCCCATTTTCACTGGAAATTTTTGGACATAATTATTTTCTTGTCTTGGTACTCAGTTAGCTCATAGCTCATCTTATCATCCTCAATCTGATGGGCAAACTGAGATAGTAAACAAATGTTTGGAAGGATATCTTCGTTGCTTTGTATCTGATAAACAGACACAATGGGTCAAATGGTTGCCTCTGGCTGAATGGTGGTATAACACTTCCTTCCATACAGCAACAAAAATGACCCCATTTATGGCACTTTATGGGTATCAACCACCATCCATCACATCATATTTAAGAGAAAATTCTAAGGTTCAGGCAGTGGAACATCACATCGAACATCAACAACAAGTCCTCCAACTCTTAAAGGATAACCTCGTGTTGGCACAAAATAGAATGAAACAACAGGCAGATCAACATCGCAGTGAAAGAAGTTTTGATGTAGGTGATTGGGTATTCCTACGGCTACAACCATATAAGAAAATGTCCCTAAAGCAAGCTAAGAAGGATAATAAATTATCACCAAAGTATTATGGTCCGTACAAGGTGTTGGAAAAGATTGGTACTATGGCATACAAATTGGAGCTTCCTGCAGCTTCTCGATTGCACCCAGTTTTCCATGTTTCATGTTTAAAGAAGGTTATAGGCGACAAGCTCCCAATTCAAACAATATTGCCAGAACTTGACGAGGAAGGAAAAATTATATTGGAACCGGAAGCAGTCACAGAAACAAGAACTCGACAGCTACGAAATCGATCAATTTCAGAGTATCTTATCAAGTGGAAGAACTTATTCGCTGAAGATTCCACATGGGAGGATGAGAATTTTATGCAGAAGTATCCATAACTACTCAAGCATTGAGGACAACACTTTTTTGAAGGAGAGGGGCATGTTGGGTCCCTATAATACTAGTGATTACCCCATTACTATTGTAGTTATACCCCTTATTTATATTGTTGTGCCCCTATTACCCCCATATTGTTATTTCTGTGCCCCATAGAATCCCTCTATTATTATTTTTGTGGCTTTATATTATTATTGTTAGGTCGGCTGGATTATATTGTGACTCCTTAGACTCCTATATATAGAAAGGAGGTTTTGTCATTTGAATCATCAAAGAATTGTTCATTTATGTAATGTAAAGGAGGTTGCCCCCTCGAAGAGGCTGAATTCTAAGGCGTTGATCTATCTTTTCTATCTTTTCTTGAGCTGGTTTCATAACAAGACTCACCAAGGCGAAGACAAGAAGCAAGTCCAACTGGAGCTGAACATGTAGTTGATAGGTGATGCGCATGACTACCAGCACACACTAGAAGATCAACATGGACACTATGCATTAGTGTGTTGCCGGTTTGATCGCACCCAAGAATACCACACCAATGCACCCACACCAATGCACCCAAATGCAATGGAGGTAAGAGTTCGCTTCAGCAAGATGTCACCATGGAGTGCATGCACACCATCGCGGACGACCAAGCTTGGCATCATCTCACCACCTTCACAATCACAAGCATGTCAAAGAGTTGGTCTCACCATAACGGACCGAGTGTTAGTGATGTCTTGCATGGCTTGCTCAAGCCATTTTGTCTCACATGGGCACATGTGCATTTTAATGTAACGTCTTGTCAAGTGGAAGTTCAAGTGTCGATAGTTGGATGTAACAACCATAGAGTAGATGAAGAGTCATGAGAGTATATGAACTGTAACAAAGGGGAATGTCAAGGGTCACCCCACCCTTTGCTATAAATAGAACCTCATAACTCATTGTAAAGGATTTTGGTCAGCCAAGCTTCGATAGGAGTATCTTAGAGAAAGCTTGGACAGTATTGTAACGAGCCTTGGCTTCTCCACTGCACAGATCTAGTACATCTCTTTCGAGGAGCAAGCAGTTGTGGTTGTAACGTTCTGCTATTAGAACTAGTGGTTGGACATGGATGTATTGTATGAATGGAATTTACACTTCTTAATATAACAAGAGCCAACATGTTTCATGCATATGTTGTATTGTATTCTATGCTATCTGGTTTACTCTAAATGATATATGTATTGGTCTACTTACGCATGCATGTATAACTATCTTTGTATGTATGTATGCATCTCTCTTAAATGTGTTGTTGGTTTAACCATCACTTTGGATTGCTTGCTAACTTGCCTTCCATGTTGTGATGCATCTTCTCTCATGTGTTCTTAACTGCGTGCTTTCACAGGTTTCTGAGGGGCGCACTCATCTCAACCCCCGTGTGTTATAACCTCTCATGCACCTTCCTTGGCTCACTGCAACTGTCACACCCTTGCTACCAACAGAGTTATCCTACTTTCCTATGTGCGAAATCGCGGTCAAGGCATTACTGTACAACCCACTGCTGGGACTCCTACACCAAATGGTCTGAGGTCTAATTAGGACTTATTACTGGGGAGATCCCCTTACATGTTGGTGGGTCCAACACTGTCAACATTTTGGCGCTAGAAGGAGGGCTAGATGACAAGCTGAGTCCTCACATCTATTTTGAATCTCTACATATCTATCATGACTAACTACCGATTTTCTCTTCCAGAGTGCATGTATTATGGGAACGACTTCATTATCTCCGAAAAGCTCTCGGATAACTTGATAAAACATATGATGGTGGAGGCCACATAGCCTTGGTTAGGCACGTGGTCAACATTGTAGGCTCATGCGAAAGACATGGATTCTTTGAAGAATACATGAGTTGCGCGTTGTTCGTCCACACGCTTTGAGGGTGCCCAATGCACTGGTGTGCCAAACTGCCTGAAAAATCTATTCATTCTATTGCTCATATGGTCGCAGAGATAGACCGTGCTTTCAATCAATTCGACCATAAAGCACTCAACAAAGAAATTCTGAAATTATGAAAAGAACCCAATGAATCCGTTGAACAGTTTTACACACGCTTTTGTAATCTTGCATATCGATTGCCCGAAGATGATATTGATTGGGAATTTCTCGATGGAAGATTTGAGTATCTTCTTCACATATCTGAAACCCGCTCATCACACTTCAGTGATGGAGCTGCGCAATCACAGGAAGGCGCAGTTTGTTGAGAATGCAACAAGATGATGGAGCTTAGTGGAAAGGAGTCGCCTTCACTAAGTGGGCCCGCAGGCTATTTTTGGTGCAAAGTCTATTTTTAGACATATGGATCATGGTATATGAGTTGCAAGATGCTATTTGTGGATGATTGGTCATGTTGGTAAAAATAGATGGACTTCTATTTTTAGACATATGGGCAGTTTCTATTTTTAGATTGCCAAGCTAAAAATAGAACAGACGAATATTATTAGCTCATAATAATATTTGGACTATAAACATTACCTTATCCTCTTGGAGCACTTAAGTTTGAGCTACAGATGTGGCACATGCAGCTGTCAGAAGGAAATACGCTTTTCTTATGGGTCAGTTGAGCTATTGCATGGTGGACTTCAGTTAGGACTCAAGTGATTGAGTTTGGTGGAGTTGATTGAGGAGTTGATGGAGTTGTGTTCAGTTTGACTTGGTTGAACTAGTTGTATTTAGTTTAACTGCAAATACACTAGTGATGAGTGATGTGAATTAATTGTTAATGAATTCACTAATTATTAACTCATAAAGCAACTAAAGAATACATCTGTTAACTCAGTGCATGGACAGTTCAGTGGAGACAGGTGTTAGAGGTTGAGATTGCTATCAGTTGTGACTATAGTTGTGCATGAGATTTGCACATGCATGGATGGAGATTGCCAATGAGGTTTGCGTAGTATACCAAGGGAATTTGAATTCACATAGTGATTGATTCTCATGCAGGATTGCACAGTGGAGGCAGGCAAACAGTGGAGAAGATTTGAGGCATCAGATCTGAGCTAGTTTGTGTGTAACAGGTGGAGATAGTGATAAGTACTTGTGAGGAGTATTGTACTATGTATTGTTACATGTTCTCTATCATTATAATATACAGATAGTGTGGGGTTTTCAGCTGTATGCTTTCCCCGGGTTACATACTTTGTTAATGTGCACATGTGATTGATGTTTCATTGTTTTTAATACTGCTAAATTGATGATCAACGTAGAGGAGGTTATGTATTATGCATGTATTCTGCAATAGTGTATAATCAGGATAATATTTGTGAATAAGTGTCATATTATTCAAAATTTCTACATGGTATCAGAGCTGTTGATCATCAGATCTATTATTCAGAAAGTGTTTATATTTTGTTTCTTCAGGCAGAGTCTGTAATCGGGCCAGGTAGCCTCTGGATTCATCCTTCCTTTGGAAGGTGAGCTATCCGGTAAAATACCATACAGTCAATCTTTGTACGAGAAATAATTTGTTCTCACGAATTTTAGATCAGAAGCGGTTGAGTTTTGAGCTGGTGGAATTCGAATTTGCAGCAGTGTTTTCTTGGTGTCAACTTTGCAATGTCTTTCAACGGATTGCGATTGGAGTATGCTCTTGAGGGCAGCTCGAATTATATTGCATGGAAAGACAGATGACAATGGGCTGAAGGAGTTCATAGAGGCTGAGGTCCCAAAGCCTACTGATACTGCGCAATTTGATGCTTGGCAAAAGAAGACAGCAAAGTGTTGAAGGATTCTGTTGTAGGGCGTGAAGGATCACATTATGTCTAGCCTGCATGGAAAGGCTTCTCCATACTTTATGTGGAAAGCATTGACAGATCTATTCCAAAGCAAGAGCGATCAGAGGAAGTTGGCGCTCAAGGATAAACTCAGAAACATTAAGTGTGAGAAGGGAGACAATATGCCTAAGTATCTCACGAAGTTCACTCAATGCAGGGATGAGCTGGGAAGTGTGGGGGTGACTGTCGATGATGAGGACTTGGTGAGCTTGGCTCTCCTTGGTCTTCCGAAGAGTTGGCATTCCTATCAGGACTCTGTCAATGGTTAGGGGAAATTGCCAGGATGGGAGAGCCTTTGGTCAGATCTTGTGCAGGAGGAGATCAGGCGGAATACCAGGGACGGATCTTCATCAAAGGCACCTGATGAAGAAAATTGCGCTTTGGCTGCCAAAGCAAAGAAGGGGAAGAACAAGAAATCTTCTCATTCCGGTGCGAAAGGCAAGAAGCAGGACAAGTCCAAGGTGAAGTGCTTTCACTGTCACCAGCACGGACACTATGCCACAAATTGTCCGTAGAAGAAGAAAAATAAGCAAGATACTGGATTTGCAGCAGGAGAGGCCTTAGCCTCGCATTTTGAGCTTGATTTTTCGTTGATCGCATGCTTGGTATCAAGTGTGATTGGATCGGTATGGTTCTTGGACAGTGGTTTGTCTTTTCACATGACAGGAGATCGAGATTTGTTTTCTGATCTGGAGGAGAAAGATCTTGGAGTGCACATCGAGATGGGTGATGATGGTAGATACAGTGCGACTGGTATTTGTACCATTTCCTTTGAAAGGGAGTCTGGTAAACCCTTCGTATTGAAGGAAGTGATGCATGTTCCAAGATTGAAGAAGAATCTTATCTCTGTGGCGATGTTAGAAGACAAGGGATATGATGTTGTTTTCAGCGAGGGAAAGGCTTTCCTGCGCAGTAAGACAACTGGAGAAACTTGGAAGATAGGGGTTCGAGTCAGGAACCTTTATCAGTTGCATGTAGATGGCTGTGCAATAATGGCATGCAAGGCAGAAGGATTGGTGAGCCAGGATGATGGCAAGCTGTGGCACAGGAGATTGGGCGACCTTCACCATGGAGCCTTGAAGATACTGCAACAGATCACTACTGGGCTTCCTAAAGGCACTCTTGTGTAGTCAAATCAGTGCAAGGGATGTACTTTGGGAAAATTTGTGAAAGCCACCTTTCACGAGAAGGATAGTCGCGCCACGACGATCCTTGAGAGAATTCACACAGACGTGTGTGGACATTTCTCAGTAGCTTCGACAGCAAAGCACAGATACTATGTGATCTTTGTTGATGATTTCTCTCGAAAGTGCTGGATCTTATTTATGCAGAAGAAGAGCGAGACATACTCAAAGTTCTGTGAGTTCAAAGCACTAGTCGAGAAGGAATCAGGGAAGAAGGTGAAGGCTCTTAGGAGCGACAATGGTGGTGAATTCATATCTGGCGAGTTCAAGGACTTCTGCAGCGCAGAAGGGATTCTAAGAGAGCTCATAGCTCCCCATAACCCACAACAGAACGGGGTTCCTGAGCATAAGAACAGAACAATCGTGGGTGCTACACAGGTGATGTTGCATGATCAGGGCCTACCCCTTCACTTATGGGCGGAAGCATGCAATACTGCAGTATATGTGCAAAACCGTTGTCCTCGCAGGATACTTGGCATGAGTACACCCGAGGAGGCTTATTCTGGTAAGAGGCTTGATATTTCTCATTTGAGGATTTTTGGTTCTAACGTTTACATGCATGTGACGAAGGATGCCAGGAAGAAGCTGGAGCCAACCGCAGAGGTTGGGATATTTGTGGGGTACACTGATATGCCCCACAACTATTGTGTGTATTTGCTAGATAGTCGCAAGACTGTTGTGCGACGGGATATAAAATTTTAGGAGGAGAATGCCATGAAGTGTTCACTTGAGAGGGAGCCACACTTGCATACAGATGAGGAGCTATTAGTTCCTAAGGATGAGCTTCAGGACGTGGATCAGCCATAGGACAAAGTTCATGGAGTGGAAGAGACCACTCATGCAGTGCCAACCATCAGAGGGTGAAAGCGCATTACAGAAGCTGAGCGACTGGCTCAATATGCAGAGAAGGTTGTAGGACCACCTACAGCTCAACGCAGGCAGAGACGGTCACCTGATCGGTACACTGGATACATGGCTCTTGTGAGAAAATGTGTTGTGATTGAGCCATCCTCTTTCGAGGAAGCTGTGGAGGATCCTGCATGGGTAGATGCCATGGTGGAAGAGTATGATTCGATTGTCAGAAATAGTGCATGGGAGATTGTCCCAAGACCGGAAGGGAAATCAGTGGTGGGTTCGAGATGGATCTACAAAGTAAAGTAGGCAGCTGACGGGAGTGTGGAGAAGTACAAGGCAATATTTGTTGCCCGAGGCTTTTCACAGATAGAGGGGATCAATTATGAGGAGACCTTTGCACCTGTAGCAAGGTATTCTTCCATACGGATGATTCTTGCTCTCTCAGCGTAGATGGGATAGCACATTCATCAGATGGATGTGAAGACTGCGTTCCTCAACGGAGTAATTGAGGAGGATATGTACATAGAGCAGCCCGAAGGTTTCGAGATCTTCAGCAGCGAGTTGCATGTGTGAAGGCTCAAGAGAGTGTTGTATGGGTTGAAACAAGCACCACGTGCTTGGTACACACGGATAGACAGTTATTTCACTGGACTTGGATTCTCCAAGAGTGAGGCGGATCCTAACCTATACCAGATTGTGGTGGAGGGTAAGTTGCTTATCATTGTACTTTATGTAGATGATTTGATTATGACAGGTGATGAGCTATTGATACTTTCATGCAAGGATGATCTTGCTAGGGAGTTTGAGATGAAGGACTTGGGCCTCCTTCATTATTTCCTGGGATTGGAAATTTGGCAGCGCAGTGATGGACTATTTGTTTCTCAGGGTAAGTATGCTCGGGAGATACTGGAGAAGTTCAACATGCATGGCTGCAAGCCTGTTGATACTCCTCTTCCTGGAGGTTGGAGGAAGGAAGATTCTACTTCAACGGAGGTAGTGGATGCCACTGTTTATCGACAGTTGGTGGGGTCGCTTATGTATCTGGTTAATACACGACCCGATATATGCTATGCTGTTAACCAACTTTCACAAGCTACGGTTAAGCCAACCAAGCTCTTCTGGAAGGCAGGCAAGCATGTATTGCATTATCTCAGAGGCACATCAGGATATGGACTGTGGTAAAGACAGGAGGATGAGGTGAAGCTATGTGGCTTCATGGATGCAGATTGGCCAGGGAGCCCAACGGACAGAAAGAGCACATCTGGAGGGATTTTTAGTATCAGGTCGACAACAGTTTCTTGGTACAGCAGGAAGCAGAGATCTGTGGCACTCAATTTAGCAGAGGCTGAGTATATGGCAGCAAGTTTGGCTGCATGCAAGGCTATATCGATGAGGAAGATCCTGGTTGGGTTGTTCGGTTCTCACTTGGAGCCTACTGTGATTTATTGTGATAACCAGAGTTGCATTAAACTCTCGGCTAATCCAGTATTTCATGTTAGATCTAAGCACATTGACATCAGGTACCATCATATCAGAGATTGTGTGCAACGGAGAATCATGTTACTTTCATACATTCCAACAGAGGATCAGGATGCTGATATCTTGACGAAGGCGGTCACCAGGAGCAAATTCGAATACCACCGAGGTAGGATAGGGGTTGCATATAATCCATATCTTGTTGAGAGGGAGTGTTGAGAATGCAACAAGATGATCGAGCTTAGTGGAAAGGAGTCGCCTTCACTAAGTGGGCCCGCAGGCTATTTTTGGCGCAAAGTCTATTTTTTGACATATGGATCATGGTCTATGAGTTGTAGGATGCTATTTGTGGATGATTGGTCATGTTGGTAAAAATAGATGGACTTTTATTTTTAGACATATGGGCGGTTTCTATTCTTAGACTATTAGGCTAAAAATAGAACAGTCGAATATTATTAGCTCATAATAATATTTGGACTATAAACATTATCTTATCCTCTTGGAGCACTTAAGTTTGAGCTACAGATGTGGCACATGCAGCTGTCAGAAGGAAATACGCTTTTCTTATGGGTCAGTTGAGCTATTGCATGGTGGACTTCAGTTAGGACTCAAGTGATTGAGTTTGGTGGAGTTGATGGAGTTGTGTTCAGTTTGACTTGGTTGAACTAGTTGTATTTAGTTTAACTGCAAATACACTAGTGATGAGTGATGTGAGTTAATTGTTAATTAATTCACTAATTATAACTCATAAAACAACTAAAGAATACATCAGTTAACTCAGTGCATGGACAGTTCAGTGGAGACAGGTGTTAGAGGTTGAGATTGCTATCAGTTGTGACTATAGTTGTGCACGAGATTTGCAGATGCATGGATGGAGATTGCCAATGAGGCTTGCGTAGTATACCAAGGGAATTCAAATTCACATAGTGATTGATTCTCATGCAGGATTGTGCAGTGGAGGTAGGCAAACAGTGGAGGAGATTTGAGGCATAATATCTGAGCTAGTTTGTGTGTAACAGGTGGAGATAGTGTCGAGTACTTGTGAGGAGTATTTTACTATGTATTGTTACATGTTCTCTATCGTTATAATATACAGATAGTGTGGGGTTTTCAGCTATATGCTTTCCCCGGGTTACATATTGTGTTAATGTGCGCACGCGATTGATGTTTCATTGTTTTTAATACTGCTAAATTGATGATCAACGTAGAGGAGGTTATGTATTATGCATGTATTTCGCAATAGTGTATAATCAGGATAATCTCTGTGAATAAGTGTTATATTATTCAAAATTTCTACACAGTTGCTGTCACAAGTGACTGTCCTCCTTCACCTCATCAAACAACTCCACCACTGCAGAGTGATGTGGGAGATCATGCACATACCTTTGTTGAGTTGTCACATCCTACCACCCCGCCTGCTCTTGATATTTGTGCAAATTTGGCTTGCAAGCCTATTAGTTGTCACGTGGATTCATTCCCTCGACCTTCATCCCCGCACTCTCTTGATCCTCCAGATTGTACTATCCTGTGTTCTCTAATTCGGACTCCTCACCTGTTGTGAACGAGGATCAAGTTGTCGACGAAGTTGGTGTTATGCAACCAACCTGCACCATCATTCATGATGAGTGTGTGCGGGAATCTAAAGAAGAATCCACGGTGAAGGATGACTCCCTTCTAGCCGCGCCTCATCCGCTTCATCTTGACATCCCTTGTCATTCTGCCATTGCTGATTTCCCCTGTGAAAACCCGTTTTCGGATGTTTCTACTTCCGATCATTCACACGACATGTCGGATGTCAGTCAGTCATCATAGTGCAGAGAGGATACATCTTCCTCTAGAAATCCGTCCAATCTGTCATCTGTCATTTCTGAAAACATAGAGGGTGAACATCTTTGCTTCTCAACTACCCCTCTACCTGATTCATCAAATAATGAGGATTCCGACAAACATCCTGAATTTTCTGATCTTGGTTCTCGTGATCTCTCTACTTCTTCATTTTATCACGATGTTCATTCAATCGTTGTTAATCTATCTAAGACACTGGTCTACGATGATCTATCTTTCAACAAAGTGGAAACCCCCTAGACTATCGAGGCACTTCAACTTGAGCTGATGGTTATGTCAGGCCTTCACTGTCCTAAGGTTGGCTTCACTTATGATCAAGAAATTGTTGAAACACTCAAGGCTTCTCATCACTCTCTACTTTGCATTGAAGATCAACCAAACACCCAGACTTCACTTCCTCCACTCGAACTACACGATCCCATCGCTCATATGTTGGAGGAATATTACACATCAATCACACTTGCACACCATAAATGGTCTACCTTTTTCACGTTTTCTTGCATGTCACAATCAAGAGAATGCATACACTCAACATCTGCATGCATTGTATCACATCACCATGGTAGCTCCACAGAATGCATGTCATGTGATTTCACTCATATTTGTTCTGTGGTCACTTGTAAGCTCGGAGTGTGTCTGTCTTCATCGTTATATCTTTCACGCTTGCTAGTTCGCACAACTGGGTTGCTCGCAGACCAAGCCTTCACCAACATGGTTCAACCAATGCACCAGTGGCTGCATTGGAAATATCACTTCACGTGATCGGGGCCATGCACCATTAGCTTAGGAGTAGGAGTAGTGTTTGCTGTCAGTCTGTTTTCTTGCATGATCGTTTGCTTAATTGCTTTGTTGGTTTGTTTGTCTGCTTTCCTTTTTTTCTTACTCGCTTTGCTTTTGCTTTTGCTTCTGCTTCTGCTTTGCTTTGTTGTTTGTTTGCTTGTTTTGTTCATAGGTTAGTTTCACATGAAACCATGTATGACTCTTGAAACAAGTTGGGTAAAGTACAAGAGGACTTGTACAACTATCAACGTTTGGTTATCTATTGTCTGCTCTCTTATATAAGAACTTGTTGTCTTCATTCCATGACACATCAATGGAAAATATGTACTGTTCGAAGTAAGCCTTGGTGAAAACACAACGCTTGCGCGCTAACTAGTATCACCTACTCTAGTCAGTTGTTTTTGGGTTAACCCTTGTCAGCCTAGTCAAGTAGAGTAATGTGAGGGGGAAAAACCTTAACAACACGTCAAAGGTATAATAAACAACTTCTCTATAGGAACAACCTCTTCTTCTCTTAATAAGTCGGGATCCCTCTTCTGCCTCTGAAATGAATAAGTGCTATCCATAGTTATGAAGATGAAAAATGAAAAAATGAAAAAGTGAAAAAAGTTTGAAAAAAAAATGAAAATGAATAAGGAGAAAGAAGAGAAAGGATTCCTATGCATAGAGGTGATGTAAGTAACTTTGTCGGGGTACTGACCAGGCTCGCTGGTAGTGGAGCCATGCTTTTGTTCCTATGTGACTTCGGCAGAGTATTGTCCAGGCCTGCTGCCACGGAGCAACACTAGAGATGAAACTAAGACTCTGACGACTATACTGCTTGTGCACCAATATACCCCTCAACCCCAATTGAAAAAATTGTGTTTCCTTGGCTTGGAATGTGTGTCAATCGACTAAGAGCTTGGTAGATGCTCCATCTTACAATCGAGCTAGCATGAAACCAAGACGAAATGAGAACTGAACAATACTTCCTGAGGTGTTAGACTTGCTTTTCACGAACAAGGTCCATTCAGGGAGTTGGAGTTCTACCAGTTTTTCGCCAAGTGTTGTAGTGGCTACAACAACCCTCCAAAATTTTTCCTTAGCTTCATTTTGGAGCCTCCCTACCAACCTTTCAAAATAACATGTCTTGCTTCGTCAAGTACACAAGCTTCAATGATTTTCTTACACAAAGACAGCCTGTCCATCGGAACTTGTTGTACTTCCCTCACAAGCTTTTCTCTTAGACTTGGTCCAGTTGTAGGCTGAGCAGCTCCCTCAAAAATTTACGTAATTTTGGAGGGAAACTAGCCTTCCCTCTAGAATTTGTCCAATTCTTTCTGGCAACCTGCTGTGCTCCATAATTACGTAATTCTGTTAGTCATGCTTCATCCAGAAAATTGTGCAATTCTTCTCTGCCGGGCTGCTCAGCCCTGGAATTGTGCAATCCTAGGGAGCAATCACCTGCTCTGCCAAAAAATTGCGCAAATCTCCTGGGCAGTGGTGAGCTCCAGTATTGTAGCAATAATGCTACAACTCCTGGGGCTTCCTGTCTCTCATTTTATCAACCCGGTAGTTCGTACAAACTTGGAAGCGACGGTGCTGTATGCACAAGTACTAGCTCTTGTCGCAGCTGTCACTTGGTCAGCTGGCACAAGTCCGCTAGGGCTCAAGCCAACTTCTATAGGCTCACAGAAGAAGCTTTATCAATGATGGACGAAAGCTAGCTCAAAGGAGACTAATCTACTTGAAAAAAATGAACTGAAAGCAAATCAAAGCATGTAAACCTAGGAAACCCTAATTTAACTAGTCTAACCTCTACAATGCAAGAAATGTGAATGAAACTTCTACCAATGCTACTGTTACCTCTAATCAGTGAAAATGCATGGATCTAAGCTACTTGCATCATAAAAGACATGTTTTTGTATTTTTCCCTTAAGTGTGTGGAATGATTGTGATTGTGTGCTAATTAGGGTTTGGTTGTGCAGATGGAATGGAGAAGGAAGGAGAACGTGGGACAGGTTGGGAAGGCTAGGAGAGGTCCCTAGGGATCCTTAGCATCCATCCACAGAGGTTCCTCACATTCGGGAGCTCAGCAGCCGAGAGAGTGGCCTCCTACAAGATGTCTGCAGGGGATCCTACAGGATACTCTGGTTTCTACAGGATGTCTACAAATGGCTACAGGATGACCTACGTGAGTGTTCGGCGTGATGGAGGAGTGATGAAATGGTAGGGGGAGATGTGTAAGGTAGGAATGAGGCTGGTGATGGCTGTAGAAGTGGAGGAATGAGATGAGAAATGAGTGTAGGGAGTAGGTTGGAAGATAGAGGGCTAGGTCAACAAAAGGCTAGGAAATGAAGTTACGTGAGGAGTGAAAGACTTTGGGAGATAACAGAGCGGGGTAAAGGTCGAGGAGATGTGTTGCATGCGTGATCAAGATGGAGAATGAAGTAATGGACGAGAGAGGGCAGTGCAAGTGAAACAAATGCTTGTGACTGTTACCAAACCGAAAATGCATTAACCTAAACTACCTGTGCTTGTAAATTCAATGAACAACAATCCAAAACGCGAAGGAGAATGTGCATGAAGCTGTGGTAAAGGAGTGTGGTGCAGGTGTGAATGACAAGGAAGCATCTAACATAACGTGACTGTGTTTGCAGCAATCATGAAATAAAGAAATGTGTGTTTTTGGTGGTTAGTCATGGACTGCACCCCAATCCCAAATGAGACGGCAGTGAGCCTTAACAACCCTTTTTGTTGGAGATCCAATGGACTATATCTATCCTCTGCTACACTAAACAACTGTAAACAAACTCACCATAAGCAAATCCTATCTAACTCATGAAAAAGACCAACTTAACAACCTGTAATTCGAATTGCATGTGCAAATGAAAAGCTCAAAGTGCTGAAATGAAATGGAAACAACACTATAGCAGAGGGGATCTATGGCTCTCAGGTTGGGCCCTAACCTGAGAGCTATAGTCTCCTTAAGAAAACTCAGAACTAGATCAGAAACTGCCTTCTTTATTCATAATCTGATGTCATGCCAAATTGGCTTACAAAAAGGAACGAAAACTGAACTGTGCTCCAAAATTACAATAGCAATACGAGAGTTTCAACAACCTATCCAAGGCTAAGGCCTCTATACTTATACAAAAATGATGATCCAACAAGTATCCTTGATTTTAGGAGCTCGGCTGTCCAACTAGAGTTTAACTGCTGATCCTGTAGGACGATCATAACTGCTGTTCCTGTAGAGCAGTTTATAACTGCTGTTCCTGTAGAACAGCTGGCTGCTTCTAAGCTCGGAGGGGAGATGGATTGGAGCTCGGAGTTCTTGGTGGGAATCACGAGGAATGTCCCCAAGACCGTGGACATCCTCTCCTAAAAGTCAGCAGTGCCACCTCATTGTCTCCTTGTCTCCTTTTCGTTGTCTTTTGCTCCCTTTTAATGCCAAAACCTGGAATCACAATGCATTAGTCACGTAGATAAAGTGCCTACCCTTCTTCCTACAAACAACATGAATAAACTAAGAAATGCATGCATAAGCAGTAAAAAATGAATGGTTTGAGCAAGTAGAATAGGCCAAAATGAGCCCAAATTGTACCAAAATTGGGGCTCATCATCACCCCCCAGCTGAACCATTTGCTCATCCTTGAGCAATTTTGCCCCGGCTCCTTGTCCTTGGCCGAGAGCTGGGGCCCAGAACCTGCTCCTTCTTCTCTACTTTTGGGGCCTCTGTTTTCTCTGCCTCAGGTGGAGACGAGGGTGGTGCTTCTTCCCCCTTTTTCATTTCCTTGAGCCGAGCTTCAGAAGGCGACTGGCCTATTTTTCGCGTCCAGGAAGTGACTTTTGGGCTTCCCTTCTCAGGGGTGGCCTGTGTTTTAGAGGGAGTTCTTGTACTGGGTGAAGTAGGGATGTCTCCTAAAGTGGGTTGGCTGCTGGGTGGAGGCTGCGACTTGTCTGTTTTCATTCTCTGACTCCTCCTTGCTTCGGAAGGTAGAGGGATCTCCCTCTCTCTCTTTTCTTTGGGTTTTGCCGGTGTGCTGAGGGCAGCCAGTGCCACTGCTGCCTCCTTTTCGAGAATGCCAGCCTTCTCTTTCCTGCTTTTTTCTCTCTCGGAGCTCCTTGTAGAGGGCCCCTCCTCCTTTGGTTTCGGGCTTCCTGCAGAAGACCCTTCCTTGACCGGTTTTGGGCTCCTTGTAGGAGCATCTTCCTTAGCTCTTGGGCTTCCTGTAGGAGCCTTTCCTTTTTCTTTCGGGCTTCCTGTAGAAGCTTTTTCCTTTAGCAGTTTTGGGCTTCCTGTAGAAGCCTTTTCTTGAATTTTTGGGCTTCCTGTAGAAGCCTTTGTCTTTGTTTCCAGACTTCCTGTAGAAGTCTGTTCCTTAGTGATTTTCGGGCTTCCTGTAGAAGACCCTACTTTGTCCACTTTCGGCCCTCCTATAGAAGACTCTTTCTTTACGCTCTGTGGGTCTCTTGTAGAAGATCCCTTCTCTGTTTTTGAGCCTCCTGTAGAAGCCTTCGTCTGCTTTCCTGTAGGCGTTGTTCTGGGGCTTCCTGTAGAAGCCTGCGTTTGTTTCCCTGTAGATGCAACTGTCACCACCTTTTCTTGCTTGGCTGCATGGATTTTGCTTTTGGCTTTGACTGCAGGAGCTGACGAGGTGCTTGGGCTGACAGGGACCACCTCCGCTTTGTCCATTCTGCTCTTCATCCTCTGTTCTCTTGCTGTCAAAACAGGTGTGTCACCCTCCTCTTCGTCTTCCTTTTCTTCTTGCTTCCTCTTTTGTTCCTTCCTCTGCACCGTGGCAGGGGTCTTCTGACCTGGTTCCCTCTTTTCTTTGGCCACTGCCTCTTTGTCTTCACTGCTGGAGGAGCCACTATCTTCGACCAGCATTTTGATGTCCCCATCTCGTGTTAGATTTCTAAATGACTCCCAGGAGAGGGGAACTTTATAGGAGTGCAGTGCATCCTCTATAAGCAACTTGATCAGCCCATGGTGTGCCACCTGATCTGGGACGCCACCCTTCAGCTTCGTAGCACATTCCATTAAAGATTGCAACAGGAAATAAGGAATGCTTAATTTCTTTTCTACAGGAAGCTCACTTCGGTGCCTTAACTCGTTCAGCAATCGGAAATGGTACCCGTAGACGATGCTATAGCGCCCCTCACATGTAATATATTTCATAATCTGCAAGCTGACCTCGTTCCAAGGTGGTGTCAAACTATTCCTTCGTACTCCATTCTTATCTTCAGAGAATTCTTTCTCAGGTGGAAAGAATTCCTTCTTCGCTTGCTGGCTCTGTTTTCGTTCTTCTTTATCCCACGGGAGACCCATAGGAAGCTCAGTGATTCTACTGATGGATTGCGGGGTTATCTTGAGGCTTAGGCCTCTGAAATTGACTGTGGCCAGCACCTTGGATTTTGGCCTCAGGGCCTGCAAGAATTCCTCGGCCACTTCCTCATCGTACCCCTGCAGCTTATCACAAAAAGACATCCACTGTGCTTGTGTAAAGAGCTCCACCACTGCCTGATTTCTCCTCAATGTGGTTGAATCAGTGGGCTCTCGTCTGATAAACCCACCAGGCATGATGAGCACGGTGGTTTTGACCACCGGTGGTAAATACAAAGGGAATTCGGTCTTATAGACAGAGCATGCAATGAATTCACAAAATCACAGTCTAATTATACTGCTATCCTGTAGAAGCGATAGTATAGGCACGGCAATCCAATATTTTTTTATGACCAGAATGTGAATAATGACCTTGCCACCCTTGAAAGTCAATTGCGGAAGGAGTTTCAGGGTTACCTCTTTTCCGCCACCTTTTTTACGTGAAGACTTCACCTTCCTGTAGAGACTGCTTTCCTGTAGATACTGCTTCCTGTAGGACTGCGTTCCTGTAGAAACTGTTCCTGTAGGAGCAGTGCGCAGACTTCAGGGGGAGCTATAGTTGGACAGCGGTCGAGAGGTGCCTTACCAGTGTTCAGGTAGCCGAGAGCTTGGCGTATCAACATGCAGAGGTAATCAGAGGAGCTACTCGAGTTTTGAAGTGAGGTTGATGGATATACACGCTTAATCGAGCCGATTAGATTTTGAATCGGCGCAGCTCGTGGCGCGGGGGGTGAGCTGTCCCCACCGGACCGTTTGGTGACGTCACCCATCATCCGCCTGCACATTCGCTTGCTGCCGCATTCATTCCCACAGATCTGCCGCCGCCCTTTTCGGTTAAACTTGTTTCACGGTTGACGGGACTAATCTTCACGTGCGTGCTACGTGTGTCTTTTGTCGTGGCTGCCACCTCATCATCTGACTATCCTTTCACTAGCCGATGTGGCCAGTCAATTGGCCTTACGGCCGCTCAACCATTCACCTTTATGCCATGCAAAACAAATCAAAGTAATATCCATGCGATTTGATGGAGAGAAGGATTAGAACACTTACCTGCGCGCGGCTGCACATGATTTCCAGTTTGTGGACGATGGATTTACCTGCTGCACGCGGCTTACACAGACCCGGAGGCACATGGCTACCGGTTGCTGACACTGGAGTGGATGGTCTCGCGTTCATGTGCCCGTGTTTTATCTCGGATGGCGGTGCCGTGGACGGTATTCACTCGAGCAGGTTGAACTGTTACAGGATCCCCGCGAGGGGTCTTGTCACAGTCCTTTCTCCTTGGGTACATGCTGCATGTTGGCGGTTCTGGCTTCTCGATCACGATCCCAGCACTTCTGATGCATAAAGTGGATGTGGTATGGCTCTCGGTGCTTGGTTTTTCTTTGACAGATGTTTTTTCACGAGAACTCATTGCTTTGTTGTGCTGCTGCAGGGATCTTGGTTGCATGGCGACGAGGATGGTGGAGCAAGATAATAGCAATGTTCAGGGGTGCCATCAGTGGCATGCATGCGTTCAATCCACTCCTCAGTCGCTAGATCTTCACTTGAAACACATTTCGGCCGTCGCAACCTTCTACAGGAAGTTTCCTGTAGAACACAGAGCTTCCTGTAGAAATTTTGCACTTTCCTGTAGAAGATCCGCGTCTTCCTGTAGGAAGACTGTCTGTTCCTGTAGAAAACTGTATCTTCCTGTAGAAGATCCAAATCATGATAAAAATTGCACATACCTTGAAAAGCATTGTTATTCTTGGAGGAGGTGTTGATGACATCCTTTGATAGCGTGATGAAGGCCCCTGGCTTGGAGTGGAGAGGCTTCTTCTCCTCCATAGAACATCTGCATGCAAAACTTTTATTGTGCTTATTGTTTTTTTTTCTCTCTTTTTTTTTTTTTTTTCGAAAAGATAGCAGGGGCGCCCCAAAGAGGTTTTCACCCTTGCTACCTGCCCTGAGCGCCTCAAAGAGGTTTTCACTCAAGGATCTTTTTTTTTTTTAACTTTTTTTTTTTTTTTTTGAAAGACAATAGGAGCGCCTCAATGAGGTTTTCACCCCTACTGCCTGCCTTGGGCGCCTCAGAGAGGTTTTCACCCTAGGATCTTTATTTTTTCTCTCTTTTTTTTTTTTTTCTCTTCAGGGTATGCCCAAAGTGGAGGCAGAACCCTTCTCTATGACCACAACAGATTTCTCCATAGTGCTGATAAACTCTTGTCTTGAGAGAGGTCTTCTGTAGATCTTCAATCGGTGCCCATTGACAAGCATGGGAATGGCTTCCTCATCAATGGTTCGAATGAGGACAGATCCATTGTCATGGCACTGTTCCACTACATATGGTCCTAGCCATCTGGTTCTCAACTTCCCCTTGAAATCTTTGAATCTGGAGTCATACAACAAAGCCCAATCTCCCGGCTGAAATTGCTTGTCATGGAGATGTTGTTCATGCCACACCTTCCTCTGAAGTTGAACCACTTCTGAGTGAAGGAGGGCCTGCATGCGGTGCTCATCCAGTCCATTCAGCTGCAATAACCTTTCTTGCTGTGCATGGCTGAGATCTAGGTCCAGCTGAGCTGCCATCCTCAAAGTGTTATACTCAAACTCAATGGACAGCAAAGCTTTCTTCCCATAGACCAGCTCATAAGGTGTGAAGCCGGTGGTGGTCTTCCAAGTGGTGTTGTAAGCCCATGTGGCTTCAACCAGGCGATCTGCCCAGTCCTTTCTGCTGCTGCTCACCACTTTAGTCAAGATCCCTTCTAATGCTCTATTGGTGACTTCCACCTGCCCATTTGCTTGAGGATGATAGGGGGTGGAAGTCCTATGCTTGATCTTGTGATGAGCTAGTAGATCTTCAACCAAGTTGGATGTGATCTGGCTCCCTTGATCGGTCACCAGCTCTCTTGGGTAGCCAAACTTGTAGAAGATGTTCTCTCTTAAGAACTCGACCACCTTCTCTTCTGTTGCTGCTTTGATTGCTTTAGTCTCTGCCCACTTTGTCAAGTAGTCAGTACACACAATGATGTAGGATCTCTGCCTCGAAGAGGGATTGATTGGACCCACAAAGTCCATGCCCCACTTCTCAAATGGCTCAAGAGTCACTTGAGGTTGGAGAGGCATCTCATCCCTTTGGGTTGGTTTCCCCATCCTTTGGCATTGGTCACACTGGCTGACATATCTTCTGACATCTTGATGAAGTGTGGGCCAATAGTAGCCTGCCTGCAGGATCTTGAAGGCAGTTCTCTTTGCTGCAAAATGTCCTCCACAAGGCCCATCATGACAGGTGAGGAGGATGTTAAAGACTTCCTCTTCCCTTACACAACGCCTTAAGATCTGATCAGGGCCAAGCTTGAACAGGTTGCCCCCGATCCAAGTGAATGAGGCACTTTTTCTGATGATTTTGCTCTTCTCTTTTGAAGAGAGGTGCGGAGGGAACTGAGCTGAAACAAGGTAGTTTGCTATATCAGCAAACCATGGAGAGAGTACTGAGATAGCAAACAGATGCTCATCAGGCATCTGGTCATCCACCGTCCCATCTTCACCTGCAGACAAATCCAATCTAGATAAAAAGTCAGCAACAACATTCTCTCTACCTGGTTTATCAACAATGGTTAGATCAAACTGCTGCAATAAAAGTAACCATCTAATAATACGAGCATTCACATCGGGTTTATTCATCAAATATCTAATAGCAGCATGGTTAGTATGTACAAAATTTTGGTAACCAGTAATATAATGTCGGAACTTGTTCAGTGCATGGACTACAGCTAAGAACTCTTTCTCGGTTACAGTGTAATTCAACTCTGCTTTGGACAAGTTTTTGCTAACGAAGTAAATGGCATATGGAAGTTTTTCCTCAACTTGTCCTAAAGCTGCACCTATGGCTTTGTTCGAGGCATCAGTGTGGATGTGGAAAGGTAGGGCCCAGTTTGGACCTCTCAAGATTGGTGCTGACACCAACTTGTCCTTTAACTCATTCAAACTCCTCTGACAATCGTCAGTCCACTTAAACTCCACATCTTTTGCCAACAGACCAAACAATGGTGAGGCTAACTTGCTGAAGTCCTTAATGAATCTCCGGTAGTATCCTGCTAATCCCAAGAAACTCCGGACATCCCTTACTTTTTGAGGAGGTGGAACCCTCTTGATGAGAGAAATTTTGTTAGGATCCACCTGCAATCCTTGGGAAGAAATGGTATGGCCTAGCACGGTCCCTTCAGTCATTAGGAATTCACATTTTTCAGGGCTGAGGGACAAGTTCATCTCGGTGCATTTGGTTAGGACTTTCCCCAGGTTGGACAATGCTTCCTGGAAGTTGGCCCCATAAGGAGTAAAGTCATCCATGTATATTTCCACTGCATCATGGACCAACTCCGAGAAGATGCTCAAGACAGCTCTCTGAAAAGTAGCAGGAGCATTGCATAGCCCAAAGGGAAGGACTCGGTAGGCAAAGGTACCCCAAGGACAAGTGAAGGTGGTCTTATCTTGGTCTTCCGGGCTGATTTGGATTTGATTGTACCCGCTAAACCCATCCAGGAAAGAGAAGAACTTCTTTCCTGCCAGTCCATCCAACAATTGATCTATGAAAGGTAGAGGGAAATGGTCTTTTTTGGTAGCTTTGTTCAGCTCACGGTAATCTACACAGATCCTCCACTTCCCATTATTCTTGGGAACAAACACTAGAGGGGACACCCATTCACTATCTGAGATGGGGTAGATGAATCCGACATCCAACAGTTTTTGCAATTCTTCCTTGACAATGTCTTTAAGGGCTGGATTCATTCTCCTCTGGGGTTGCCTAACTGGTTTACAATCCTCTTTGATGTATATATGATGGGTACAGACCGAGGGATGGACTCCTTTCATCTCCTTATAGCTCCAAGCAAAAGCATCTAGGTGGCTGGCCAACAGGTTGCACAGCTCCTTTTCCTGAGAAGGAGATAGGGAGGAGCTGATTTTCAATGCTCTCTCAGGGCCGAACTCCACACTCTTAACTCTGGGAGTGACAGGGTTGGTTGTACAAAGATCCACTAAGGTGCTAGCTTGGGCATCCTCCACCAACTTCTCTAAAGGTAGTGCACTGGTAGGTGGGTTTTGGATCAAGTTCTCGATCAAATCATCCTCGGTTGGGGGATTTCTTCTATTGGTTTCTATGGTACACAGAGGTGCTGAATACACCTCGTCTTCTTCTCCTTCTTCCAACCAGAGTGGTAAGTCATGCTCCAAAGAGGGTTGGGCAGGAGGGTATAGGACAAGTTGCTTGGACATAGGACCATTTTTGATGGTCATATTTCCGGCACGACAACTGATATAGGCATCTGCAGTGGCTAACCAAGGCCTTCCCAAAATGAGGGGATATCCAGTAAGCTTTGCCTTTGGTTTCAGAACCAGGAAGTCTGCAGGATACTCCCAAGAGTCAATAGAGACCAAGACATCCTCCACAATCCCTTCGGGAGTCACAGTGGAGCGATCTGCTAATTGCAGTACTATCGAGGTCTTCCTCAAGGAACCTTGAAGATTGAGCTTGAGCATGGTACCCCTGGTCATTACATTAATGGCAGCCCCCAGATCAATCAGGGTGTGGGGTATGATGGTGCCATTGATGTGGACATCTACTACAGGACTTCCAGGATCTAAGTACTTTGGGCAGATGACTTGTCCTAGCATAAGGTCAGACAGTTGTCCTATGACATTGATAGTTGAAGCATCTTTCTTCCGTCTGCCTGGATGTTTGAAACACTTCTCCTTAACCAGCTTGTTATAGATTGGCACATCCTTGATGGCTTGGAGAAGTGGGATTTTTACACACAACTGCTTGAGCTCTCCCAGAAGCTCATCTTCTTCCGGGTTAGGTTGTGTGGTGGCTGTTAGTCTCTCAGGAAAGGGTGGAATAGGCTTTGGTTCACTTTCCTGATGGTCTTCCTCATCCTCTGGGGGAGGAGGTTGGCGATCTGGAAGAGTCTTTCCAGATCTAAGATTGATCTCCTGGATCTCCACAGCATAGGTAGGGCATGAGGTCTCCCCAGTATATACCTGCTGAGCCTATCTATTGTTGGGGTTCGGGTTCGGTTGAGCAGGCATTTGAGGTTGCCTTGGAGGAGCAGGAGGTAAAGGCTGAGGTTGAACTGGTGGTGGAGGCAAAATGGCAGGAGGAGTGTTGTATTGGGGCCTCCACCCCGACTGAGGAGCACTCCATTGAGGCTGCGACTGGGTATGTAAGTGATATGGGTGAGTAGTGGGTTGAGTAGGATACTGAGGTGGATAAGACCATGGAGGAGGCATGGACCAAGAAGGATGAGTAGGGGGACCCCAGGAAGGCATAGGAGTCGATTGGTTGGGGTTGTAATAGGCTTGTGGTGCCCCTTGCATTCCCTGCTGATAGGGTCTAGATCCTTGTGGTCTCCTTTGGTTGATGAAGTAGAGAGGTTCAGTGGGGGCTTCAGTCCCTTGGTACATGGCTTTAAACCCAGGTAAGGTGGGATACTGATTGGTAGGATGGTCCTCCTCACAAACAAAACACACTTCAACCGAATGCAATGGGCATTCGTTCTTAGGATGTCTTCTTGTGCACCTAGGGCAGAAGACAGCCAGGGCTCTCTCAGCTTCTTCTTTCTTCTGCTGGATCCTGAATGTGTCCAGCTGCATGGCAATGGTCTGTCTCACCTCACTCTTAAGATCTTCTAATTGGTTTGTAAACTCATGTTTGGAGAAAGGGACACCAGTGGAGAGGAGATTTCCTCTACCTCGTTTCCTAGCTGCCCTAGAATGATTTCTAAACACAGTTTTGATGTCCTCATAAGGCAGTTGGTAAATGTCCCCCCCAGCTAACATGTGAAGGGTATCTAAGAGTTCTTCAGGTACTCCTCGGAGCAGAACCAACTTAAGGGATTCAGGGTCAAGTGTGCACCTGGCCCGCTTGTAACTAAGTTGGAACCTTTCCTCATAATCCTCTAAAGACTCATCGTTTCCCATGGTCATCCGAAAGATTTCCCCTTTCGTTTCCTTGGACCTACAATAATCCCGGTACTTGGTGTTGAAGGCTTGCTGCATCTGAGCCCATGTGGTGATACTATTCCCAGGCAAACCCATGAACCAGCGTAATGCTGCATCCTTGAGAGTGGAAGGGAAAAGTTTTAGCTTTTGTTCATCTTCAGTATAGTCATAGGTTCTACAGAGGACAGCAAACTCAAATAGGAAGGTATCAGGATCCTCAATGGTCATTCCATGGAAGTGAGGCAAAGCAGAAGGGCTAATGTTTTTCATTTTCATCTCTCCATTGGTCTCTCGGATGGGGAAAGCTCCTTCTATTCTCTCATCTTCTCTATTGTCAGCCATAGCTTCGGATGGAGTGGTCTCTAACTCTTCTTCTTCTATAGGATTTTGGTATGTCTCGGGATGTTCACCTATAGTTTCCTCTGGATCACTGTCGCCACCGAAGAGTGAAGGGTGACTAAGTGATGTGGTGGGGGTGTTAGGTAGGAATTTGCCTGATCTATCTCGGTTCCTACGAGGCATGAAATGGAAAGGACTTTTCTTTTTTTGAGTGCTTTTGCTTTTTCTTTGGTACCTGCAAAACTGAAACAAAGTGATCTACAACTAACTATATCGCTCAAATGAAATTGCAGAATTAGAAAGCTAAGCTAGGAAAGCGAGAAATACTAGTCTATGAAAGCAGGAAATACTAAGCTATGAAAGCAGGAAATACTAAGTTATGAAAGCAGGAAATGCTAATCTATGAAAGCAGGAAATACTAAGCTACTTTTGTAGAATGGAAATGAAATAAACTACTTAGCAGAAGTAAGAGTACGAAAGTAGAAGAAAAGCAACAATTACTAATACTCTGACGCGTCCCCGGCAACGGCGCCAAAAAGATGGTGAGCTCCAGTATTGTAGCAATAATGCTACAACTCCTGGGGCTTCCTGTCTCTCATTTTATCAACCCGGTAGTTCGTACAAACTTGGAAGCGACGGTGCTGTATGCACAAGTACTAGCTCTTGTCGCAGCTGTCACTTGGTCAGCTGGCACAAGTCCGCTAGGGCTCAAGCCAACTTCTATAGGCTCACAGAAGAAGCTTTATCAATGATGGACGAAAGCTAGCTCAAAGGAGACTAATCTACTTGACAAAAATGAACTGAAAGCAAATCAAAGCATGTAAACCTAGGAAACCCTAATTAAACTAGTCTAACCTCTACAATGCAAGAAATGTGAATGAAACTTCTACCAATGCTGCTGTTACCTCTAATCAGTGAAAATGCATGGATCTAAGCTGCTTGCATCATAAAAGACATGTTTTTGTATTTTTCCCTTAAGTGTGTGGAATGATTGTGATTGTGTGCTAATTAGGGTTTGGTTGTGCAGATGGAATGGAGAAGGAAGGAGAATGTGGGACAGGTTGGGAAGGCTAGGAGAGGTCCCTAGGGATCCTTAGCATCCATCCACAGAGGTTCCTCACATTCGGGAGCTCAGCAGCCGAGAGAGTGGCCTCCTACAGGATGTCTGCAGGGGATCCTACAAGATACTCTGGTTTCTACAGGATGTCTACAAATGGCTACAAGATGACCTACCGTGAGTGTTCGGCGTGATGGAGGAGTGATGAAATGGTAGGGGGAGATGTGTAAGGTAGGAATGAGGCTGGTGATGGCTGTAGAAGTGGAGGAATGAGATGAGAAATGAGTGTAGGGAGTAGGTTGGAAGATAGAGGGCTAGGTCAACAAAAGGCTAGGAAATGAAGTTACGTGAGGAGTGAAAGACTTTGGGAGATAACAGAGCGGGGTAAAGGTCGAGGAGATGTGTTGCATGCGTGATCAAGATGGAGAATGAAGTAATGGACGAGAGAGGGCAGTGCAAGTGAAACAAATGCTTGTGACTGTTACCAAACCGAAAATGCATTAACCTAAACTACTTGTGCTTGTAAATTCAATGAACAACAATCCAAAACGCGAAGGAGAATGTGCATGAAGCTGTGGTAAAGGAGTGTGGTGCAGGTGTGAATGACAAGGAAGCATCTAACATAACGTGACTGTGTTTGCAGCAATCATGAAATAAAGAAATGCGTGTTTTTGGTGGTTAGTCATGGACTGCACCCCAATCCCAAATGAGACGACAGTGAGCCTTAACAACCCTTTTTGTTGGAGCTCCAATGGACTATATCTATCATCTGCTACACTAAACAATTGTAAACAAACTCACCATAAGCAAATCCTATCTAACTCATGAAAAAGACCAACTTAACAACCTGTAATTCGAATTGCATGTGCAAATGAAAAGCTCAAAGTGCTGAAATGAAATGGAAACAACACTACAGCAGAGGGGATCTATGGCTCTCAGGTTGGGCCCTAACCTGAGAGCTATAGTCTCCTTAAGAAAACTCAGAACTAGATCAGAAACTGCCTTCTTTATTCATAATCTGATGTCATGCCAAATTGGCTTACAAAAAGGAACGAAAACTGAACTGTGCTCCAAAATTACAATAGCAATACGAGAGTTTCAACAACCTATCCAAGGCTAAGGCCTATATACTTATACAAAAATGATGATCCAACAAGTATCCTTGATTTTAGGAGCTCGGCTGTCCAACTAGAGTTTAACTGCTGATCCTGTAGGACGGTCATAACTGCTGTTCCTGTAGAACAGCTGGCTTCTTCTAAGCTCGGAGGGGAGATGGATTGGAGCTCGGAGTTCTTGGTGGGAATCACGAGGAATGTCCCCAAGACCGTGGACATCCTCTCCTAAAAGTCAGCAGTGCCACCTCATTGTCTCCTTGTCTCCTTTTCGTTGTCTTTTGCTCCCTTTTAATGCCAAAACCTGGAATCACAATGCATTAGTCACTTAGATAAAGTGCCTACCCTTCTTCCTACAAACAACATGAATAAACTAAGAAATGCATGCATAAGCAGTAAAAAATGAATGGTTTGAGCAAGTAGAATAGGCCAAAATGAGCCCAAATTGTACCAAAATTGGGGCTCATCAGGCAGCCAGCCCAGATCGCTCCCAGAAATGCACAATTTTTTTTCTCCTAGCTGAGTAGACTGTTGCATGTGAAGTTGAGTTGACTGGTTCGCTCCAGGACCAAGAAAAATTGACTTGCATGCATGGGATTCTTCTGCCAAGGAAGCATGCAAAGGCATCCTTTGTTTCAGCAATCTACTTTAAGCAGCTAGAGGTTGCATGCAAGGATCATCTTGGAAACCTTCCACCAAGTGTCGCTCTTCCTAGATTTGTGGCATGCACGTCATATCTTCAATTTTATAAAAAATCATGAACCGAATGCTGCAGATCTCATTCCTAACATCAACCTTGCAACTCTGACATCCCACATCGCATCTAGGAGCCGTTGGCACATTCAGCTCAGCTGTTTTGGGGAAAGCCCGCTTTTAATGTCTTATGTTGCATTTCTGGCACTTTTTGTGTTTCACTTCGTATGAATTATGGTTGCTTGATTTTAGTGAGCGCTTGCTATCATTTTAATACATACTAGCTCGTACTAGCATCATTTCAGTTTTCGTTAACATCTCACTGCTGTCGCATGCATGAAACTGTTTTTCACGAACAGTCGCTGATTCAACGACTCGCCTCACCCACATGCATGTTGTTTTGTTTTCTGAATCTATCATTCACCATTTGCATGCATGATCATTCACTTATTCTTACACTCAGTATTGCCATGCATTCACATTCACATTCACTTTCAGTTTCCTGTCGGCGAGTCTAGGCAGCCTTGGCCCGAACTCTGCCTCACCAAGACAACATTGCACAATCCTGAGAGGGAAGGCTCTATCTTCCTCTTAGGAAATGAGCATTTCTACCTAGTGACTGTCCTCCAGTCTTGCATTGTGCAATTCTGAGGGGTAGTGACTGCTGGCCCAGAAAATTGAAATATGCAGTCGCTGAGCCTACATCCATTGCCAGCTGAGATTCCGCATTAGGCAATTCCAGCAGTCAGTAGCCAGAATGGACTTTGCATTATGCAGTTCCAGCAGTCAGGCAACCTCCTAGAAGTCCAGACTGTGCCTTGTGCAGTCTTGATAGTCAGTCTACCGACCTTCCGAAGGAAATTATGCAACCTTCATGATCAGTCACACAGGTATGTTGCAAGTCAGTTCTCAAGTTCATTTTGGTTTTCGACTGACAGATTGCTTGCCATGAGTGTTTCCATGTCCCTAGGTATCGCAGGTGTTCATTTGCTTCTCAGCAGTACAAGTACAATGGTTTCCAAGGGAGCAGAGTCAAAGACACCGTTTAGAGCACACTTGGAGATGCAGTTGATCAAGTGCCTATGGAATTGCCTACCCACAAAGACATCAAGTTGTTCGTAGACAAGGACATCAAGATATGAAAAAAAAACATCAAAGCAAGGTTCATCATGAACAATAGCTGAAGGAAGCATACCGGATGCAATGAATGTAAGAGGAAGGTTGTTGACAACTCAGAGATGGAACAAAGTTGCAAGCTCAAGCAGATCCACTGGTGATGAAAGCAACTTTAGAGACTCAGGCTATGAAGTGACGACATGACATGAAGATCACGTGAAGACAGAGAATGGAACAAATAAGGAGTTGCATGTGCTGAAGCAACAACTCAAGGAAGAACATGAGCTGGACAGAAAAGTGAATGAGTAATAGTAGGAATAGGAACAACAGGGGGTGCAACATGAAATCACAGATGAAACTCCACCCATACAAGTTATAGATCCATCCCAGCAGCTAGCACAGAGGACAAGGTGAGCAGTGTTGTTGATCACATGCAAGGAAATGCAACAACATGCATGTCATTGTGCGTGTAATATCCCTCCCCTTAATAATAAATAATAAATAATAAATAATGCAAAAATTATAATTAATAATAATAAATAAATCACTTAATAATAAATAATAAAGATAATAAAGATAATAAATCATAAATGTTAAAATAATAAATGATATTAAAAATATATACAAGAAAATAAATAAAAATAATAAAAATAAAAATAGTAATAACCATACTTATACTCTAAATAAGAATAAATAGAAATAAAACAAGAAAACTATCAAAAAGAAGGAAATAAAAGAAGAAAGCTAAAAATCAAAAGAAAAGTAAAGAAATAAAACAAGAAAGCTAAAAATCAAAAGAAAGTTGCATGTAGACACATGGAGTGTGTGCATGTGGTTCCCCTTCCAATGTTGTTCTATTTAATAGATGGTGAGGAAGATGAGAGGCATTCCTGCATTCCATCATTCCGAGAGTCTATCTTTCATTCTCTTGGGAGAATGGTGTACTAAGACTTAGGAGTCACTGGTAGTAGTACGTTGATTGAGGGCTCGGGGGTGGCCAGTTGTAGCAAAGCCTTGCGCAATTGAGCCTACAGTTGGGTGGAGAGTCGTCCCCAAAACCTTGTTGTCATCTAGCAGACATTGATCACAAGTAATATAGGTAAGTACTTATTTGTTGATTCTGATTTTAATTAGGAAATTAATTTTATATTTACTTTGGACTGTTACAGTGCACACGCATGCGATCCCACCCATTCAACACACTCACCAAGGTGAAGACAAGAAGCAAGTCCAACTGGAGCTGAACATGTAGTTGATAGTTGATGCACATGACCACCAACACACACTGGAAGATCAACATGGACACTATGCATTAGTGTGTTGCCGGTTTGGCCACACCCAAGAAGACCATGTGCATGTTAGTAGATGAGTTGGATGGAGGAGCCACACCAATGCACCCAGATGCAACGGAGGCAAGAGTTCACTTCAGCAAGATGTCACCATGGAGCACATGCACACCATCACGGATGACCAAGCTTGGCATCAACTCACCACCTTCACCATCACAAGCATGTCAAAGAGTTGGTCTCACCACAACGGACCAAGTGTCAGTGATGTCTTGCATGGCTTGCTCAAGACATTTTGTCTCACATGGGCACACGTGAATTTTAATGTAACATCTTGTCAAGTGGAATTTCAAGTGTCGATAGTTGTATGTAATAGTCATAGAGTAGATGAAGAGTCATGAGGGTAGATGAACTGTCACAAAGGGGAATGTCAAGGGTCACCCCACCATTTGCTATAAATAGAACCTCATAACTCATTGTAAAGGCTTTTGGTCAGCCAAGATTCGATAGGAGTATCTTAGAGAAATCTTGGATAATATTGTAACGAGCCTTGGCTTCTCCACTGCATAGAGGTAGTACATCTCTTTGGAGGAGCACGTGGTTGTGGCTATAACGTTGAGCTATCGGAACTAGTGGTTGGACATGGATGCATTGTATGACTGGAACTTACACTTCTTAATATAACAAGAGCCAACATGTTTCATGCATATGTTGTATTGTATTCTATGCTATCTAGTTTACTCTAAATGATATATGTATTGGTCTACATACACATGCATGTATAACTATCTGTGTATGTATGTATGAATCTTTTTGAAATGTGATATTGGTTTAACCATCAATTTAGATTGCTTGCTAACTTGCCTTCCATGTTGTGATGCATCTTCGCTCGCGTGTTCCCTTCTTAACTATGTGCTATCACAAGTTTCCAAGGGGCGCATTCATCTCAACCCACGTGTGTTAGAACCTATCATGCACCTTCCTTGGCTCACTGCAGCTGTCACACCCTTGCTACCAATAGAGTTATCCTACTTGCCTCTATGCGAAATCGCGGTCAAGGGATTACCATACGACCCACTGCTGGGACTCCTACACCAAATGGTCTGAGGTCTAATTGGGACTTCTTACTGGGGAGATCCCCTTACATGTTGGCAGGTCCAGCACTGTCAACACTATTTTAACTAAAATCAATAAAAGATATTGTATATTTATAAATATTTAGTATATAACTTTTTGTTTTTATTAATTCGAAAAATGATTTATAATACTATTATAAAATTAAAATAAACTGTCTATACTAATTTAGTTGATTAAATTATAGTTATATTAATTGAGTTGATTAAATTATAGTTATATTAATTTAGTTGATTAAATCATATTTTAAATGAAGGATATTTTGCAAATCTCTATATCACTCATAAATGATTTTGAGAAATCTAGGGTAGCTAAATTAGATGATTCCTCTTACTTTGATAACTGCTTGTGATGTCTTTTTACTTAACTTGATTAGCTTCTTCTTCAACTTGATTATTATTGTGTTTTCTATCATCAAACAACTACTAAACAATGAACATCAAAGAGACAAGAGGACACAAAATGTTGGCTGCTAGCGAGGGTCAAACCCCTCCTCTTGAGAGGAAAACCCACAAGAATTCTTCTCTTCTTATAGAATCTTCAAATGATGGATTCCAAGACCTAAGACCCTTGAAAAAGATGCCTCCAAGACCAAGTCAACCTTCCATCTTGATGAAATTTCCTTACACAACTTACAATAACAAACTTTTACCTTCCAGCAACAAATTTGACCCCAACAACTTCTTTAACAATTTCAACCCCAAAAACTTTTCCAGCAACTTCAACCCCAACAATTTTTCCAGCAACTTTGAACCCTAACAAATTTCCAACAACTTTCCAACAAATTCTTTCTTCTTTTTATGTCTTGGATGTATGCACCAAATGAGATTGAATGCCTCTTATATATAGGCTTTCTAGGGGTATGAATTGCCTCCATGAGTCCGACTTGATCTTTCATGTTGACTGACTTGTTGTAGCTCATTGACAAGGTCTTGGATGGTATTTTATGTCTCGAATAATTTTCTTTTACATAATACAAGATTCCCAAAGGGGTCTTACATGTATGACAATAAATTTTGTGACTTCATAATTCTATGACAAACCAAGAAACACTCAATGGGTGCTTGACCTACAAATAAATTTACCTTGAGCATGGAACCCATGCATCAAGAATGAAAATACTAAATTTCTGTTTCTCTTTTCATCAAATACATAAAATCATGATTACAATAGACATTATGAAGACCGAACCTAGTTACACATTTCAACACTCCCTCTTAACTATGGAGGTATTCATAATCCATACATGGTACTTGGACATTCTCATAGTGAATAATTCGCACAAGAAGATTTAGATTAGTAAGCCATCTCATAAGCTATTAATTCAACTTATCTCATTGTATCTCATCACACCAACCAATGTTGTTACAGAGCAAAGCCTTGAATAACAACTCTATCTCTCCACAGGATCAAACCACAATGTTGGCTAGAAAATGACTAATAGACACCATCATCATTGTCTCTCAAGGCACATACCCCATCCACATCTTCACAAAGTATGTCCTTTTAAGACCATTCCTATCTTGGAATAACACATCCTCAAGGAATTTCCCCTTCAACTTACCTATTAGATTCCATACTACATCCTCAAAGAGTATTAGAAACCAGATACTTACCCAATCCTCCATTCTTTCTTCATAACATGAAGACATGAATGATGTGTCATTCTCTCCCTCATGGCCTTCACTAAGACTTATGACTGTTAGTCCTGGTCTAGTGCATGACACATGAAGTAGAGAACCATATATTTCACTACCTCTTAACTAGGGAGGATCTAATCATTCCTATACAAGGAATATACCCAAGCTCCCTCTTAACTAGGGACTTGCCCAAGCTCCCTCTCAACTAGGGACTTGTTTCCAACAAAAACTATCTAGTATTTGGTGGAGATCATGGTACTATCAGCTGCTTGTAGGGCTCCTCTTTCCGATGTCATGAACTTAAACTTCTTCATCATGGAGCCTTCATGTTCCAAATCTTCTTCTTAGGCATCGACCATCTTCTTCATCAATTTCCTTCAATGAACCATAGTGTTGAACCAATAGCCATGTCATCCTTCTCTTCATCAAAAATTTATCTTCTAGTCCACATTTGGATTTTCTTCATATAAAATACCTCTTCCAAGTCATGTTTATTTCAGGATCTTCCATCCAAACACATGAGTACTAGTTGTAGGTGACATCTACAACTCTCTTTTGGTAGCCCTGTTTCAACCCAACTAGATGATTTCAAAAATAAAAAATGAACACCAAATCAAAATTACCTTTTTATGATGGCATTTATTCATGACATTGTCTTCATGAAACATTAACATCCTGCACATTAATGCATCCATCTCCAATATATTCAATATCAAGGGTCTCCTTCTTTTTTAGACTTTATTAGGGTCTCTATACCTTCTCCATGGAGATGTCATAAATAATTCTTCTAGTTATCTGATTTTGATTACTTATCTTATCTTACATGACTATAGTTGTATCTTTCATGAACTCTCCTTTCATATTCTTCACATATTTCTTTCCTCAGGATCATGGTTCTTTCAACATAGGAACCATGATTGTCAACCACCTCATATTCCATATGAGGTCATATTATGTTTATTTCATCTTATCAATATGTAGAAGAGTTCAAGGAACATTGTTTATAGGCCTTCATGCATCGTTTTAATGGAAGAGATCCTTCTTCTTTGATCATGCTCATGAGATATAGCATTCAACCATGCTATATGCAACTATATGATGACACGACTTTATCTATTAAATATATACATACCTTTTCATTCTTTTGGTCATCTAGACTTCATTCTAGGAACTTCGTTTCCTTACTTGAAGATGAAAGTACTTCAACCAATTCAACATGTTGCATATCTTTGTCATCATACCTTACCAGTGGATCCCACACAAGGTGGAATGTTAAGTATATGCGAGGCACTTGCTTCTTCTTAGTAGAGGTGAATCTTATAATGAATATTCTAATGGAATATCTTGATTATCCTCACCTTTCAAATGCTCCTTCCTAATGATGATGATCCATGGTGATTTCTTTATCTTCTATCTTTCCAGATGACTTTCCTCCAAACAAACATACCGCTACTACAATTGTACTTATATGCTTGTACTTATATGCATCTAATGGAGATCTCATGAGTTACTCTCTTTATATTGTGATGATTACTACAACCATGTAGACTTCTACTTCAACTATCCTTTCATGCTTCAATTATGATGTCATCTCTATCTTGCTATAATGAATCCTATCATACTTGTGATGATTTATATTCTATTCTATTAATTCAAAATAACTAAGTGAAGGAGATTATCTTAGTCGTAGTAGAGATATTTCACTTCCTCCTTTGAATTCTTCTTTTCTAATCCTTCCACTTCTTCGGTAACATGGGCTTAATTTCTTTCCTTTATCTCCTTGTTGTCCTTCTTGAGTTTTGGAAAATTCCTTTTAAAGTTCTCATATTCATTACATTCATAGCTTTGTATCTTTGACATATCGATCTTCTTCTTTTTCCGAGGATCAAACTTTCCAAAATTTCCTTTTCTCCTAACCATGGAAGCATATACTTGAACTTGTTCATTTGTCCCAACATCGCTTTTTTTCTTTCAACCTAGTTTCTTCAATCTTACATAATGACCAAAGTTCACTTAATCTAGTGGCTTCCTTCTTTCCATAGATACTTGATACAAAGTTTCCCCATTCATCAGGTAATGCATTGAGAAAAACAATGGTCATCTCCTTATCAGACATTATTTCTCCTAGTTCTTGTAGTTGATCTCTTATTTGTGTTACCCTCATAAGGTATGAGGCTACCCCTTCTTCCTTTGATACCTTCATTTTGTGTAGTTTGGTTCTTAATGATATAACTTCTCTTGTAGTTCTTACGGAAAATAATTATACCACCTTATCATAGACATCCTTAGATTTTTCCAACTTTTCTACATAAGGGACGAGGGAATCCTTAATTGATTCTATGAGGATTCTTTGAGGTGTTATTTCCCCTTTCATATACTTTGATAATGCTTGAGATTATCCTTGAGATGGTTTAGATATTTCACCCTTAACATATTCAATAACTTTATCCTCTATGAGGATGAAACCTATCCTCCTTTTCCATGCAAGGAAATTTGATGACCCAACCCGTTTGTTTCTCTCCTTGTAGAATGAAGTCATGTTGATAGTAGATTGAAACATAAATATAAATATACTTACTTTTCAAGTGAAGATGCTCTTAGATGATGATATTTTCAACTTGATGCCTTCTTGATGATGTTGCTTCCTTGATGATCTTCTTCAAGTATGTTTGAGATGTGATCTTAAATGTGAGGGAGATCACCTTGATTTACTTGATGATGATGGGAATGCTTCTTATTTCTTCCCTTGTATGTAGAATGGTAAAATATGGAGACTTCAGGATGCTTCAAGTGTGTAGTCCTTCTTTCTTTGAGTGGAGGTAGGGTCCTTGAGGTCTTCTTCTCCTTATGATGTGATCTTTGAGATGAGTACACCTCCTTGGTTCTTTTTAGTCCTTCTTAATGATTTCCTTGTGCATGACCCTTATTTATCCTTTTTCAATAATGTGATCTTCAAAATTCCTCTTCTTGAATTGTTACCTTAGCTTTGGTACCACATTGAGAAATCTAGGGCGACTAGATTAGGTGATTTATCTTACTTTGTTCACTGCTTGTGATGTATTTTTACTTAACTTGATTAGCTTCTTCTTTAACTTGATTATTATTGTGTTTTCTATAATAAAACAAATACCAAAAAATTAACATCAAAGAGAGAAGAGGATACAAAATGTAGGCTGCTAGCTAGGGCCAAAACCTCTCCTCTTGAGAGGAAAACCAACAAGAATTCTTCTCTTCTTATATAATCTTCAAATGGTGAATTCCAAGACCTAAGACCCTTAACAAAGACCCCTCTAGCACCAAGTCGACCTTCCTTCTTGATGAGATTTACTAACACAACTTACAACAACAAAATTTCACCTTCTAGTAACAACTTCGGCCCTAGCAACTTCTTCAGCAACTTTGACCCCAACAACTTTTCCAGCAACTTCGACCCCAACAACTTTTCTAGCAACTTTGATCCCTAACAACTTTCTAGCAAGTTCGACCTCCAACAAATTTCCAACAACTTTAATTTCTATCAACTTTCCAACAACTTCAATCTCTAGCAAATTTCCAGCAACTCTGATCTCTATCAACTTCGACTTCCAACAACTTTTACCTAGCATCTTCAAAATTTCGTTGCACTTGAGAAAGAGAGAGAGAGACCAAAAAAATAGACTTTAGCTTCCTTCTTGAACTTCGATTTACTTAGGACTTCTTCCTTTGGAGATTGAACTCTTTTTCTTGCTTCTTAAGATGTCTTGGATGTATGCTCCAAATGAGGTTGAATGCGCCTCTTATATATATGCTTTCTAGGGGTATGAATTTCCTTCATGAGGCTGACTTGATCTTTCATGTAGGCCGAATTGTTGTAGCTCGTTCACAAGGTCTTGGAGGGTCTTTTATGACTCAAATAGTTTTCTTTTACATAATACAAGATGCCAAAAGGGGTCTTATATGTATGACAATGAATTTTTTGACTTCATAATTCTATGACAAACCTAGAAGCACCCAATGGGTGCTTTACCTACAAATAAATTTACCTTGAGCATGAAACCCATGCATCACAAATGAAAATAATATTTTTTTTTTCTTTTTTTCATCAAATACATAAAATCATGATTATAATAGACATTATGAAGACCAAACCTAGTTACACATTTCAACAAATGAAAAATGTTTTGCATGGTACATTAATTTGAATATTTTTCTTTGCAAAATCCTAGAATCCTATGCATTTGTCAAAGGAGAAATTAAGTGGTTTAATTACTATTATTATTGTATTTATGAAAAGCATTAGCCACCCATCATTCTTCTATGTTTATAAACCATGTCCATTTTTTCACCATTATTTGATCGCTCATCCTCCATCAACTGATAGTGAAAAAGTTGACAATTTTTTTTTTGATAAAATTCCATTATCAACAGAGAGAGAAATATCATTGAATAGTCGTCTTATGTCATCATTACCCAATGGTGCAAAAAATTTAAAATTTCATTGTTATTAAAGAAAATAATAAAATAAACATAACCATATTGGTGAATAAAGGAAGTTTGGAACCTTTAATAACAATTAAATTTCCTTATAATCAGCTACTCCTTCCATCCTCCCATTCTTTTGCATTCATTAACGTCTTCCTCCTCCCCTTCTTTTTCATAATTTGTTCTTATCCCATCTGGTTTGTTATGTTTGCGGAGATCCATTTAGTTATTCTTTCGCATTCCCTAATGTCTTCCTCCTCCCCTTCTTTTGCATTATTTGTTCTTGTCTTGTTTGGTATGTTATGTTTGCAAAGCTCCATTTTCTGTTCCATGCGAGTTATTTTTGTATGTCTTATATTTTTCAGTTTTGTGGACACAACATTTATCAGAAGCACAAAATTATTAGACGGTAGCATCCAAATCTTCATTCTCATTCTCTAATAATGATGGTAACTTTCTAAAATATCTATTTTGTGGAGACAAAGATAAATCTATTTGTAATTTTAGGATAAAATAACTAGTAACCCTACATGCGTTTAGCACACATGGTTGATAATTCTCATGAGTTAAGTAGGAATTTCCATATCTTACATTTATTTTAACGAGGTAATAGAGGGCAATGTAGTAGTTGAGCATGGAGTATAAATCTTATGGTATGGCATCTGCATTTCCATGGTTGCGTGAATATAATTATAATATTTTGTGTCCATGTCAATCAATAGTGGCGGGCAATCGTGGCAACCCACTATAAACCTCCATTTATCAATGCCTTTATTGACAATGCCAATATAATAACACATAGCTAGATTTTGATATTTGTAAATATACTCATTTAAAGCGTTTTCTGCTATTGTAAACATAACTCTACGACATGTAGCAGAAAGGTCAATTCAGCCCTTGAATTATGACGAACAATTATACATACCATATTTTCTAGATCTGTGTAGAATAGTGCCCTCAATTAATGCTTCAACCATGCCATTTCTGCGTTTTTATTAATATTTCAATTAAAATTTGTGTAGTAATATAGGATTATGCATTGAATATATACAACGCGTTGACTGGAAACGAAGGTAACTTCATCACTGGTTACAATTACACCATAATGATATGAGGCGTAGACATTAGAAACAACTTCAAGTAATCCTCACCTAGTAGGAGAAACTAGTCATGTAGCAAATAACTGGCTCGAAACTGGTCATGTAATAGATAACTAGCTCTTCTCAAGGTATTGATTGCATCCTAAAGAGAAATTTCTGAGATCCTTCCTTATGGACTTGAAATACCAAGCGAATACTTATTATGAATGAGTGACAAGAAGTTAGTGAGCGATTCCTAAGAGCTTAGCTTCTTCACTTCAACATCAAGTTTTCCATCATCATTTTAGAAACGCACACCATCCCCACCAAATGTGGGAAGGAGTTTGGCTATTGTCATTGATGCAATGAAGATCATCCACGCGGAAGAAATTAAGGGGAAAAAATTATCATTACAAGCCATAAGGTGTGAAAGCCAAAGCATGAAGTACTGATTTTATGTACATGGGAAACTATTTTTTATTCATGGCCTACTATGGCCAAATCTATCATTCTTTGTTCATATCTTTCTAGCTTTTCAACATTCAACTTTGTAGCTTCATGGTTAATCTTGTTGGTTCTGTACTAGCTCTCATGGTGGTGGTATTACCTTGATGTTGTCGTTGCATAGGCATATTAAAATTGGAGGATGTTGACATACTTGTTTATGACTTCAATTTAACAAAGAGAGGAACTCTTCGCTTCAAGACGATAGAGATTATGAAAAGGTTGTTACTAAAAGGAACAATGTTGAGATGGGAGTTTGCTGAAACCAGTCGTAGATCTAGAAGAATTTTGAAACCTGAATTGATGGGCATGCATGTGGACTCAGATGGGGCACTAGTTGATGAAAGAGAAGAATATGGAACATCTTCGTCAGCATCCAGTCACTCATCTGAAGATGTGAATTCTGATGGTGTGCAAGAAAATATGAGTGATTTTGAATAATTGTTTAAGATAGTTTATCTAACTTATGTATGCATCGTATCTTGAAATAAAATTTTTGATTTCCATATGGTGTTAAATGAGAATTTATGTGTCATTTTTATGTTATTGGATCATTTTACTAACATTTTTTTAAAATTTTGAAGATTGACCCTAAAAAAAATCATCGTTCCAGTATAATCAATTTTTCGTTTTCAAGCTGTATTTTGCATGAAAATTTCATTTTCAATGCCATTTTTAAAACATGTTCAAAATTGTCCCTAAAAAAACCCATCGTTCCAGTATACACACTTTTCATTTTTAGCACTGTTTTTGATGTTTTTTTGGCGTTTTTTGGCTAGAGTTCCCATTTCAAATTTTAGATTGTTTTCACTACAAATGAGTTGGTATTACAACGATAATTATTCAGGTAAGGAATTCTCCACTGATATTTAAATATATTTGATTCAATTTAATAAAAAACAAATGTATCCCTAGATCTATTATATCTTAAACTAGCAGAATCTACTTATTAAATTTATCCATAGAATCCACAATCTTGTATTATTGGTCATACCTTAGTGTAGGATCCTTGAAACATGTATGCAATAAGGAAACCATTTCCTTTAGACTTTGGCCTAACCTACATGAATATTTTGATATCCAGTTTTTAATTAATCTTTCCATTTTCCAAAGCATGGTTTTTCTATTTGTTCTACTAAGGCTTGTTATTTTTGGCTATCTTTGACTATTTTTATCTATAGTAAATTGAAAGTTAAAATGATGCAAATAGTGAACTGAAAGTTAAAGTATTCTTCCTTGTGTCACTCATACAATCCCTCAATGAGAGAAAGTATATGGCCAGAAGGGAGGTTCAGAAGATAGTAGTGTACATTTAGTGCCCATTCCCTCTAATGGGCAATGTGTTTTTTTTCAATCGATAGTGTATTTTATGATTTTCCTATAGTGTATTTTATGATTTCTCAATTTACTAGGGTTTGTTGAAACCATACATTTGAACAATTTTTTTTACAGTAATCCCATCAATTCCTAACTACCGGCTAACTAATTGATTTAAATTTGGTGCTAAAATCACTCAAGAAGTCCGGTTTATTGCTTACAAGCATATATTTCTGAGGATGGCCACCTATTTTTCCTCACATTCCATCTATCTATACATTTAAGAGGTCCAGTAATAACTTTAACCATATTATTCTATTGGTTGAGAGCTTCTTCAAGCAGACCACTGGTCTGGCTATGGATGTAGCCTAATAGCGTCAGGAGGTAAGGATGCTCACCAACCCAACAAGAACTCCGACGAGTCATAGGTAATAAATTCTAAAAGTAGACACAGATATGGTCCCATAGCCCACACGATCTCTTTTATAATCCATATCGCAACCTCCTTTCACATGCATATTATTCTCTGCGTTCATATTAAAGAGATATTTGCGTGCATATTAAAGTGAACACATTTCGTGCATGACTGTCATTGAATTACTATCTATTCAGAATTGCCATTGAATTACTATCTATTCAGAATTTCCATTGAATTGCAAATTGTGATGTATGTTCGATATAATGGACGACGTGCATAAGCAGTGAAGGGGAATTTTCCATGTTTCTTTCTTCCACTTATGTTTCCTCGAAGCAGGAATAAAACAAGATTTTTATTCTCTTTTTTCTCTGAAATAGATTCACATGGTCAATTCCTCTCCGTTCTTTGGTGCAATCCATTCTCTGTATCATACATGGATGAATTATCAATATAGTTGCTTCCTTCGTATCACACATGGATGGATTATCAATATAGTTGATGGGAAAAACGATGGATTTGTGGGTCAGAGGGTGAGCAATGAAGTAGTCGATAACATGTGGAGATCATGTGGCATAAGGGGAAATGACAATGTAAACATGTTCAAATACATTTAGTGAAAACCCAACATAAAAGAAATATGGGAAATATTCTAAATATAGCTCAAACATTTACTTTTTCAAATTTAATGCTAACTTTCAAATTAGCATTACTTCTATATGGTGCAAAACTGTTTGGATATGATTTAGGAAAGTTTTTAGTTTCTTTTAGACTTTGGTTAATAAATACTTTAATGTTTCCTCGATACATGTGAAGTTTCCAATAAGGAATCGAAAATTAAACATTACTTAAATTTTTGTTAAAGTCAATTTTTCATAGTAAATTTTGCTTAAATTTTGGTAAAGCCAAGAAATTTTTAGTCAAATAATTGATTAATTGCTAGTAAATTCTCTAGCGATCGCTAGAGTCCCCACAGGCCGAAGGTAGAGACTAATAAATGTGTGTTGCCACAAATAAGATAATGCATAAACAAGTACCAAAAAATGGCATCTTGGTGGCTAAGTTCGTCATTACAATCCTCGTGATGGTCTCTCTCAACATATAATAATGTCGACTAATGGAGAAAATAGTTATATTTCCTTCCAAATTAGGGAAGGTCTCATATGAATATTTCCTCCAAGGCTCTAGTTATTATAATATATGCTTTTGACTTGTCATTTGATGCTTTCCTCCATGTATTCAATCGAAAGCACGTGGCTTTCTAACTCCTTTCCCACCTGAATTCCATGGTAGATGGAGAGATGGCAATGTTGGATCTATGTTTATTATTAAATAAACACAATGGTGGAAGAGTATCAACATACTGTCTCAGTGGTGAACCTTAGGGGACTGAGAGACCTTCTAACCTTGTGGGATTAACATTGACTTTAGCTCACAACTTTGATATTGCAGATTTTGGTGTTGGTGGTGTATCTAATCATTTTATCGGAGTGACTTCTAATTGTTTATGGAAATTCATCTTCATCAAGCACACTTTGCAATAGATAGTATTGGCTATTAGATGTTACTGATACTTAAAATTACAAAACTCGTGGTTGTTGGACCACAAACCCAAATCACTATTAGAACACTTAGTTATAGTATAAGCATCATATATATATAATTTTTTTTTTTGACTTCTGGATTCATTTTTCAAGATTTCAAAGTCTCTTCAATTCCCAAGGATAGCTCATATCCACTTGACTCTGCATATTCTTTCAAGTGAATAAATCTCAAACAAATTAAGTTTCCAACAATTTGCAAACATTTTGATCCAGATTTAAACAACAATGCAATGAATTACAGATATAACCATACATATAGAGATGCAACAGAAATAAACTAGCTAGGGCGATGGTAGCTTATCTCTGAGAGGAGATGTGGTGGCTACATGCCTCTGAACTGTGTTACAATGAGGCTCAAAGACCTATTTATTGTTTAGATGCAATGGAAAACCCTAAACATCCAAAAACCTAACCCTAGAAGATGAAACACAAAACTGTGGGCCCTGTTTGGGTAAATTGGTACATCAACTTCTCGGGGTCATAACTTTAGCATAGGATCTCTGTTTGATGCGTACAATATCTCGTTAAAAAGATCTATCCAAGAACTACAACTTTGGGAAAAGAAAAATCGGTCCATGGACCCATGTTGCTCCCAATTTTCCCAAAAAACGTCGTTTAAGGCCTCAAAACAGCTCCGGAAGTTCAGGACCCGAAAAACTGCTAAAATAGTAAACTATGCTACAATTAAGGAAACTGAAAAGCTGAAAGAAACAATGGTGGGGGTCCAAGTGGACTTGGTGGGTGGCCACCAATATCCACCTGGATCACATTCACATATGATACTCACAAAATCCGAGAATACTATTTTGAGCAAGATTGTGGTTTCTTATTGTTTAAAATGCACTTTTGAATACATGAATTGATTCAACACCCTAAAAAATCCCCGCAACGCTCAAACTTTGTATATTAAACAACTTAAACTTATGATTCTTAAAAATCTTTACTGAATATTATAGAAAATTGACTAGAGAAAATGTTCGAAATTGGCCATTTCATCTATTAGTTAGACTACGCTTTTATTAAATATGTACATTAAATAATTACTTTTATAATTATATAATTATTGATATTTAATGAAAAACTCAATTTGAATTGAAATATTAACATTTAAATTTAACTGGTTGAATGTATATAATTCAAAAAGTGTTTAATTACTCTTTTTTTGGCTTTTCTCTACAAATTCTAGGGTTTCTTCTACATAACCTCTATGTGCGGTTTCACAAGAGGGGGATCTACCCCTTCCTTTATCCATATTGTTTCGAGAGTCATGATGATTTGGATCTACTAGTATTCCCCTTCAATCTCCTACATCCTTTTCATAGAGTAGCTAGATGAAATGGGGTTTGGTTCTTGCAACTAAACCTTCATTGGGTGCATCATGGCAAGCTAGAAATATGTGGCGTTGCCTGCTAAAAAAAGTGCAAGATCCAAAATACAAGGTTAAATCTAGTAATATCAGAGAATGTATCAATATATGTAGGATCACACTCTAATATGAAAATTTATTAGATTATGGCCTTTTGACAAGGCTTTGATTGGGCGGATCCAAAATAAATGGAAATATCAGGGTCAAATACAATTGGAGTTAGGGGGGAGGGTTTCTTTAAAATCATTTTCTCTAGTTTGGAAGACAAATTGAGAGTTTTTGAAGTAGAGCCATATTTTTTCAACTTTGTAGGGATCTTCATGCAATTTTGGAAGGAGCAGTATAATAAAAATGATCTAATATTGATCATAAACTAAAACTGAAGTAGAATTGATTAACTGCCAACAATGAATTGATCATTAACCTTAAGTGCTGAATGTGGAAGACTGAAGGAAAGCAGTTGATTCAAGACTTAATCAAGAACTTAAGAAACACAATTAAACATGAATTTGGAGCAAAAACAGAGATAGAAGACAACAAAAATTGATTACAGAGTTCGTCCTTGATTGACTATGTCTCCAGGTCCACTTTCAAGATGGGCATCTGCTTTATTAGGATTGATCAAAAGAGGTCTTTTACACAACAAAAACACCAGACTGAATGTGCACGCAGGAAATTCTGGTATATGTCAACAGAAATATCTCTCTCCTAGCTTTCCAACGCCTATCTCAGTTCCCAATTCCTCCTCCGGACGACCAAGATACACTGAAAAAAACAACTGCCTTTCTAGCTCAACATCTACATACAAGTCTCAAAATCACTCTTATTTCCTTCTCCATGAACAAAAGGTTGAATTTATAACTCCTTAGGTTCATTCAAACTCTCTTAGGCTAAGTTAGGCATGAATGTGGTGCATTAAGTGTGGAATGTCTCGATCTTGTTACAAGAGGACACCTTAGGATAAGGTTACATGGTGGTTGAATTAATTTAGAACAAAACCAATAATAAAAACCCAAAATGAACTTTGGATAAGTGCTATTCTGCTAGCGGACCGGTAATAGTGTGGAAAGCCTAAAATGCTAACATGTGACTGCCACGGTCTAACCCCCGACGGACACTTGGTGGTCAACTCTGGCGGTGTCGGCTAATGGCGTGGTGACTCTTGTTCATATGACAACTGTTTGCAGTGGTGGTTTCTTGCTGCGATTAAGGCTGCAGTAATATAAAACTGTGTGGTGAATACATTGTTATTCACATGTCACAACCTCCGACAGGGTTACAACTGAATATAAAACTGTGTGGTGAATACATTGTTATTCACATGTCACAACCTCCGACAGGGTTACAACTGAAATTTCCACTATGGTCTAAATTGCTGTGACTGCCCGACTACCTCTGTGTTCACTTGCTACGGGCTCACTACAGTTATGACCTGCGGTTAGGGACTGTATTATTGCATTGTTTTTAAATATATGTTTTTACATAGTCCGATAGACTTTGTGCATTAGGTTTTGTAACACAGGTTTAGTGCTAGGACTAACACCTTTGCCACTTAACATTTAGGACTTAGGTTTTTAGACCTTAGTTTAAGATTTAAACCCCTTTTACATCACCTTTAAAAAAAACAAACCATTACAATCGATATTGTCACATTATGACAATAATCATCAAACACCATATCGACAATTTGGACCACATCCACCATGAATAAAACTGAAGACCATACTGGCGAGCTCACGAAGTTGAAGATGAACTGAACTGTCTGGATACATTGGAATGACAAGATGGTCTTGGATCAACAAAGAAGGAAGATTTCCTCACTGCCCCAATGTGGGTCCGTCTCTTTTCTCTCCCCAAGGAATACTGGGAGGAAGAAACCCTTGAAGGCATCGAAAATGCCATCGACAACCTTTTCAAAGTATCGAAGGATACCAATAGGGGGAGGTTCACTTCATTTGCATGAATATCTCCTAACCTCTTCTACCCTCCATAGATTTTTACTATTAGGATAGTGTTAGGAACCAATCTCTAGAATATGAACATGTCCCCTTTAGATGTAAACATTGTCATGAATATGTGCATCTTATTAGAGACTCTCTGATGAATACCAAGGAATCATTTGAAGAAAACCCTTCTTAGAAAGAGCTGGTTGATTTGGGAAAATCCCCCCAAAGAAGAAAAATTTTAGTCCCCAGGGTCTTGATCAGATCCCTAGATATGAAAATAGGTTCAAGCCTTTCTCCTCTCTGAAGGAGTCCCCAAAGAAGGACAACATTTAATCAAGCATGCAATCAACAGAAGGTAAATCTCATAACCATATATAAAATCCTATAGAGGATGTGAAAATGTATCTTGAAGAGCACGACTCCCATTTGGAAGAACATGAAGAAGAAGCACTACCAGAAGGAATGGATTTGGATGACCCACAACTAGTTTCCCTTGCAAAATAATGGCATGAGAAAGATGTGACATACATGCCAAATCATCGGGCTAGGATTATGTATAACACCTATATTCAAAGTGAGCAATTGGGCTCGAGTTCCTCACAGTTCAGTCTTGGGGTGCAAAAGATGGATTTCAAGGTAGTCTCCAGATAAGACAAAGAAGCCAAAAAAATGGCCACAAGAGAAATAAGGCATGGATTCAAGAAGACACTAAAAAATGATTCAAATTGAGGAAGTCATAAAAATGTTAGAGACATTTTCCTCTTGAATCTTCAAGAAGTTTTCTATGTTGTCATCATTATTTTAGTTGTTTTCTGATTGCTTATTATTGGTAAGCAACTTATTAGTCTCAAGTATCCCTTAGATTTTAATTCTATTTTAAAAGTTCAAACAATTGTTTATTAATAAAAAAATCCATTAAAAAAACACATAAAATATTTAACTTTAACTAAAATTCTAAATCTCAAATGTCTCACTATTTAAACAACCAAAGATTTTTTTTTAAATATATAACATTATATGAAGAAATTTGAAAACAAAACCTTAATATATAACATTATATGGACAAGTTTGAAAATAAAACCTACTAAATGAGTAAATTTTGATTTTTTTCCTTTTCCGAATAACATTATAAAATAAATAATATTTTAAATAACTATACATTAATATTTTATATCAAAATTTTGATAAATAATATAACTTTTGATTAATTAAAAGATTTAAAATCAAATAATATTTTAAATAATTATACATTAATATTTTATATCAAAACTTTGATTTTGATAAATAATATAACTTTTGATTAATTAAAAGATTTAAAATCAAATAAAAAATTATTTTGTAATTAAATCAGTTAAAAAAATACATATATTTATATTTCATTAAAAACTCAATTTGAACCGAAATTTTATTAATTGATATTGTAAATATCTCATTATCCATAGATAATCCAAATGATTTTTTGTTTACATTTTCAAAGGATATTTTTTTACCAAAAAAAAAGATAATAAAATTACATGTTTAGATGTATATTTGTGCATAGGTTTGGATTATGTAAGTCCATTTGAGTGGTGGTTGTAAAATAGTGCGATGATGGGTTAAGTTGACAATATCCACATTATGCAAATAAAATTGCACGCCAATGATCCGAGGCCTTAATCCCCTGATCCATGGTGAAAACCTTCTTAACCCAAGATTTAAGGCTTCTTAATTAAGTTTTAAATGGAAATGTTTTATTGAATATTCATTAGTCTGATTCTCAATTAACCTTTGAGTGGAACTCTACTCAACCTCATAAACTTTAGTTAATCTATACCCCGCGCATGTTAACCAAACCCCACTCTTTAACTTTGGTTATATTCAACTTAACCCATAAAACCTTTATCCGGTTTATTTCTATTATAATTCTTATATAATAGAAACGCTCCATAAAGAACACATAAACCTTACCTTTCCGCCAATCCACAACCTTGACACATTTATCGGTGCTTACTTTATCACGTTCAACCTCCACCGTTGATTTCACTCCACTAGATCAACGACTGTTGCGTGATTGCCATTCATCCTCCAGAACTCAAACAAACTTAAACTTCCGATCATAATTCGTTGGGTCCGCTCTTTCCCAAGCCTTATTGGCTTCAATCTCCGCCGTTGATCTTATCTTTCAATCTAACGGGTGTTGGTTCACCCGATCAACAAAACTAATCGGTGATCCTCCGCCGTTTGATCAAGGTACACTTGATCCAACAGTTAACGACGATATCAGATGGACCAGTTGCACGAGGATTACTTGCCCGATAAAGTGGTTTTCTCTCTCCACTTGAGTGCTATGTGTCAGCCGATAAATGGAATCAGGGGACAACCCTGAATTACCACTTACCACTTAGAGCTCGCGCGATAAACCACTTCCTATTCTGAAAATACTTTTCTCACACATTAACGCTCACGCATTTTACCCATGCGATAACCGTCGATCTGACGGATCTGTTGATCTGACGATCCAGATCTATTCCTGGGTTCCTCCACGAATTCTGTTAGGGTTCTTTATTCCGCCAATATTATCCATCGATCTAGATGATCTGACGGGTCCCATTGTGTTTATTCTATCTCCTTCGTTGACTTGATCTCATTCACTATATGCTGCACGAATTAATCTTAGTCACCCATCGCCTTCCACCTCATTCGTTGATCTCATAGATCCAACAGCTTGTGTGCATCGTCACTTCATTTCTTCGACCTTCCTTTACCTCATTTTTATGCCATTTCTCAGTGATTTTTGTGGTTTCAGGTTTACTTTAGGGTTTCTAGTTTTTGGTTGTTCTGCAACACAACTCCCTCATAAGCTTAACTCCATGTACTCTTAACCATTGTCATGATTCCCTGAACTTCACTTAGATCCTTTGATCGAATTCAACAATCAAACCCCGATCCTACATACTCCCCTTCTTCTTTGTGTCTTGCTCGAACCTCACCTGCATACATATACTATTCAGAATTACACTAATTACATAAAATTCATAATTCCATACACAACACACAAATCAGAAATCGAATTCTCTGTATTGATAAATAAATATTTACACAGTCTCTTCTCTTAGGCTTGATTTCCAATATCAGTGGCCTCTGTTTCGCAATCTACCCGTAGGCTTATAGTCAATCTCTTCACACTCTAACTCCCTAACTAACTAACTTGACTAACTCTTTTTATGCCTTTTAGGCTTACATTTATACAAAAGGCTCTGTGAACCAATTCTAGTTCAGATCCTTAATAATTTCAACTAAAACCTAAGAATCCTCTCAATCCTATAAATCATGAACTAATTCCTAATTCAAGATCTACAATTAATTTCCAAAGATATCAATCCCTATGAACTCTTAACTATCATGATTCTCTCATGTTCCCCTTCATTCGAGAACAATTTAAAATATGTCTCACAATACTTAATTAATTCCTATTCTCATTAAAATCACTCAAAAAGCCTAAATAATTACATTAATTTAACACTTAGGAAACCAACTTCCTTAAAATACAAGACCCCCTATGTCTACTAAAGTACAATGATATTTCTGAGCCGAATGCTCCTACATCAGACTCCCAAGGTAGAAAAAATTTATGATCTCTTGATCATGTGTCTTCATATGTTGATGGAAAACCTCCAGGGCCCCAAACTTTATTTTGTAACTGCCCAAATGCCTTGCACCCTTGCTGCTGCTGTATATCTGTCATCTTATGATTCATTTTCCTCTCTTCAATCAATTTCAAATTCTGATTGATCACACTTCTTGCTGTCATTTTCCTCAACCTGGATTGTTTCATCATCAATTGCCATAGTTCTTCAATCTCCATTTCTAGCACATCCTTGGGCTGGTCCATACCATTTTATGCTATCTCTTTCTTTCTGCTTCGGGTTGTTGTTGCTGTCCACTAACTTCGACACCTTCAAATTCTCCATCTCACTACACATTGTCCATTCATATTCAAACTGCTGATTACTTTCCTCAACCTTTTCTACTTCAGCTTCTGCTATTACTCTTGATATTGCTCCAGGTACTACTGTAGATATTGCTTCCACCCAAACTTCCTGAATATCCTTGAAGATATCTTCCTCTGCAACATCTAATTTCTGCTCCTTGTCTGCAACAAAACCTGTAATCATAAAACAATTGTTAAAATAAAAATCATAAGGCTTTTGTGCCTTTTCTTCCTTTGGCAACAATTCATCTTGCTGCTCTAATTCTTCCTCCTCTATCAGCACATCAGTACGCTGATTTGAATTCTCAAAAGAATTCACAAGACTGTCAGCTAGTCTCTCCTCCACACCATCTATTTCAATGATGTCTTCCTGTCCTTGTCCACTATAGTGAACTTCTTCATTCTCATTCAATTCTGATTTTACAACCTGAACACTTACTTTTTGGTTTTCTAGCCTTTTCTCCAAAAGACTTAACTCATGCCATAAATTTGCCATCTCACTTGGAATTTCTCCTAAAATCTCTGTACAATCCTCACTATCTTCTTCTTTGTCACAAGTATAACTTCTTGTTGACACTACTTCTTCATTCTGATCCTCCATCTCTGTGATAGTTTTAGATGTCTGTCCATCACTCTCCCTTTGGCCATTTAAGAAAATCAATTCCTCTTTGTTCTTACCAATAGCAAATTTCTTATCATAAGACATAACTGTCTCATCTCTACTGAAGATATTTCCTCCACTGAGCAAGGAATTTATGAACTCCTTCTGCTGTAGTAACTCAACTTGATCTTCATTTGAAAGACAATCATCATCATACTTTTCTTGGCAACTTTCAACTTCATTCAAGACACTTCCATAAGATGGTTTGTCTTTTGCAATACCAGCATTCACACACAACTTGTTAGCTATAAAACCACAAGACCTCATGATCTCATTTGATGATTCAATCACCAAGTCCTCCTGCTGTTCCAAGTCCTTTACATGACTCAGAAATATTTCAATGGTCTTCTCTTCAATCCCATCAAGTCTTTCACTTGATTGCTTGATGCCCTTCTCTGCTTCTTCTTGCTTTATGTCAATATCAACAAATTGTCCTTATTCACATGTTTCACCTACAAACACACACAAATGATCAGATTTAAAATCATGTGACCCTTCGGTCTCACTTGAAGTTTCAGTCTTTAATTCTTCATCTTCACCCAGAACTTTACCTTGTTCTGCTTCACAAATGGAAACTTCCATTTCCAACTCAGCTTCTCTGAGTTCTTCAACTAGGCCCTTCACTTGCATCTGTTGCAGCCTTCTCTGTAACTTATGCCACTTCATTGGATTTTTCTTCAAGACCCAACCTAGTCTTTGGCTTTCCTCAAGTATCATCCTCAATACATTGAGTTTTTCTTTTAACTCAACAATCTCTTTGTCAATTTCCTCTTGACTCATCCTCTTGCCATTTACCTTGGCATTCTCTTTCTTCACTTTTCTTCTACTATGGTCTTCCTTAGAACCTCCACTATGACTATCAGTAGTCATCTTCTTCTCCATTTCTATGAGTTCTTCACTCACTCACTATGATTTGCATTAAAGCCTCTGCAACAACAAGTCCTCCCTGCTACCACTTACCTCACCAAGATTTCCTCTGTACTTGGTCTTTTGGAAAGCACTTGGTTCTCTGTCTTTGGAACCTCTTTGAGAGCTTCTCTTTGCTTCTTCTAGGCTTCAACTCACCAGCACCTTTTAAGAACAAAACTGTCCTCTTTATCCAACCTTTGTTGGAATTCCTCAAGGCTCTGCCACATTCTGCTTTCATTCAAAAACTTTTACCAGCTTCTTTTATCCCTTAGCAATTCTACACACATCCTCTGTGTAATTACCTTTGTGAGCTGCAACAATACCTCTACAGTAACAAGTCTCCTTCTTGCTACATATGCCTCACTAAGCTTCTCTCCACTGAGCTCAGACTTTTAGCATTTCTCTGGTTCTTTCCTCTGGAACCAATTGAGCACTCCTTGCTCTAGATTTCTGCAATCTTCTCACCTTCTTATGCTGCTTCCTTCAAGATCTCTGTATGATCTTGTTCTACCAGTCTCCTGCACTTTGAATGGATTGTTCTCTATTTCTTGCATCTGTAAATTCTGTTGCACTTTATCCCTGTGTGCTTACTTCTTATCAGATTAAAATCTGATCTCCTCTTGCCTACTTGCATCACCATTCACTTGTATACACACCTTCAAAACATAACTATGTTCTAAATTTATTAAAGACCTTTTACACATAATTTCCTTATTATGCTCTGATACCAAATGATGACAGGCTAAGCCGACAATACCCACATTATGCAAATAAAATTGCATGTCAATGGTCCTAGGCCTTAATCACGTGATCCATGGTGAAAACCTTCTTAACCCAAGGTTTAAGGCTTCTTAATTAAGTTTTATGCGGAAACGTTTCATTGACTATTGAATAGTCTGACACTCAATTAACCTTTGAGTGGAACTCTACTTGACCTCATAAACTTTAGTTAATCTATACCCCGTGCATATTAACCAAACCCCACTCTTTAACTTTGGTTATATTCAACTTAACCCATAAAACCTTTATCCACTTTATTTCTATTATAATTCTTATATAATAGAAATACTCCATAAAGCACATGTAAACCTTACCTTTCCGCCAATCCACGACCTTGGAACATTTATCAATGCCCACTTTATTGCGTTCAACCTCCACTGTTGATTTCACTCCACCAAATCAACGGTTGTTGCATGATTTCCATTCATCCTCTAGAACTCAAACAAACTTAAACTCCCCATCATAATTCTTCAGGTCTGTTCTTTCCCAAGCCTTATCGGCTTCAATCTCCGCCATTGATCTTATCTTTCAATCTGACAGTTGTTGGTTCACTCGATCAACAAAACTAATCGGCGATCCTCCACTGTTTGATCAAGGCACACTTGATCTAACGGTTAACAATGATATTGGACGGACCACTTGCACGAGGATTACTTGCTTGACAAAGTGGTTATCTCTCTCCACCTGAGTGCTATGTGTTATTTGATAAATGGAATCGGGTGACAACCAAGAATTACCACTTACCACTTAGAGTCCACGCGATAAACCACTTCCTATTCTGAAACTACTTTTCTTGCACATTAACGCTCACACATTTTACCCATGTGATAACCATCGATCTGACAGATCTGTTGATCTGACGATCTAGATCTATTCCTGGGTTCCTCCACGAATTCTGTCAGGGTTCTTTCTTCCGCCAATATTATCCGTCGATCTAGATGATCTGACGGTTCCCGTTGTGTTTATTCGATCTCCTCCGTTGACTTGATCTCGTTCACTATATGCTGCGCGAATTAATCTTAGTCGCCCATCACCTTCAAACTCATTCGTTGATCTCATATATCCAATGGATTCTATGCATCGTCACTTCATTTCTTCGACCTTCCTTTACCTCGTTTTTAGGCAATTTCTTAGTGTTTTTTGTGGTTTCGGGTTTACTTCAGGGTTTTTGGTTTTTGGTTGTTCTGCAACACAACTCCCTCCTAAGCTTAACTTCGTGTACTCTTAACCATTGTCATCCCTGAACTTCACTTGGATCCTTTGATCGAATTCAACGTTCAATCCCTAATCCTACATACTCCCCTTATTCTCTATGTTCTGCTCGAACCTCACCTACATACATATACTATGTAGAATTACACTAATTACATAAAATTCATAATTCCATACACACCACACAAATCAGAAATCGAATTCTCTATATTGATAAATAAATATTTACACAGTTTCTTCTCTTAGGCCTGATTTCCAATATCAGTGGCCTCTGTTTCACAATTTGCCCATAGGCTTACAGTCAACCTCTTCACACTCTAACTCCCTAACTAACTAACTTGAATAACTCCTTTTATGCCTTTTAGGCTTACATTTATACAAAAGGCTCTGTGAACCAATTCTGGTTCAGATCCTTAATAATTTCAACTAAAACCTAAGAATCCTCTCAATCCTATAAATCATGAACTAATTCCTAATTCAAGATCTACAATTAATTTCCAAAGCTATCAATCCCTATGAACTCTTAACTATCTTGATTCTCTCATGTTCCCCTTCATTCAAGAACATTTACAATATGCCTCACAATACTTAATTAATTTGTATTCTCATTAAAATTACTCAAAAAGCCTAAATAATTACATTAATTTAACACTTAGGAAATCAACTTCCTTAAAATACAATACCCCCTATGTCTACTAAAGTACAATGATATTTCTGAGCCGAATGCTCCTGCATCATAATGATTGCCCGAAAAATATTTTGTCATACATACAAGTCTTTAACCTTTATGAAAAAAGGTTGTCAAAAGTGATATCTTAATCAAGAATGGTCTATCATATACAAAAATGATAACCTAATTCTAGAAATTGTCTATCATAAAAGTCTCAAGATACTGTCAAAAAAGAAGTATGCTACTATGGAGCAACTTTGTATTATCTTTGAACTACTGGCTGGATGAAATCCACCCATAAGGGGTGAAAATGCTTGATATGATGGCCCTCTTTATTTTTTTGGAGTTTTTAGCCACCTCTATCCAAGTCTATGCCCATTTTTAGAGGCATTTTTTAATCTAATTCCTAGACATGTACATAGGATCAAATGAAATGTAAGTGAAAGATGAAGCTGACCATGAAACAACTTGAAAGAGATGGAAGAGTTGGTGGTGCCACAAACATGAAACACCATTCATTCAATTTATGACAAGGAGAGAATCACCATATATGTGTATCTGTGAGATGTTGTGTTCATGTTCCAGGGAGAGGAGAAGATATAGGCTAAGAAGTTATGCATAATTGTTTGATGCTTCCCTAACACTAGTAGAGAATGATATGTAGTAGTTTTCAAAGAAAGATATAGTGCCTCCAGCCCCCGCCTTTGCAGGATGAACTGGGGAGGAATCATCAAAGAAATACCAGGGGTTACTCTTATCAATTTGTGTTATTGTGTGTGAGGTGTGACTGGATCCAAAGGATGAGTGGAGAGGATAGAGATATTGTTAGCAACAACATTGAATGCAGAAGGAGGTTTGTGGTAAAAAGAACTAAATTTCGTTCTATCCATATGCCCCAGGCAATAGTGAAAGGAAGGGCCTTGTGATATCTCTGGGTGATGGAAATCCTGGACCAATTTCTGAAAGCTTCCTCAACTAACATTCCTTCCCATATTTTATTGCATCCTGATAGTCTACTTAATTCACTCCAAACAACATGAGCAAAGTCACAGGAAATGAAGAGATGGTGGATTGTTTCTAAGGCTCTTTTACATAGACAACATAAGATAGGACCATGGAAAATTTTCTTTTGAAGATTATCCCAAGTGGGATCTTTCTTTCATATTAGCAATTGAATGTTAATTTTTAATTTTGGTGGAAATTTTGTTCCAAATTTGTTGATCCCACTAGGAGGGGGAGTAGGTTGAATTTGGGTAGAGAGAAAAATGTATCCTTCTTTTGGAGTGTATTCTCCATATTTTTTTGCTCCCCAAATTAAAGAATCATGTGCTTTTGAAAGATGGATGTAAGAGGAATTTAAGCAATTTAGGTAGCAATTCTAGATGATGCAATGCTATCTTGACAGGTGTAAGTCTTGACAAGATTTCCAAAATTTGGGCCCCAACACAACAATATTCCAAGATGATTGATTAAGAAAGAAGATATTTTTATCATGAAGGGTTAACAATAGGTTGGTTGGGAGGACATGGTTATTTTGATTACCAATCCATGGGTCCTTTCCAATTAAAATACTTCTTTACATTGCAGCCCTGGTTCTATAACAGAAAATGCATGAATGAGAGATTTCCAAAAAATGGAACCACCTCTATGTGACTTATAGGGATCCTGAATCTAGCCCTGCAAGGGGGAACCTCCCAAATACTTGCATTTGATTTTGTGAGCCCAAAGTCCTTCATTTTTTATGAAGCACGTCAAGTGCTCTTGGATGGCAGAGCAATGCAGAAAAGGAAAAGATTTTCTATCCCCCATCCTCCCATATTTTTTGGGAGAATAATGGATATCCAAGAGGATATGATTAATTTTTTATTTCTTTTTTGCAAGACCATAAGAAATGGCTAGCAATTTTTTTATTTTTATTTTATGAAGGACCCCCTTGGGAATCTAACCAAGAATTGACCAGCATACCAGAATTTGTTCCACAACTGATTTTATTAAAAGTAGACAACTTGCTCTATAAATCCACCTATTTCACCAGATATGAATGCGCTTCTCTATGTTATCAAGGAGCCAAGCCCAATATTTTTTGCAGTATTTGTTAGGATTTAAGAAAAACCCAAGATATTTAAACTCGATCTTTGGATTTGAGGGATGGATATGTATATGCTCATAGAAGGATTGTTCTTCTACCTGATTTAAATCTCAAAAATATAATTCCATTTTATCTCTATTGATGACCACACTTGTAGCTAGGCAGAAGGTATAAATAATAGAATCTAAGGTGGAAGCATTATGCAAGGATCCTTCACAGAAAATGAGGATATCATCCAAAGACAACGGGTTGATATAAAATCTCTCAACCTGATTTGGACACCTGATATTGATTTCGAGTGAATATGATGCATGCATAAGATTTTTGTAATTACAGTCCACTTAACATAAAATGTAGTAGAAAATATAAACTCAATCTAACACCACAAAAGAAGCAAGGCAACAAAAGTTTCACTCTATAATTCCCTCGTAGGGGAAATATATGTTAATCACACATACACACTCAATAATGTTACAAAGGTTACAAATGTTCTCCTTATATGCTATAAGGGAACTATAACAACCATAATCAAATTTAGCCATTAATTCCTTAACCATCTCCTAAAATCTCTTAAGAAATCTCCACCAAATCCTCTACCTATCTCCATGAATCTCTCCTCAAGATCTCCATGATTTTCTCAACAATTTTCATCCCTATTATCTCTCATTTCTTCCTCTCTTGTTGACATGTATATTTCTATATTTAATCTACATTATCACATTTCTCCATCATATAATTCATTAAAGAATACAAATATGAATTATTCTCTCACACTCCCTTTTTAACAATTATTTATAATTTCCTTTTTGTCACTTGGTCCTTGAACTTGTTATTTCATCTTCACTTCTTCTGTCTTTTGGATTTTTGGTATTCTTCCTATGTTATCCATGCTTTCACCTTGTTCTTACAAACACACATGTTTTTGAAGTTTGTATAAAATAATTACCATCCACCAGAATACATGGGTTGCCAATGTTGTATCTACCAGTTCTCTAGGAAACTCTTTCAGGTACATGGTTCATGAACTATCTTGGTGCTGCAAATACCTTTTACTTGTACACATTTTCCCCTTTTCATCTCTGTGATAATCTTTCACTTGCACTTCTCACTCATCCATAAGCCAGTTGTCAATTCCCTTGTATCAGAATAACATTAAAAAGGAGTTTGTTTAGTCCTTCTCCAACCAAAAAGAAAAGGAGGGGTGAGAGAAAGAACCCTTGTCTAAGACCTCTTTTAGCATGAAAGAATGGTGGAGAAGAACCATGAATAAGGATGGTGAAGAGCCCGAGTTGATACACCTTAAGATCCAAGATATGCGTGAAGGGGAAAACCCCAAATGAATGAGTAGAAAGCAGATATATAGCTGGCTTACTATATCAAAAGCCTTTGAAAGATCGATATTACACTCAACAAATCTCTATTTTTTACATTAATAGAGAGAAAAACTCTTTTGGCCAAGCTAATGGCATCATGAATGAGTTGATTATTAAGGAAGCCAAATTTTTCCAAGGAGATATGAGTGGATAAAATGGGATTGATTCACAATTCAACAACCTTGGAAATGATTTTGTATATGGATTTAGAGAGGCAAATGGGCTTGAAATGTTCAAAGGATGTATGATTTCGAATTTTGGGAATAAGATTCACAAAGGTAGATTTGGAAGGAGTAAGAATATGACCAGTCTCGCAGGAATGTTTCACCACCTGGAGAAGATCATCAACAATAGAAGCGAAACATTGCTTGTAGAACTCAATAGAAATGTCATCTGGACCAGGTATTTTATCGTTATGAAAATATTTGATGACATATTCAAGTTGTTCCTTTGTAATCTCTCCAATGAGTCACTCATTATCTGCAAAGCTGGGGAAAGGAGGGAAACTTGAATAATGTGATCTATGGTTTCCTGTTGGTCCTCCTTATATAATGAGATAAAGTGAGAAACTCTTACATTTGAAATGTCACATAAGGAGGTAGATTGAGAGCCATCTGAATTTTGAATTTCCTAAATGGATTTCATTGTATTTATACGGTTGGAAAATCGATGGAAAATTGTAGTGTTTTTATCGTCAGCCTTAAGTTAGAGGGCCCTACTCTTAAGCCTTCATTCATGTTCCTTGGTTAGGAGGAGGGATTTCCATTTTTTTTTCTAGATCCATAGCCCAAGCCTTTGTTTGGTCAGAGGCTACCAATGGTCTCCTCCTCCAAGATAGATTTTAGGGAAGATTCCACATCTATAAGTTCCTTGGTGTTGTATATGTGAGATGATAATGGTCAGCTATCATGCTAGAGCATCTAAGATAATTGTTTTGGAGTTTTGTTTTAATTTGGAGGACCAATGAATGACATAGATGAAACACTGTAATGCCTAACCTTGTGAATAATATTAATACCAAAGCAGAGGGCTGCTATAAAATTTCAGATAGTGATATAGCTTGTATGGTGGTGAGCAGAAACAAAGAAATAATATGATTATCACAATTTTCAAACTGAAAATTAAATAATCATAAGTATGAAAACCTCTAAACTATGTTCAAAAGGTTTAAGAGAATATTCTTAAGCTTACAAAAGATGCTGATGATTTATTGATTCAGAGGAAATTAAAAAACAAACAGTCCATTAATTCATTCTCTTTATAGATTATCACTTCAGAAGCTTATAGGAATAGATTGAAACAAAATTATTCCTACCTAGTTATCTCTGTAAGACATAAGAATATGAAGAAAAACATAATGAGTAATACTGGAAAAACTTACAGGAAACACAAACTGTGTAAAACAGAATTAAGAATCCTTTGCTTTGTATTAAGGATCCAGAAAAGTCAAGTACATCAAATGTTTTCAAATGCTTCATCAAGGGTGAAACCCTTAATAACTCGTGAAGAGAGTTATTTATACAACAGTAGAACTAAGAAAATATCCTAAATTGTTTTTACAAAAATAGATTATTATAAAATCAACATAAAGTTTGCTAGTTGATCTGGCACTATTTTGATGCTGAGTTGTTGGTGATTATCACTGAAAAAATTGAAAATTGTTGAAGCTGGCTAACTGTTCCTCCAAAGGCTAAATGCTATTCAATTTTCACATTGGATGTCATATTTACTTATGACCTTTCATCTGATACACCTTGACTTTGCTAACTTGTCAATATCCTTTACTGTGCTTTTAAATTTCACAGTACATTTCAAATTTTTAGTGTATATTTCAACAGTAAATCATTTAGTTTTTTCCATGTCTCAGCATCTGGTAGTTGGATATTGATCATCTTTCTGTATATTTCATCTGTTTGTCTTTTAACTATATTTCTTTATCTGTCTCCTCTATTTTAAGATTTACCGTGTAAATTGTTTCTTTATGCTCTGTCTCTGGTTTAAACAAAACTTCTGCTAAATGAAGCCTTTGAATAGATTTCCTAAGAATCTTGGAGTAAACAGGTTTTGGAACTAGTATCAAAACTGTTTATCCAATCTCTTGGTCTTCTAATCACTTGCACAATAAAACAATCATTAATAAAAACATAGGTTAGCAGGGAGGTGATAATGGCTTCAGGGAACACGAAAGTGTGTGGACGAAGTCGTGGCAGTGTTTAGAAGGTAATCGGAGGTTAAATTGGGTTGTAGAGATTCAGGGTGGTGCAGGAAGGGTTAGGCAGGTTTCAGTGAAAAAATGAGCGAAAAGAGTGAAAACGAGGGTCTTCAGCATTTAAACGGGTAACGTTTAAAATTTGGCATGGAAATCGATAAATGAACAGTGGATGGTTTCAGCCTAAGTGGGGAGGCGGTATTAAGGTTCATCGCACTGCTTTTGGCTATTGGGTGGTTTTTTCATGAGAGCACGTGAGTTCACTCGGTGCTGCCACGTAGCCAAAAGGGGCCCAAGCAAAACCACGAATCTTGCGTGCTCTCGGGCTTTTAACTGTTGGACATGGGGAGCACACGATATGGATGTAGGTCTTTGGATCTGGGGGTGCAAGATCTAATGGCTATCACGCGGCGGAGTTGCATAGAGGGCAATCAGGCGGAGATTAACGGGGCTTGAGGGTATTAATTACACTTAACTGTAATTAAATAATGAATAAAGCGGGTTAAAAGTATAATGCAAGGGTTCAATACAGTGGGACTGGGGTTAAAATGTAGCAGGGTTTGTTTAACTGCACCAAGGGTGGGTTAAAAGGTCTTATATCAGGAAACTGGTAAATATAGCGGAGTTAATTAAAATAAAGTGGGGGAAGACAAAACTTAGGATAAAGGGGTTTTATGGGTTAAAAGGGTTTTGTCAGGAAAAATATGGATTGGCAGAGTTAATTAAAATAAAGCGGAGGGGGGAACAAAACTTAGGACAAGGGGGGTTTTATGGGTTTTTCGGGAAATTACAAGGGGAAAGGGTCTCACACTAGGAAAAATGGGTTTTGGGTAGGGAAATGACCTTTATAGGGTAATTTGCTAGGAAAATGTGTGAAACCAAAGGGCAAGGGTGAAAATGAAGGGAAAAAGGGTATTTTAACAAGAAATGATGGGATAATGGGGAAATTAGTAAGTATGTAGTGGGGGATGAAATGAAATGATGGGAAGTTAATTAAATCAACTTGTGAACATCCTTCCACTTTCATAACTTCTCCTGCACACTAAAACACATGATCAAGCATGATAAATGTGCTTGTGCTTCAATCAACTTTGTACTTTTGCAACCTTTCTTCTACCTACCCTTTACTTAACCTAACATTTTTTCTTCACTTAGTTGGGTGCATTTAAGCTAGCGGAACCTTTATTTCTTTTCATGAATAATCTACCTCTATCCCTTATTCTCTCCATTGGCTCAGATTAAACTATTGAGCCAATTTTATTTTCTACCTATGACAATCAATTAAAACAAATCCAATTATGATTAAACTGTATAATTGGATTAAATAAACTAGTGTGGCATCTAAAAAAACTACACACAACTTTTATTTTCAAAAGTGAATTAGAGTAAAAGTAGTGGCATTTAGTTTTGCAACACTTTCAGAGTTTATTTATTTTTGCTTTTCTCTCTAACCTAACATTTTATTTTTGCCTTCATTTTTTAGGGCATCTATTCTAATATTTTCTTTGATATGGACATATTAATATTTCCTAACATTTTATTCAGTATTCTTTTTGTCCATATCCTAGCTTAATATTTTTTGAAAAATATTTTCATTTTTGGACTAATTTATTTTAACTTACCAAAACCAAAAAATGCTACAACATTGGCTCCATATAGGGACTGCTTTCTCCTGTAGAATGAAAAAGACCTACAGTTCCATGTGCCTTCTTCTTGGGCTATGGAGTCTTTTGCTATAAAAAATCACACCAACAACTTGAAAAGTAAAAGAAACCGGAGTTTTTACAATGGTAGTAATGAAATCTACTTCAAGTTCTCAGTATTGAATGTAATGTTTGGGAAACCTTCCATTTACAGGATAAGTGGAATATAGCCCCTCAAGATTTTGTAGCACAAAAGTGTTGTTTCCTTTCACTTTAGTAATTGCTAAAGGTCCAAACCACAGGTTGTCAAACTTGCCATGTTTTCCCTTTTCTTCTCTCCTGGAATCCCATATTAGAACTAGATCACCTTCCTTGAAGTCCCTTTCCCTAGCTCTTCTATCAAATATGCTCTTCATCTTATTCTGATACTTTTTCAATTTGTATTGAACTTCATCTCTGTTTTCATTTAGTTCAATAATCTGATTTATTTTCCTTGAAAAATCATCAGGTTCATCTGTTGAATCCTGCAGGAATTTTAAAACAGGGAAGGCCAAATTCATAGGGAAGATTGCATCTTTCCCATAAACTAACTAGAAAGGAGATTTTCCAGTAGATCTCTTTGGAGTAATTCTGTTTGCCCATACTGCATAAATTAAATGAGTGTCCCAGCTCTTTTTATGATTTGCTAGAGTCTTTTTGATTACCTTTACTAGACTTTTGTTGGAGGATTCTACAAGGCCATTACCTTGTGGGTAATATGGATTTGAATGATGTAACATCGAGCATACACTTATTCGAGTTCAAGGTGCTTTCTTCATTATCTATTGGTATTACGAGTCGAAACATGGTTAGAGCACTTATGTGTTGCCAATACTGCATACGGTCGATTCAAATTCAGTAGCATATTCAGATTATCTTAAAATATAGTCGGCCAAGGGCATCTTATCGATCTTCCTTCCTATTTCAAGAGCAGCGCCCTGTGTTTTCACGCCGAGAATTTTTCGCAAATGAAGAACTGCTGAAAAGGCTTTATATTACTTATGGTGCAAGAAGATTAATAGCACAACTTGATTTTTTCCGGTGCAGTTCCCCTGCATCCAGCAGGAATTGAACCCGCGAGTTTGCCAATTATGAGTTGGGCGCTTTAACCATTCAGCCATGGATGCTGGATAAAGATCATCAACATATTCATTCTATAATATGAGAATCTGATATTTTTGGGAAAACTCAATCATTTTAACGCTAGAAAAAGCTGCTACATCATCAGTGACAATTTGAGATGGGAAACCAAATCTAGATAAGATGTTCTCTTCAATAAATTTTATTACTACTGAATCAGTAGCACTTCTCATTGGAATTGCTTCTACCCATTTAGTGAAGTAGTTTGCTGCAATGAGGATCCATCTATGCTAATTACTTGAAGTGGGATGAATCTCTCCAACAAAATCTAATCGCCGTTGGAGAAAAGGTTCTGAGATTATTGATGGAACTAGTGGAAGAGCTGCTAATTTCTGCTTACCAACAAACATTTGACAAGGAACACAACCTCTGACCTTTGCTCCTACTTCTAAGAACAATGTTGGCCAATAAAATCCTCCCCTTAGTATCTTATATGTTGTTGCTCTTCAAGCATAATGTCGTCCACAAAATCCTGTATGAAATTGGTCAATGATTCCTTCAGTTTCTGATTCTGTTAAACATAATAACAAAATATTTAGTGGGTCTTTCCAGTACAAGTTTGCATTTATGATACAGTACTTGACCATTTTGAGTTTGAGAGTTTTATAGTGGCTTTTGGAGAATGATGTTGGACATTCAAAATGGATCAAGAAATTTACAATGTCTTGGTACCAATCTGACAACAGAAATTTTTCATCAATGTATAAAGGGTGGATCTGATCTGAAGGTAAAGGTTCTTGTGGATTCTTTTCTTCAGGATGAAGGGAAGGTTCTTGTGGATTCTCCCCTTCTGCAAGGACAAAAGGTTCTTGTGTATTCTTCTTATCTGAAGTTTGAGAAGGTTCTTGTGGATTCTTCCCTTGTATCTCTAAAACAAAATTGATTCCGAGCACTTTACAGTTGGATTCAGCTAGAAGCTTAGCTAATCCTTGGCCTTTTACTAGCTTTGTAGTTTTGATAGTTAGATCAAACTCCAGTATTTGAGTGATCCATCTACCTCTCTTTCCATTAGTGTTTGGTTGAGTTAAAATGATTTTCACAGCACTGTTAGGAACATAAGCAGTAATAGAAGAATGTAGGACATACATCCTGAATGATTTTAGAGCTTGATTAAGGGCATAGGCTTACTTCTCAATTATGTCATACTTAAGCTTGACATCTCTCATAAACTTGTATCACAGGTTTCCAAGGGGTGCATTCATCTCAACCCACGTGTGTTATAACCTATCATTGACCTTCCTTGGCTCACTGCAACTGTCACACCCTTGCTACCAATAGAGTTATCCTACTTGCCTCTATGCGAAATCGCGGTCAAGGCATTACTGTACAACCCACTGCTGGGACTCCTACACCAAACGGTCTAAGGTCTAATTGGGACTTCTTACCAGGGAGATCCCCTTACATGTTGACGGGTCCAACACTGTCAACACTATTTTAACTAAAATCAATAAAAGCTATTGTATATTTATAAATATATAAATTTTTGTTTTTATTAATTCGAAAAATGATTTATAATTCTATTATAAAATTAAAATAAACCGTCTATACTAATTTATTTGATTAAATTATAGTTATATTAATTGAGTTGATTAAATTATAGTTATATTAATTTAGTTGATTAAATCATATTTTAAATGAAGGATATTTTGCAAATCTCTATATCACTCATAAATGATGTTGAGAAATCTAGGGTAGCTAGATTAGGTGATTCCTCTTACTTTGATAACTGCTTGTGATGTCTTTTTACTTAACTTGATTAGCTTCTTCTTCAACTTGATTATTATTGTGTTTTCTATCATTAAAAAACTACTACACAATGAACATCAAAGAGACAAGAGGACACAAAATGTTGGCTGCTAGCGAGGGTCAAACCCCTCCTCTTGAGAGGAAAACCCACAAGAATTCTTCTCTTCTTATAGAATCTTCAAATGATGGATTCCAAGACCTAAGACCCTTGAAAAAGATGCCTCCAAGACCAAGTCAACCTTCCATCTTGATGAAATTTCCTTACACAACTTACAATAACAAACTTTTACCTTCCAGCAACAACTTTGACCCCAACAACTTCTTTAACAATTTCAACCCCAAAAACTTTTCCAGCAACTTCGACCCCAACAATTTTTCTAGCAACTTTGAACCCTAACAAATTTCCAACAACTTTCCAACAAATTCTTTCTTATTTGTATGTCTTGGATGTATGCACCAAATGAGATTGAATGCCTCTTATATATAGGCTTTCTAGGGGTATGAATTGCCTCCATGAGTCCGACTTGATCTTTCATGTTGACTGACTTGTTGTAGCTCGTTGACAATGTCTTGGAGGGTATTTTATGTCTCAAATAATTTTCTTTTACATAATACAAGATTCCCAAAGGGGTCTTACATGTATGACAATGAATTTTTTGACTTCATAATTCTATGACAAACCAAGAAACACTCAATGGGTGCTTGACCTATAAATAAATTTACCTTGAGCATGGAACCCATGCATCAAGAATGAAAATATTAAATTTCTGTTTCTCTTTTCATCAAATACATAAAATCATGATTACAATAGACATTATGAAGACAGAACCTAGTTACACATTTCAACACTCCCTCTTAACTATGGAGGTATTCATAATCCATACATGGTACTTGGACATTCTCATAGTGAATAATTCTCACAAGAAGATTTAGATTGGTAAGCCATCTCATAAGCTATTAATTCAACTTATCTCATTGTATCTCATCACACCAACCAACATTGTTACATAGCAAAGCCTTGAATAACAACTCTATCTCTCCACAGGATCAAAGCACAATGTTGGCTAGAAAATGACTAATAGACACCATCATCATTGTCTCTCAAGGCACATACCCCATCCACATCTTCACAAAGTATGTCCTTTTAAGACCATTCCTATCTTGGAATAACACATCCTCAAGGAATTTCCCCTTCAACTTACCTATTAGATTCCATACTACATCCTCAAAGAGTATTAGAAACCAGATACTTATCCAATCCTCCATTCTTTCTTCATAACATGAAGACATGAATGATGTGTCATTCTCTCCCTCATGGCCTTCACTAAGACTTATGATTGTTAGTCCTGGTCTAGTGCATGACACATGAAGTAGAGAACCATATATTTCACCACCTCTTAACTAGGGAGGATCTAATCATTCATAGACAAGGAATATACCCAAGCTCCCTCTTAATTAGGGACTTGCCCAAGCTCCCTCTCAACTAGGGACTTGTTTCCAACAACACCTATCTAGTATTTGGTGGAGATCATGGTACTATGAGCTGCTTGTAGGGCTCCTCTTTCCGATGTCATGAACTTAAACTTCTTCATCATGGAGCCTTCATCTTCCAAATCTTCTTCTTAGGGCATCGACCATCTTCTTCATCAATTTACTTCAGTGAACCATAGTGTTGAACCAATAGCCATGTCACCCTTCTCTTCATTAAAAATTGATCTTCTAGTCCACATCTGAATTTTATTCATACAAATACCTCTTCCAAGTCATGTTTATTTCAGGATCTTCCATCCAAACACATGAGTACTAGTTGTAGGTGACATCTACAACTCTCTTTTGGTAGCCCTGTTTCAACACAACTAGATGATTTAAAAAATAAAAAATGAACATCAAATCAAAATTACCTTTTTATGATGGCCTTTATTCATGACATTGTCTTCATGAAACATCAACATCCTGCACTCTAATGCATCCATCTCCAATATATTCAATATCAAGGGTCTCCTTCTTTTTCAGACTTTATTAGGGTCTTTATACCTTCTCCATGGAGATGTCATAAATAATTCTTCTAGTTATCTGATTTTAATTACTTATCTTATCTTACATGACTATAGTTGTATCTTTCATGAACTCTTCTTTCATATTCTTCACATATTTCTTTCCTCAGGATCATGGTTCTTTCAACATAGGAACCATGATTGTCAACCACCTCATATTCCATATAAGGTCATATTATGTTGATTTCATCTTATCAATATGTAGAAGAGTTCAAGGAACATTGTTTATAGGCCTTCATGCATCGTTTTAATGGAAGAGATCCTTCTTCTTTGATCATGCTCATGAGATATAGCATTCAACCATGCTATATGCAACTATATGATGACACGACTTTATCTATTAAATATATACATACCTTTCATTCTTTTGGTCATCTAGACTTCATTCTAGGAACTTCGTTTCCTTACTTGAAGATGAAAGTACTTCAACCAACTCAACATGTTGCATATCTTTGTCATCATACCTTACCAGTGGATCCCACACAAGATGGAATGTTAACTATATGCGAGGCACTTGGTTCTTCTTAGTAGAGGTGGATCTTATAATGAAGATTCTAATGGAATATCTTGATTATCCTCACCTTTCAAATGCTCCTTCCTAATGATGATGATGCATGGTGATTTCTTTATCTTCTATCTTTCCATATGACTTTCCTCCAAACAAACATACTGCTACTACAATTGTCCTTATATGATTCTAATGGAGATCTCATGAGTTACTCTCTTTCTATTGTGATGACTGCTACAACCATGTAGACTTCTACTTCAACTATCCTTTCATGCTTCTATTATGATTACATCTCTATCTTGCTATAATGCATCCTATCATACTTGTGATGATTTATATTCTATTCTATTAATTGAAAAGAACTAAGTGAAGGAGATTATCTCAGTTGTAGTAGAGATATTTCACTTCCTCCTTTGATTTCTTCTTTTCTAATTCTTCCACTTCTTCGGTAACATGGGCTTAATTTCTTTCCTTTATCTTCTTGTTGTCCTTCTTGAATTTTGGAAAATTCCTTTTAAAGTTCTCATATTCATTACATTCATAGCTTTGTATCTTTAACATATCGATCTTCTTCTTTTCCCAAGGATCAAACTTTCCAAAATTTCCGTTTCTCCTAACCATGGAAGCATATGATTGAACTTGTTCATTTGTCCCAACATCGCTTTTTTTCTTTCAACCTAGTTTCTTCAATCTTACATAATGACCAAAGTTCACTTAATCGAGTGGCTTCCTTCTTTCCATAGATACTTGATACAAAGTTTCCCCATTCATCAGGTATTGCATTGAGCAAAACAATGGTCATCTCCTTATCAGACATTATTTCTCCTAGTTCTTGTAGTTGATCTCTTATGTGTGTTACCCTCATAAGGTATGAGGCTACCCCTTCTTCCTTTGATACCTTCATTTTGTGTAGTTTGGTTCTTAATGATATAACTTCTCTTGTAGTTCTTACGGAAAATAATTATACCACCTTATCATAGACATCCTTAGATTTTTCCAACTTTTCTACATAAGGGACGAGGGAATCCTTAATTGATTCTATGAGGATTCTTTGAGGTGTTATTTCCCCATTCATATACTTTGATAATGCTTGAGATTATCCTTGATATGGTTTAGAGATTGAACCCTTAACATATTCAATAACTTTATCCTCTATGAGGATGAAACCTATCCTTCTTTTCCATGCAAGGAAATTTGATGACCCAACCCGTTTGTTGCTCTCATTGTAGAATGAAGTCATGTTGATAGTAGATTCAGACATAAATATAAATATACTTACTTTTCGAGTGAGGATGCTCTTAGATGATGTTATCTTCAACTTGATGCCTTCTTGATGATGTTGCTTCCTTTGATGATCTTCTTCAAGTATGTTTGAGATGTGATCTTAAATGTGAGGGAGATCACCTTGATTTACTTGATGATTATGGAAATGCTTCTTATTTCTTCCTTTGTATGTATAATAGTAAAATATGGAGACTTCAGGATGCTTCAAGTGTGTAGTCCTTCTTTCTTTGAGTGGAGGTAGGGTCCTTGAGGTCTTCTTCTCCTTATGATGTGATCTTTGAGATGACTACACCTCCTTGGTGCTTTTTAGTCCTCCTTAATGATTTCCTTGCGCTCGACCCTTATTTATCCTTTTTCAATAATGTGATCTTCAAAATTCCTCTTCTTGACTTGTTACCTTAGCTCTGATACCACATTGAGAAATCTAGGGCAACTAGATTAGGTGATTTATCTTACTTTGTTCACTGCTTGTGATGTCTTTTTACTTAACTTGATTAACTTCTTCTTTAACTTGATTATTATTGTGTTTTCTATAATCAAACAAATACCAAACAATGAACATCAAAGAGAGAATAGGACACAAAATGTAGGCTGCTAGCAAGGGCCAAAACCTCTCCTTTTGAGAGGAAAACCAACAAGAATTCTTCTCTTCTTATATAATCTTCAAATGGCGAATTCTAAGTCCTAAGACCCTTGACAAAGACCCCTCTAGCACCAAGTCAACCTTCCTTCTTGATGAGATTTACTAACACAACTTACAACAACAAAATTTCACCTTCTAGTAACAACTTCGGCCCTAGCAACTTCTTCAGCAACTTCGACCCCAACAACTTTTCCAACAACTTCAACCCCAACAACTTTTCTAGCAACTTCGATCCCTAACAACTTTTTAGCAAGTTCGACCTCCAACAAATTTCCAACAACTTCGATCTCTAGCAACTTTCCAGCAACTCCGATCTCTAGCAACTTCAACTTCCAACAACTTTGTTGTCCAACAACTTTTACCTAGCATCTTCAAAATTTCGTTGCACTTGAGAGAGAGAGAGAGAGACCGAAAAAATAGACTTTAGCTTCCTTCTTGAACTTTTCTTTCCTTAGGATTCTTCCTTTGGAGATTGAACTCTTTTTCTTGCTTCTTAAGATGTTTTGGATGTATGCTCCAAATGAGGTTGAATGTGCCTCTTATATATAGGCTTTCTAGGGGTATGAATTGCCTTCATGAGGCCGACTTGATCTTTCATGTAGGCCGACTTGTTGTAGCTCGTTGACAAGGTCTTGGAGGGTCTTTTATGACTCAAATAATTTTCTTTTACATAATACAAGATGCCAAAAGGGGTCTTACATGTATGACAATGAATTTTTTGACTTCATAATTCGATGACAAACCTAGAAGCACCCAATGGGTGCTTTACCTACAAATAAATTTACCTTGAGCATGAAACCCATGCATCACAAATGAAAATAATATTTTTTTTCTTTTTTCATCAAATACATAAAATCATGATTACAATAGACATTATGAAGACCGAACTTAGTTACGCATTGCAACAAACGAAAAATGGTTTGCATGGTACATTAATTTGAATATTTTTCTTTGCAAAATCCTAGAATCCTATACATTTGACAAAGGAGAAATTAAGTGGTTTTATTATTATTATTATTGTATTTATGAAAAGCATTAGCCACCCATAATTCTTCTATGTTTATAAACCATGTCGATTTTTTCACCGTTAGTTGATCGATCATCCTCCATCAACTGATAGTGAAAAAGTTGACAAATTTTGTTTTGATAAAATGCCATTATCAACAGAGAGAGCAGTATCATTGAATAGTCGTCTTATGTCATCATTACCTAATGGTGTAGAAAATTTAAAATTTCATTGTTATTAAAGAAAATAATAAAATAAGCATAACCATATTGGTGAATAAAGGAAGTTTGGAACCTTTAATAACAATTAAATTTCCTTATAATCGACTACTCCTTCCATCAAGTTTATTTATTCTTTTGCATTCATTAACGTCTTCCTCCTCCCCTTCTTTTTCATAATTTTTTCTTGTCCCATGTGGTTTGTTATGTTTGCAGAGATCCATTTAGTTATTCTTTTGCATTCCCTAATGTCTTCCTCCTCCCCTTCTTATGTTATGTTTGCAGAGCTCCATTTTCTGTTCCCTGCGAGTTATTTTTTATGTGTTATGCTTTTATTTTTGTATGTCTTATATTTTTCAGTTTTGTGGACACAACATTTATCAGCGGCACAAAATTATTAGACGGTAGCATCTACATCTTCATTCTCATTCTCTAATAATGATGGTAACTTTCTGAAATATCTATTTTGTGGAGACAGATAAATCTCTTTGTAATTTTAGGATAAAATAACTAGTAACCCTACACGAGTTTATCACACATGGTTGATAATTCTCATGAGTTAAGTAGGAATTTCCCTATCTTACATTTATTTTAACGAGGTAATAGAGGGCAATGTAGTAGTTGAGGATGGAGTATAAATCTCATAGTATGGCATCTACATTTCCATGGTTGTGTGAATATAATTATAATAATTTGTGTCCATGTCAATCAATAGTGGCGGGCAATCATGACAACCCACTACAAACCTCCATTTATCAATGCGTTTATTGAGAATGCCAATATAATAACACATAGCTAGATTCTGAAATTTGTAAATATACTCATTTAAAGCATTTTCTGCTATTGTAAACCTAACTCTACGACATGTAGCACAAAGGTCAATTCAGCTCTTGAATTAGGACGAACAATTATACATACCATATTTTCTAGATTTGTGTAGAATAGTGCCCTTAATTAATGCTTCAACCATGCCATTTTAGCGTTTTTATTAATATTTCAATTAAAATTTGTGTAGTAATATAGGATTATGCATTGAATATATATAATGCGTTGACTGGAAACAAAGGTAACTTCATCACTGGTTACAATTACACCATAATAATATGAGGCGTCGACATTAGAAACAACTCAAGATTTAATGCTCTTTTTATTCTCGAAGCAGGAATAAAACAAGATTTGGAATAAATCAAGATTTTTATTCTCTTTTTTCTCTGAAACAGATTCACATGGTCAATTCCTCTCTGTTCTCTGGTGCAATCCGTTCTCCGCTTCCTTCGTATCATACATTGATGCATTATCAATATAGTTGCTTCCTTCGTATCATACATTGATGGATTATCAATATAGTTGTTGGGAAAAACGATGGATTTGTGGGTCAGAGGGTGAGCAATGAAGTAGTCGACAACATGTGGCATAAGGGGAAATGACAATGGAAACATGTTCAAATACATTTAGCGAAAACCCAACAGAGAAGAAATATGGGAAATATTCTAAATATATCTCAAACATTTACTTTTTCAGATTTAATGCTAACTTTCAAATTAGCATTACTTTTATATGGTGCAAAAATGTTTGGATATGATTTAGGAAAGGTTTTAGTTTCTTTTAGACTTTGGTTAATAATACTTTGGATATTTAATGTTTCCTCAATACATGTGAATTAAACTTTAGTTAAAATTTTGGTAAAGTCAAATTTTCATAGTAAACTTTGCTTAAATTTTGGTAAAGCCAAGAAATTTTTAGTCAAATAATCGATTAATTGCTAGTAAATTTTTTAGCGATCGCTAGAGTCCCTGCAAGCCGAAGGTAGAGACTAATAAATGTGTGTTGCCGCAAATAAGATAATGTATAAACATGTACCAAAAGATGGCATCTTGGTGGCTAAGTTCGTCATTACAATCCTCGTGATGGTCTCTCTCAACATATAATAATGTCGACTAATGAAGAAAATAGTTATATTTCCTTCCAAATTAGGGAAGGTCTCATATGAATATTTCCTCCAAGGCTCTACTTATTATAATATATACTTTTGACTTGTCATTTGATCCTTTCCTCCATGTATTCAATCGAAAGCACGTGGCTTTCTAACTCCTTTCCCACCTGAATTCCATGGTAGATGGAGAGATGGCAATGTTGGATCTATGTTTATTATTAAGTAAACACAATGGTGTAAGAGTATCAACATACTGTGTCAATGGTGAACCTTAGGGGACTGAGAGACCTTCTAACCTTGTGGGATTAACATTGACTTTAGCTCACAACTTTGATATTGCAGATTTTTGTGTTGGTGGTGTATCTAATCATTTTATCGGAGTGAATTCTAATTGTTTATGGAAATTCATCTTCATCAAGCACACTTTGCAATAGATAGTATTGGCTATTAGATGTTACTGATACTTAAAATTACAAAACTCGTGGTTGTTGGACCACAAACCCAAATCACTATTAGAACACTTAGTTATAGTATAAGCATCATATATATATATATATATATATATATATATGTTTTTTACTTCTGGATTCATTTTTCAAGATTTCAAAGTCTCTTCGATTCCCAAGGATAGCTCATATCCACTTGACTCTACATATTCTTTCAAGTGAATAAATCTCAAACAAATTAGGTTTCCAACAATTTGCAAACATTTTGATCCGGATTTAAACAGGAATGCAACAAATTACATATATAACCATACATATAGAGATGCAACAGAAATAATACTTCATTTCATTACTGTAAAATATTGAAATATGCTTACAAATAGAAATGAAAATAAACTAGTTAGGGCGATGGTAGCTTATCTCTGAGAGGAGATGTGGTGGCTACATGCCTCTGAACTGTGTTACAATGAGGCTCAAAGACCTATTTATTGTTGAGAAGCAATGGAAAACCTTAAACATCCAAAAACCTAACCCTAGAAGATGAAACACAAAACTGTGGGCCCTGTTCGGGTAAATTGGTACATCAACTTCTCGGGGTCATAACTTTGGCATACGATCTCTGTTTGATGCGTACAATATCTCGTTAAAAAGATCTATCTAAGAACTACAACTTTGGGAAGAGAAAAATTGGTCCATGGACCCATGTTGCTCCCAGTTTTCCCAAAAAACGTCGTTTAAGGCCTCAAAACGGCTCCGGAAGTTCAGGACCTGAAAAATTGCTAAAATAGTAAACTATGCCACAATTAAGGAAACTGAAAAGATGAAAGAAACAATGGTGGGGGTCCAAGTGGACTTGGTGGGTGGCCACCAATATCCACCTAGATCACATTCACATATGATACTCACAAAATCTGAGAATACTATTTCGAGCAAGATTGTGGTTTCTTATTGTTTAAAATGCACTTTTGAATACATGAATTGATTCAACACCCTAAAAAATCCCCGCAACACTCAAAATTTGTGTATTAAACAACTTAAACTTATGATTCTTAAAAATCTTTACTGAATATTAGAGAAAATTGACTAGAGAAAATGTTCGAAATTGGCCATTTCATCTATTAGTTAGACTACGCTTTTATTAAATATGTACATTAAATAATTACTTTTATAATTATATAATTATTGATATTTAATGAAAAACTAAATTTGAATTGAAATATTAACATTTAAATTTAACTAGTTGAATGTATATAATACAAAAAGTGTTTAATTACTCTTTTTTTGGCTTTTCTCTACAAATTCTAGGGTTTCTTCTACATAAACTCTATGTGCGGTTTCACAAGAGGGGGATCTACCCCTTCCTTTATCCATATTGTTTTGAGAGTCATGATGATTTTGGATCTACTAGTATTCCCCTTCAATCTCCTCATCTCCAACATCCTTTTCATAGAGTAGCTAGATGAAATGGGGTTTGGTTATGCAACTAAACCTTCATTGGGTGCATCATGGCAAGCTAGAAATATGTGGCGTTGCCTGCTAAAAAAAGTGCAAGATCCAAAATACAAGGTTAAATCTAGTAATATCAGAGAATGTATCAATATATGTAGGATCACACTCTAATATGAAAATTTATTAGATTATGGCCTTTTGACAAGGCTTTGATTGGGCGGATCCAAAATAAATGGAAATCTTGGGGTCAAATACAATTGGAGTTAGGGGGAGGGTTTCTTTAAAATCATTTTCTATAGTTTGGAAGACAAATTGAGAGTTTTTGAAGTAGAGCCATATTTTTTCAACTTTGTAGGGATCTTCATGCAATTTTGGAAGGAGTAGTATAATAAAAATGATCTAATATTGATCATAAACTAAAACTGAAATAGAATTGATTAACTGCCAACAATGAATTGATCATTAACCTTAAGTGCTGAATGTGGAAGACTGAAGGAAAGCAGTTGATTCAAGACTTAATCAAGAACTTAAGAAACATAATTAAACATGAATTTGGAGCCAAAACAGAGATAGAAGACAACAAACATTGATTACAAAGTTCGTCCTTGATTGACTATGTCTCCGGGTCCGCTTTCAAGATGGGCATCTGCTTTATTAGGATTGATCGAAAGAGGTATTTTACACAACAAAAACACCAGACTGAATGTGCATGCTGGAAATTCTGGTATATGTCAATAGAAATCTCTCTCTCCTAGCTTTCCAACGCCTACCTCAGTTCCCAATTCCTCCTCCAGACGACCAAGATACACTGAAAAAAACAACTGCCTCTCTAGCTCAACATCTACATACAAGTCTCAAAATCACTCTTATTTCCTTCTCCATGAACAAAAGGTTGAATTTATAACTCCTTAGGTTCATTCGAATTCTCTTAGGCTAAGTTAGGCATGAATGTGGTGCATTAAGTGTGGAATGTCTCGATCTTGTTACAAGAGGACACCTTAGGATAAGGTTACATGGTGGTTGAATTAATTTAGAACAAAACCAACAATAAAAACCCAAAATGAACTTTGGATAAGTGCTATTCCGCTAGCAGACTGGTAATAGTGTGGAAAGCCTAAAATGCTAACATGTGATTGCCACGGTCTAACCCGTGATGGACACTTGGTGGTCATCTCTAGCAGTTTCGGCTAATGACGTGGTGACTCTTGTTCATATGACAACTGTTTGCAGTGGTGGTTTCCTGCTGCGATTAAGGCTGCAGTAACATAAAACTGTGTGGTGAATACATTGTTGTTCACATGTCACAACCTCCGACAGGGTTACAACTGAAATTTCCACTGTGGTCTAAATTGCTGTGACTGCTTGACTACCTCTGTGTTCACTTGCTGCGGGCCCACTAGAGTTATGACCTGCGGTTAGGGACTGTATTATTGCATTGTTTTTAAATATATGTTTTTACATAGTCCGATAGGCTTTGTGCATTAGGTTTTGTAACACAGGTTTCGTGCTAGGACTAACACCTTTTCCACTTAGCATTTAGGACTTAGGCTTTTAGACCTTAGTTTAGGATTTAAACCCCTTTTACATCACCTTTAAAAAAAACAAACCATTACAATCGATATTGTCACATTATGACAATAATCAACAAACACCATATCGACAATTTGGACCACATCCACCATGAATAAAGCTGAAGACCATTTTGGCGAGCTCACGAAGTTGAAGATGAACTAAACTGTCTGGATACATTGGAATGACAAGATGGTCTTGGATCAACAAAGAAGGAAGATTTCCTCACTGCCCCAATGTGGGTCCATCTCTTTTCTCTCCCCAAGGAATACTAGGAGGAAGAAACCCTTGAAGGCATCGAAAATGCCATCAACAACCTTTTCAAAGTATTGAAGGATACCAATAGGGGGAGGTTCAGTTCATTTGCATGAATATCTCCTAACCTCTTCTAGCCTCCATAGATTTTTACTATTAGGATAGTGTTAGGAACCAATCTCTAGAATATGAACATGTCCCCTTTAGATGTAAACATTGTCATGAATATGTGCATCTTATTAGAGACCCTTTGATGAATACCAAGGAATCATTTGAAGAAAACCCTTCTTAGAAAGAGCTGGTTGATTTGGGAAAATCCCCCCAAAGAAGAAAAATTTTAGTCCCGAGGGCCTTGATCAGATCCCTAGATATGAAAATAGGTTCAAGCCTTTCTCCTCTCTGAAGGAGTCCCCAAAGAAGGACAACATTTAATCAAGCATGCAATCAACAGAAGGTAAATCTCATAACCATATATAAAATCCTATAGAGGATGTGAAAATGTATCTTGAAGAGCACGACTCACATTTGGAAGAACATGAAGAAGAAGCACTACCAAAAGGAATGGATTTGGATGACCCACGACTAGTTTCCCTTGCAAAATAGTGGCATGAGAAAGATGTGACATACATGCCAAATCATCGGGCTAGGATTATGTATAACGCCTATATTCAAAGTGAGAAATTGGGCTCGAGTTCCTCACAGTTCAGTCTTGGGGTGCAAAAGATGGATTTCAAGGTAGTCTCCAGATAAGACAAAGAAGCCAAAAAAATGGCCACAAGAGAAATAAGGCATGGATCCAAGAAGACACTAAAAAATGATTCAAATTGAGGAAGTCATGGAAATGTTAGAGACATTTTCCTCTTAAATCTTCAAAAAGTTTTCTATGTTGTCATCATTATTTTAGTTGTTTTCTAATTGCTTATTACTGGTAAGCAACTTATTAGTCTCAAGTATCCCTTAGATTTTAATTCTATTTTAAAAGTTCAAACAATTGTTTATTAATAAAAAAATCCATTAAAAAAACCACATAAAATATTTAACTTTAACTAAAATTCTAAATCTCAAATGTCTCACTATTTAAACAACCAAAGATTTTTTTCTTAATATATAACATTATATGAAGAAATTTGAAAACAAAACCTTAATATATAACATTATATGGACAAGTTTGAAAATAAAACCTACTAAATGAGTAAATTTTGATTTTTTCCTTTTTCGAATAACAAGATAAAATAAATAATATTTTAAATAATTATACATTAATATTTTATATCAAAACTTTGATAAATAATATAACTTTTGATTAATTAAAAGATTTAAAATCAAATAAAAATTTATTTTGTAATTAATTCAGTTAAAAAAATACATATATTTATATTTCATTAAAAACTCAATTTGAACCGAAATTTCATTAATTGATATTGTAAATATCTCATTATCCATAGATAATCCAAATGATTTTTTGTTTACATTTTCAAAGGAGATTTTTTTACCCAAAAAAAAGATAATAAAATTACATGTTTAGATGTATATTTGTGCATAGGTTTGGATTATGTAAGTCCATTTGAGTGGTGGTTGTAAAATAGTGTGATGATGGGTTAAGCTGACAGTACCCACATTATGCAAATAAAATTGCACGCTAATGATCCGAGGCCTTAATCACCTGATCCATGGTGAAAACCTTCTTAACCAAAGATTTAAGGCTTCTTAAGTAAGTTTTAAGTGGAAATGTTTTATTGAATATTCATTAGTCTGACCCTCAATTAACCTTTGAGTGGAACTCTACTCAACCTCATAAACTTTAGTTAATCTATACCCCGCGCATGTTAACCAAATCCCACTCTTTAACTTTGGTTATATTCAACTTAACCCATAAAACCTTTATCCGCTTTATTTCTATTATAATTCTTATATAATAGAAGAAATCCATAAAGAACACATAAACCTTACCTTTCCGCCAATCCACAACCTTGGCACATTTATCGATGCTTACTTTATCGCGTTCAACCTCCACCATTGATTTCACTCCACTAGATCAACGACTGTTGTGTGATTTCCATTCATCCTCCAGAACTCAAACAAACTTAAACTTCCGATCATAATTCGTTGGGTCCGCTCATTCCCAAGCCTTATTGGCTTCAATCTCCGCCGTTGATCTTATCTTTCAATCTAACGGTTGTTGGTTCACCCGATCAACAAAACTAATCAGTGATCCTCCACCGTTTGATCAAGGTACACTTGATCCAACAGTTAACGATGATATCAGATGGACCAGTTACACGAGGATTACTTGCCCGATAAAGTGGTTTTCTCTCTCCACTTGAGTGCTACGTGTCAGCCGATAAATGGAATCAGGTGACAACCCTGAATTACCACTTACCACTTAGAGCTCGTGCGATAAACCACTTCCTATTCTGAAACTACTTTTCTCACACATTAACGCTCACGCATTTTACCCATGCGATAACCGTCGATCTGACAGATCTGTTGATCTGACGATCCAGATCTATTCCTGGGTTCCTCCACGGATTCTGTCAGGGTTCTTTCTTCTGCCAATATTATCCATCGATCTAGATGATCTGACAGTTCCCATTGTGTTTATTCAATCTCCTCCGTTGACTTGATCTCATTCACTATATGCTGCACGAATTAATCTTAGTCACCCATCGTCTTCCACCTCATTCGTTGATCTCATAGATCCAACGGCTTCTGTGCATCGTCACTTCATTTCTTCGACCTTCCTTTACCTCATTTTTATGCCATTTCTCAGTGATTTCTGTGGTTTCAGGTTTACTTTAGGGTTTCTAGTTTTTGGTTGTTCTGCAACACAACTCCCTCATAAGCTTAACTCCATGTACTCTTAACCATTGTCATCCCTGAACTTCACTTGGATCCTTTGATCGAATTCAACAATCAAACCCCGATCCTACATACTCCCCTTCTTCTCTATGCCCTGCTCGAACCTCACCTGCATACATATACTATTCAGAATTACACTAATTACATAAAATACATAATTCCATACACAACACACAAATCAGAAATCGAATTCTCTGTATTGATAAATAAATATTTACACAGTCTCTTATCTTAGGCTTGATTTCCAATATCAGTGGCCTCTGTTTCACAATCTGCCCGTAGGCTTACAGTCAATCTCTTCACACTCTAACTCCCTAACTAACTAACTTGACAAACTCTTTTTATGCCTTTTAGGCTTACATTTATACAAAAGGCTATGAGAACCAATTCTAATTTAGATCCTTAATAATTTCAACTAAAACCTAAGAATCCTCTCAATCCTATAAATCATGAACTAATTCCTAATTCAAGATCTACAATTAATTTCCAAAGATATCAATCCCTATGAAATCTTAACTAGCATGATTCTCTCATGTTCCCCTTCATTCGAGAACATTTAAAATATGTCTCACAATACTTAATTAATTCCTATTCTCATTAAAATCACTCAAAAATCCTAAATAATTACATTAATTTAACACTTAGGAAACCAACTTCCTTAAAATACAAGGCCCCCTATGTCTACTAAAGTACAATGATATTTCTGAGCCAAATGCTCCTACATCAGACTCCTAAGGTAGAAAAAATTCATGATCTCTTGATCATGTGTCTTCATATGTTGATAGAAAACCTCCAGGGCCCCAAACTTTATTTTGTAACTGCCCAAATGCCTTGCACCCTTGCTGCTGCTGTATATTTGTCGTCTTATGATTCATTTTCCTCTCTTCAATTAGTTTCAAATTCTGATTGATCACACTTCTTGCTGTCATTTTCCTCAACCTGGATTGTTTCATCATCAATTGCCATAGTTCTTCAATCTCCATTTCTAGCACATCCTTGGGCTGGTCCATACTCTACCATTTTATGCTATCTCTTTCTCTCTGCTTCGGGTTGTTGTTACTGTCCACTAACTTCGACACCTTCACATTCTGCATCTCACTACACATTGTCCATTCATATTCAAACTGCTTATTACTTTCCTCAACCTTTTCTACTTTAGATTATGCTATTACTCTTGATATTGCTCCAGGTACTGCTGTAGATATTGCTTCCACCCAAACTTCCTGAATATCCTTGAAGATATCTTCCTCTACAACATCTAATTCTGATCCTTGTCTGCAAAAAAACCTGTAATCATAAAACAAACGTTAAAATAAAAATCATAAGGCTTTTGTGCCTTTTCTTCCTTTGGCAACAATTCATCTTGCTGCTCTCATTCTTCCTCCTCTATCAGCACATCAGTACACTGATTTGAATTCTCAAAAGAATTCACAAAACTATCAACTAGTCTCTCCTCCACACCATCTGTTTCAATGATGTCTTCCTATCCTTGTCCATTGCAGCGAACTTCTTCATTCTCATTCAATTCTGATTTTACAACCTGAACACTTACTTTTTGGTTTTCTAGCCTTTTCTCCAAAAGACTTAACTCATGCCATAAATTTGCCATCTCACTTGGAATTTCTCCTAAAATCTCTATAAAATCCTCACTATCTTCTTCTTTGTCACAAGTATAAATTCTTGTTGACACTACTTCTTCATTCTGATCCTCCATCTCTATGATAGTTTTAGATGTCTGTCCATCACTCTCCCTTTGGCCATTTAAGAAAATCAATTCCTCATTATTCTTACCAATAGTAAATTTCTTATCATAAGACATAACTGTCTCATCTCTGCTGAAGATATTTCCTCCACTAAGCAAGGAATTTATGAACTCCTTCTGCTGTAGTACCTCAACTTGATCTTCATTTGAAAGACAATCATCATCATAATTTTTTTGGCAACTTTCAACTTCATTCAAGACACTTCCATAAGATGGTTTGTCTTCTGCAATACCTGCATTCACACACAACTTGTTAGCTGTAAAACCACAAGACCTCATGATCTCATTTGATGATTCAATCACCAAGTCCTCCTGATGTTCCAAGTCCTTTACATGACTCAGAAATATTTCAATGGTCTTCTCTTCAATCCCATCAAGTCCTTCACTTGATTACTTGATGCCCTTCTCTGCTTCTTCTTGCTTTATGTCAATATCAACAAATTGTCCTTATTCACATGTTTCACCTGCAAACACACACAAATTATCAGATTTAAAATCATGTGACCCTTCGGTCTCACTTGAAGTTTCAGTATTTAATTCTTCATCTTCACCCAGAACTTTACCTTGTTCTGCTTCACAAATGGAAACTTCCATTTCCAACTCAGCTTCTCTGAGTTCTTCCATTAGGCCCTTCACTTGCATCTGTTGCAGCCTTCTCTGTAACTTATGCCACTTCACTGGCTTTTTCTTCAAGACCCAACCTAGTCTTTGGCTTTCCTCAAGTATCATCCTCAATACATTGAGTTTTTCTTTTAACTCAATAATCTCTTTGTCAATTTCCTCTTGACTCATCCTCTTGCCATTTACCTTGGCATTCTCTTTCTTCACTTTTATTTTGCTGTGGTCTTCCTTAGAACCTCCACTATGACTATCAGTAGTCATCTTCTTCTCCATTTCTATGAGTTCTTCACTCACTCACTATGGGTTGCATTAAAGCCTCTGCAACAGCAAGTCCTCCCTGCTACCACTTACCTCACCAAGCTTTCCTCTATACTTGGTCTTTTGGAAAGCACTTGGTTCTCTGTCTTTGGAACCTCTTTGAGAACTTCTCTTTGCTCCTTCTAGGCTTCAACTCACTTGCACCTTTTAAGAACAAAACTGTCCTCTTTATCCAACCTCTGTTGGAATTCCTTAAGGCTCTGCCACATTCTGCTTTCATTCAGAAACTTTTATCAAATTCTTTTATCCCTTAGTAATTCTACCCACATCCTCTGTGTAATTACCTTTGTGAACTGCAACAATACCTCTATAGTAACAAGTCTCTTTCTTGCTACATATGCCTCACTAAGCTTCTCTCCACTGAGCTCAGACTTTTAGCATTTCTCTGGTTCTTTCCTCTGGAACCAATTGAGCACTCCTTGCTCTAGATTGCTGCAATCTTCTCACCTTCTTATGCTGCTTCCTTCAAGATCTCTGTATGATCTTGTTCTACCAGTCTCCTGCACTTTGAATGGATTGTTCTCTATTTCTTGCATCTGTAAATTCTGTTGCACTTTATCCCTGTGTGCCTACTGCTTATCAGATAAAATCTGATCTCCTCTTGCCTTCTTTCATCACCATTCACTTGTATACACACCTTCAAAACATAACTCTGTTCTAAATTTCTTAAAGACCTTTTACACATAATTTCCTTATTCTTCTCTCATACCAAATGATGACAAGCTAAGCCGACAATACCCACATTATGCAAATAAAATTGCATGTCAATGGTCCCAAGCCTTAATCATGTGATCCATGGTGAAAACCTTCTTAACCCAAGGTTTAAGGCTTCTTAATTAAGTTTTATGCAGAAACGTTTCATTGACTATTCAATAGTCTGACCCTCAATTAACCTTTGAGTGGAACTCTACTCAACCTCATAAAATTTAGTTAATCTATACCCCATGCATATTAACCAAACCCCACTCTTTAACTTTGGTTATATTCAACTTAACCCATAAAACCTTTATCCAACTTATTTATATTATAATTCTTATATAATAGAAATACTCCATAAACCACATGTAAACCTTACCTTTCCGCCAATCCACGACCTTGGCACATTTATCAATTCTCACTTTATTGCGTTCAACCTCCACCGTTGATTTCACTCCACCAAATCAACGGCTGTTGCATGATTTCCATTCATCCTCTAGAACTCAAAAAAACTTAAACTCCCGATCATAATTCTTCAGGTCCGTTCTTTCCCAAGCCTTATCGGCTTCAATCTCCACCATTGATCTTATCTTTCAATCTGAGGGTTGTTGGTTCACTCGATCAACAAAACTAATCGGCGATCCTCCACCGTTTGATCAAGGCACACTTGATCTAATGGTTAACAATGATATTGGACGAACCACTTGCATGAGGATTACCTGCCCGATAAAGTGGTTTTCTCTATCCACCTGAGTGCTATGTGTCAGTCGATAAATGGAATCGGGTGACAACCAAGAATTACCACTTACCACTTAGAGTCCACGCGATAAACCACTTCCTGTTCTGAAACTACTTTTCTTGCGCATTAACACTCACAAATTTTACCCATGTGATAACCATCGATCTGATAGATTTGTTGATCTGACGATCCAGATCTATTCCCAGGTTCCTCCATGAATTCTGTCAGGGTTCTTTCTTCCGCCAATATTATCCGTCGATCTAGATGATCCGACGGTTCCCATTGTGTTTATTTGATCTCCTCCATTGATTTGATCTCGTTCACTATATGTTGCGCGAATTAATCTTAGTTTCCCATCACCTTCAAACTCATTCGTTGATCTCATATATCCAATGGATTCTATGCATCGTCACTTCATTTCTTCGACCTTCCTTTACCTTGTTTTTAGGCAATTTCTTAGTGTCTTTTGTGGTTTTGGGTTTACTTCAGGGTTTTTGGTTTTTGGTTGTTCTGCAACACAACTCCCTCCTAAGCTTAACTTTGTGTACTCTTAACCATTTTCATCCCTGAACTTCACTTGGATCCTTTGATCGAATTCAACGTTCAAACCCTAATCCTACATACTCGCCTTCTTCTCTATGTTCTGCTCGAACCTCACCTACATACATATACTATGCAGAATTACACTAATTACATAAAATTCATAATTCCATACACACCACACAAATCAGAAATCGAATTCTCTATATTGATAAATAAATATTTACATAGTTTCTTCTCTTAGGCCTGATTTCCAATATCAGTGGCCTCTGTTTCACAATTTTCCCATAGGCTTAGAGCCAGTCTCTTCACACTCTAACTCCCTAACTAACTAACTTGACTAACTCCTTTTATGCCTTTTAGGCTTTCATTTATACAAAAGGCTCTGTGAACCAATTCTGGTTCAGATCCTTAATAATTTCAACTAAAACCTAAGAATCCTCTCAATCCTATAAATCATGAACTAATTCCTAATTCAAGATCTACAATTAATTTCCAAAGATATCAATCCATATGAAATCTTAACTATCTTGATTCACTCATGTTCCCCTTCATTCAAGAACATTTACAATATGCCTCACAATACTTAATTAATTTGTATTCTCATTAAAACTACTCAAAAATCCTAAATAATTACATTAATTTAACACTTAGGAAACCAACTTCCTTAAAATACAATACCCCCTATGTCTACTAAAGTACAATGATATTTTTGAGCCGAATGCTCCTGCATCATAGTGATTGCTCGAAAAATATTTTGTCATACATACAAGTATTTAACCTTTATAAAAAAAGGTTGTCAAAAGTGATATCTTAATCAAGAATGGTCTATCATATACAAAAATGATAACCTAATTCTAGAAATTTTCTATCATTAAAGTCTCAAGATACTGTCAAAAAAGAAGTATGCTACTATGGAGCAACTTTGTATTATCTTTGAACTACTGGCTGGATGAAATCCACCCATAAGGGGCGAAAATGCTTGATATGATGGCCCTCTTTATTTTTTGGAGTTTCTAGCCACCTCTATCCAAGTCTATGCCCATTTGTAGAGGCCTTTTTTATCTAATTCCTAGACATGTACACAGGATCAAATGAAATGTAAGTGAAAGATGAAGCTGACCATGAAACAACTTGAAAGAGATGGAAGAGTTGGTGGTGCCACAAACATGAAACACCATTCATTCAATTTATGACAAGGAGAGAATCACCATATATGTGTATCTGTGAGATGTTGTGCTCATGTTCCAGGGAGAGGAGAAGATATAGGCTGAGAAGTTATGCATAATTGTTTGATGCTTCCCTAACACTAGTAGAGAATGATATGTAGTAGTTTTCAAAGAAAGATATAGTGCCTCCAGCCCCCGCCTTTGCAGGATGAACTGAGGAGGAACCATCAAAGAAATACCAGGGGTTACTCTTATCAATTTGTGTTATTGCGTGTGAGGTGTGACTGGATCCAAAGGATGAGTGGAGAGGATAGAGATATTGTTAGCAACAACATTGAATGCAGAAGGAGGTTTGTGGTAAAAAGAACTAAATTTTGTTCTATCCATATGCCCCAGGCAATAGTGAAAGGAAGGGCCTTGTGATATCTCTGGGTGATGGAAATCCTGGACCAATTTCTGAAAGCTTCCTCAACTAACATTCCTTCCCATATTTTATTGCATCCTGATAGTCTACTTAATTCACTCCAAACAACATGAGCAAAGTCACAGGAAATGAAGAGATGGTGGATTGTTTTTAAGGCTCTTTTACATAGACAACATAAGATAGGACCATGGAAAATTTTCTTTTGAAGATTATCCCAAGTGGGATCTTTCTTTCATATTAGCAACTAAATGTTAATTTTTAATTTTTGTGGAAATTTTGTTCCAAATTTGTTGATCCCACTAGGAGGGGGGAGTAGGTTGAATTTGGGTAGAGAGAAAAATGTATCCTTCTTTCGGAGTGTATTCTCCATATTTTTTTGCTCCCCAAATTAAAGAATCATGTCCGTTTGAAAGATGGATGTAAGAGGAATTTAAGCAATTTAGGTCGAAATTATAGATGATGTAATGTTATCTTGACATGTGTAAGTCTTGACAAGATTTCCAAAATTTGGGCCCCAACACAACAATATTCCAAGATGATTGATTAAGAAAGAAGATATTTTTATCATGAAGGGTTAACAATAGGTTTTTTGGGAGGACATGGTTATTTTGATTACCAATCCATGGGTCCTTTCCAATTAAAATACTTCTTTCCATTGCAGCCCTGGTTCTATAACAGAAAATGCATGAATGAGAGATTTCAAAAAAATGGAACCACCTCTATGTGACTTATAGGGATCTTGAATCTAGCCTTGCAAGGGGGAGCCTCCCAAATACTTGCATTTGATTTTGTGAGCCCAAAGTCCTTCATTTTTTATGAAGCACGTCAGGTGCTCTTGGATGGCAGAGCAACGCAGAAAAGGAAAAGATTTTCTATCCCCCATCCTCCCATATTTTTTGGGAGAATAATGGATATCCAAGAGGATATGATTAATTTTTTATTTCTTTTTTGCAAGACCATAAGAAATGGCTAGCAACTTTTATTTTACTTTATGAAGGACCCCCTTGGGAATCCAACCAAGAATTGACCAGCATACCAGAATTGGTTCCACAACTGATTTTATCAGAAGTATACAACTTGCTCTATAAATCCACCTATTTCACCAGATATGAATGCGCTTCTCTATGTTATCAAGGAGCCAAGTCCAATATTTTTTGCAGTATTTGTTAGGATTTAAGAAAAACCCAAGATATTTAAACTCGGTCTTTGGATTTGAGGGATGGATATGTATATGCTCATAGAAGGATTGTTCTTCTACCTGATTTAAATCTCAAAAATATAATTCCATTTTATCTCTATTGATGACCACACTTGTAGCTAGGCAGAAGGTATAAATAATAGAATCTAAGGTGGAAGCATTATGCAAGGAGCCTTCACAGAAAGTGAGGATATCATCCAAAGACAACGGGTTGATATAAAAGTTCTCAACCTGATTTGGACACCTGATATTGATTTCGAGTGAATATGATGCATGCATAAGATTTTTGTAATTACAGTCCACTTAACATAAAATGTAGTAGAAAATATAAACTCAATCTAACACCACAAAAGAAGCAAGGCAACAAAAGTTTCACTCTATAATTCCCTCATAGGGGAAATATATGTTAATCACACATATACACTCAATAATGCTACAAAGGTTACAAATGTTCTCCTTATATGTTGTAAGGGAACTATAACAACCATAATCAAACTTAGCCATTAATTCCTTAACCATATCCTAAAATCTCTTAAGAAATCTCCACCAAATCCTCTACCTATCTCCCTGAATCTCTCCTCAAGATCTCTTTGATTTTCTCAACAATTTTCATCCCTATTATCTCTCATTTCTTCCTCTATTGTTGAAATGTATATTTCTATATTTAATCCACATTATCACATTTCTCCATCAAATAATTCATTAAAGAATACAAATATGAATTATTCTCCCACACTCCCTTTTTAACAATTATTTATAATTTCCTTTTTATCCCTTGGTCCTTGAACTTGTTATTTCATCTTCACTTCTTATGTCTTTTGGATTTTTGGTCTTCTTCCTATGTTATCCATGCTTTCACCTTGTTCTTACAAACACACATGTTGTTGAAGTTTGTATAAAATAATTACCATCCACCAGAATACATGGGTTGCCAATGTTGTATCTACCAGTTCTCTTGGAAACTCTTTCACGTACATGGTTCATGAACTATCTTGGTGCTGCAAATACCTTTTACTTGTACACATTTTCCCCTTTTCATCTCTGTGATAATCTTTCACTTGCACTTCTCACTCATCCATAAGCCAGTTGTCAATTCCCTTGTATCAGAATAACATTAAAAAGGAGTCTGTTTAGTCCTTCTCCAACCAAAAAGAAAAGGAGGGGTGAGAGCAGGAACCCTTGTCTAAGACCTCTTTTAGCATGAGAGAATGGTGGAGAAGAACCATGAATAAGGATGGTGAAGAGCCCGAGTTGATACACCTTAAGATCCAAGATATGAGTGAAGGGGAAAACCTCAAATGAATGAGTAGAAAGCAGATATATAGCTGGCTTACTCTATCAAAAACCTTTGAAAGATCGATATTACACTCAACAAATCTCTATTCTTTTACATTAATAGAGAGAAAAACTCTTTGGGCCAAGCTAATGGCATCATGAATGAGTTGATTATTAAGGAAGCCAAATTTTTCCAAGGAGATATGAGTGGATAAAATGGGATTGATTCATGATTCAACAACCTTGGAAATGATTTTGTATATGGATTTAGAGAGGGAAATGGGCTTGAAATGTTCAAAGGATGTATGATTTCCAATTTTGGGAATAAGATTCACAAAGGTGGATTTGAAAGGAGTAAGAATATGACCAGTCTCGCAGGAATGTTTCACCAGTTGGAGAAGATCATCAACAATAGAAGTGAAACATTGCTTGTAGAACTCAATAGAAATGTCATTTGGACCAGGTATTTTATCGTTATGAAAATATTTGATGACGTATTCAAGTTTTTCCTTTGTAATCTCTCCAATGAGTCACTCATTATCTGCAAAGCTGGGGAAAAGGAGGGAAACTTGAATAATGTGATCTATGGTTTCCTGTTGGTCCTCCTTGTATAATGAGATAAAGTGAGAAACTTTTACATTTGAAATGTCACAAAAGGAGGTAGATTGAGAGCCATATGAATTTTTTATTTCCCAAATGGATTTCATTGTATTTATATGGTTGGAAAATCGATGGAAAATTGTAGTGTTTTTATCGTCAGCCTTAAGTTAGAGGGCCCTACTCTTAAGCCTTCATTCATGTTCCTTGGTTAGGAGGAGGGATTTCCAGTTTTTTTCTAGCTCCATAGCCCAAGCCTTTGTTTGGTCAGAGGCTACCAATGGTCTCCTCCTTCAAGATAGATTTTAGGGAACATTCCACATCTATAAGTTCCCTGGTGTTGTATCTGTGAGATGATAATGGTCAGCTATCATGCCAGAGCATCTAAGATAATTCTTTTGGAGTTTTGTTTTAATTTGGAGGACCAATGAATGACATAGATGAAACGCTGTAATGCCTAACCTTGTGAATAATATTAATACCAAAGTAGAGGGCTCCTATAAAATTTCACATAGTGATATAGCTTGTATGGTGGTGAGCAGAAACAAAGAAATAATATGATTATCACAATTTTCAAATTGAAAATTAAATAATCATAAGTATGAAAACCTATAAACTATGTTCAAAAGGTTTAAGAGAATATTCTTAAGCTTACAAAAGATGCTGATGATTTATTGATTCAGAGGAAATTAAAAAACAAACAGTCCATTAATTCATTCTCTTTATAGATTATCACTTCAGAAGCTTATAGGAATAGATTGAAACAAAATTATTCCTACCTAGTTATCTCTGTAAGACATAAGAATATGAAGAAAAACATAATGAGTAATACTGGAAAAACTTACAGGAAACACAAACTGTGTAAAACAGAATTAAGAATCCTTTGCTTTGTATTAAGGATCTAGAAAATTCAAGTACATCAAATGTTTTCAAATGCTTCATCAAGGGTGAAACCCTTAATAACTCGTGAAGAGAGTTACTTATACAATAGTAGAACTAAGAAAATATCCTAAACTGTTTTTACAAAAATAGATTATTATAAAATCAAAATAAAATCTGCTAGTTGATCTGGCACTATTTTGATGCTGAGTTGTTGGTGATTATCACTGAAAAAACTTAAAATTGTTGAAGCTGGCTGACTGTTCCTCCAAAGGCTAAATGTTGTTCAATTTTCACATTGGATGTCATATTTACTTATGACCTTTCATCTGATACACTTTGACTTTGCTAACTTGTCAATATCCTTTACTGTGCTTTTTAATTTTACTGTACATTTCAAATTTTTATTGTATATTTCAACAGTAAATCATTTAGTTTTTTCCATGTCTCAGCATCTGGTAGTTGGATATTGATCATCTTTCTATATATTTCATCTGTTTGTATTTTAACTATATTTCTTTATCTGTCTCCTCTATTTTAAGATTTACTGTGTAAATTGTTTCCTTATGCTCCGTCTCTGGTTTAAACAAAACTTCTGCTAAATGAAGCCTTTGAATAGATTTCCTAAGAATCTTGGAGTAAATAGGTTTTGGAACTAGTATCAAAACTGTTTATCCAATCTCTTGGTCTTCTAATCACTTGCACAATAAAACAATCATTAATAAAAACATAGGTTAGCAGGGAGGTGATAATGGCTTCAGGGAACACGAAAGTGTGTGGACGAAGTCGTGGTAGTGTTTGGAAGGTAATCAGAGGTTAAATTGAGTTGCAGAGGTTCAGGGTGGTGCAGGAAGGGTTAGACATGTTTCAGTGAAAAAACGAGCGAAAAGAGTGAAAACGAGGGTCTTCAGCATTTAAACGCGTAACGTTGAAAATTTGGCATGGAAATCGATAAATGAACAGTGGATGGTTTCAACCTAAGTGGGGAGGCGGTATTAAGGTTCATCACACTGCTTTTGGCTGTTGGATGGTTTTTTCATGAGAGCACGTGAGTTCACCCGGTGCTGCCACATAGCCAAAAGGGGCCCGAGCAAAACCACGAAACTTGCGTGCTCTCGGGCTTTTAACTGTTGGACATGGGGAGCACACGATATGGATGTAGGTCTTTGGATTTGGGGGTGCAAGATCTAACGGCTATCGCGCGGTGGAGTTGCATAGAGGGCAATCAGGCGGAGATTAATGGGGCCTGAGGGGATTAATTACATTTAACTGTAATTAAATAATGAATAAAGCAGGTTAAAAGTATAATGCAAGGGTTCAATACAGTGGGACCAGGGTTAAAATGTAGCAGGGTTTGTTTAACTGCACCAAGGGTGGGTTAAAAGGTTTTATATCGGGAAACTGGTAAATATAGTGGAGTTAATTAAAATAAAGCGGGGGGAGACAAAACTTAGGATAAAGGGGTTTTATGGGTTAAAAGGGTGTTGTCGGGAAAATATGGATTGGCGGAGTTAATTAAAATAAAGCGGAGGGGGGAATAAAACTTAGGACAAGGGGGGTTTTATGGGTTTTTCGGGAAATTACAAGCGGAAAGTGATTTTTTCAAGGGGAAAGGGTTTCACACTAGGAAAAATGGGTTTTGGGTAGGGAAATGACCTTTATAGGGTAATTTTCTAGGAAAATGTGTGAAACCAAAGGGCAAGGGTGAAAATGAAGGGAAAAAGGGTATTTTAACAAGAAATGATGGGATAATGGGGAAATTAGTAAGTATGTAGTGGGGGATGAAATGAAATGATGGGAAGTTAATTAAATCAACTTGTGAACATCCTTTCACTTTCATAACTTCTCCTGCACACTGAAAAACATGATCAAGCATGATAAATGTGCTTATGCTTCAATCAACTTTGTACTTTTGCAACCTTTCTTCTACCTACCCTTTACTTAACCTAACATTTTTTCTTCACTTAGTTGGGTGCATTTAAGCTAGCAGACCCTTTATTTATTTTCATGAATAATCTACCTCTATCCCTTATTCTCTCCATTGGCTCAGATTAAACTATTGAGCCAATTTTATTTTCTACCTATGAAAATCAATTAAAACAAATCCAATTATGATTAAATTGTATAATTGGATTAAATAAACTAGTGTGGCATCTAAAAAAACTGCACACAACTATTATTTTCAAAAGTGAATTAGAGTAAAAGTAGTGGCATTTAGTTTTGCAACACTTTCAGAGTTTATTTATTTTTGCTTTTCTCTCTAACCTAACATTTTATTTTTGCCTTCATTTTTTAGGGCATCTATTCTAATATTTTCTTTGATATGGACATATTAATATTTCCTAACATTTTATTCAGTATTCTTTTTTTCCATATCCTAGCTTAATATTTTTTGAAAAATATTTTCATTTTTGGACTAATTTATTTTAACTTACCAAAACCAAAAAATGCTACAACATTGGCTCCATATGGGGACTGCTTTCTCCTGTAGAATGCAGAAAACCTACAGTTCCATGTGCCTTCTCCTTGGGCTATGGAGTCTTTTGCTATAAAAAATCACACCAACAACTTGAAAAGTAAAAGAAACCGGAGTTTTTACAATGGTAGTAATGAAATCTACTTCAAGTTCTCAGTACTGAATATAATGTTTGGGAAACCTTCCATTTACAGGATAAGTGGAATATAGCCCCTCAAGATTTTGTAGCACAAAAGTGTTGTTTCCTTTCACTTTAGTAATTGCTAAAGGTCCAAACCACAGGTTGTCAAACTTGCCATGTTTTCCCTTTTCTTCTCTCCTGGAATCCCATATTAGAACTAGATAACCTTCCTTGAAGTCCCTTTCCCTAGCTCTTCTATCAAATATGCTCTTCATCTTATTTTGATACTTTTTCAATTTGTAGTGAACTTCATCTCTGTTTTCATTTAGTTCAATAATCTGATTTATTTTCCTTGAAAAATCACCAGGTTCATCTGTTGAATCCTGCAGGAATTTTAAAACAGGGAAGGCCAAATTCGTAGGGAAGATTGCATCTTTCCCATAAACTAACTAGAAAGGAGATTTTCCAGTAGATCTCTTTGGAGTAATTTTGTTTGCCCATACTGCATAAATTAAATGAGTGTCCCAGCTCTTTTTATGATTTTCTAGAGTCTTTTTGATTACCTTTACTAGAATTTTGTTGGAGGATTCTACAAGGCCATTACCTTGTGGGTAATATGGAGTTGAATGATGTAACAGAATCTGATATTTCTGGGAAAACTCAATCATTTTAACACTAGAAAAAGCTGCTGCATCATCAGTGACAATTTGAGATGGGAAACCAAATCTAGATAAGATGTTCTCTTCAATAAATTTTATTACTACTAAATCAGTAACACTTCTCACTGGAATTGCTTCTACCCATTTAGTGAAGTAGTCTGCTGCAGTGAGGATCCATATATGCTAATTACTTGAAGTGGGATGAATCTCTCCAACAAAATCTAATCGCCATTGGAGAAAAGGTTATGAGATTATTGATGGAACCAGTGGAAGAGCTGCTAATTTTTGCTTACCAGCAAACATTTGACAAGGAACACAACCTTCGACCTTTGCTCCTACTTCTAAGAAAAATGTTGGCCAATAAAATCCTCCCCTTAATATCTTATATGTTGTTGCTCTTCAAGCATAATGTTGTCCACAAAATCCTGTATGAAACTGGTCAATGATTCCTTCAGTTTCTGATTCTGTTAAACATAATAACAAAATATTTAATGGGTCTTTCCAGTACAAATTTGCATTTATGATACAGTACTTGACCACTTTCAGTTTGAGAGTTTTACAGTGGCTTTTGGAGAATGATGTTGGACATTCAAAATGGATCAAGAAATTTACAATGTCTTGGTACCAATCTGACAACAGAAATTTGTCATCAATGTATAAAGGGTGGATCTGATCTGAAGGTAAAGGTTCTTGTGGATTCTTTTCTTTAGGATGAAGGGAAGGTTCTTGTGGATTCTCCCCTTCTGCAAGGACAGAAGGTTCTTGTGTATTCTTCTTATCTGAAGTTTGAGAAGGTTCTTGTGGATTCTTCCCTTGTATCTCTAAAATAGAATTGATTACGAGCACTTTACAGTTGGATTCATCTAGAAGCTTAGCTAATCCTTGGCCTTTTACTAGCTTTGTAGTTTTGATAGTTAGATCAAACTCCAGTATTTGAGTGATCCATCTACCTCTCTTTCCATTAGTGTTTGGTTGAGTTAAAATGATTTTCACAGCACTTTTAGGAACATAAGCAGTAATAGAAGAATGTAGGACATACATCCTGAATGATTTCAGAGCTTGAATAAGGGCATAGGCTTGCTTCTCAATTATGTCATACTTAAGCTTGACATCTCTCATAAACTTACTAAAAAATGCTATGGGTTGGTCATGGGGATCTTCATTCTTTTGTAGTAGAACAACAACAAGGGTTGTTTCTAAGGCAAAGGAAAAGATACTGAATGGTTTAGTGTAATCAGGGCTGACCAAGGTGGGAGCTTCAGAGATAGATTTCTTGATTTGATCAAATGCATGCCTGGAAGAGACAGTCCATTTAACTTCATGATCTTTTAGGAGCATGTCAGTTATATCTCTTACAATCTCAGCATAATTTGGGATGAATCTCCTTAAAATGTTAATCTTACCTAGAAAAGCTTGAATCTCCTTCTTGTTTCTAGGTAAGGTCAATGTTTTAGTGACAGACACACACTTGGGATCAATCACCACTCCTTTTTCTGAAATTATATGGCCCAACAGTTTTCCTTCTTTGATAGCAAACATAGACTTTTTAGGATTCAATGATATTCCAAATTTTCTACACCTATAAAAAACCTTCATCAAGTGCTTTAGATGTTTCTAATCAAATTTAGAAAAAACAGTTATGTCATCAAGATAAATGACCACAAATTTATTTACCTACCCCACAAAAGCTACATCCATAGCTCTCTGAAATGTTGCTCCATCATTGGATAAGACAAGCGGCATTCTAGCATACATGAATGTACCCCAGGGTGTAATAAAGGTTGTCTTCTCTCTGTCTGTTGAATGAACATTTACCTGATTATAGCTTGAAAAACCATCAAGCATAGAAAGTCTTTGTGCTCCTGAAACCATTTGAAGTAACTGATCCATTTTGGGCAAAGGATATTTATCCTTTAATGATGTTTTGTTCAAATTTCTAAAGTCCACACAGAGTCTAATTTCTCCTTTCTTCTTTCTAATAGGAACTAAATTTGCAACCCAATTAGAATATCTAAGAGGGAGAATGATCTGAGCATTTAGCATTTTTTTAATCTCCTTTTCTACAGTTGGTAGAAGAGCTGGGTTGATCCTCCTAAGTTTCTATTGATAAGGAACTACTTCTGGCTTTAAAGGAATCTTATGTTGTATTAATGAAGTATCATAGGTTTTTAGATCAGCATAGGTCCATGCAAAAACATCCTTATAATTTTGAAGTAACTTAAGATATTGAGCTTTGATCTCAGGATCTAGAGATGCATAGATTTTGATGTTTTTAATATCATCATTTATTCCAATATTAATTTCTTCTATGTCATCTTGTGAAGAGATGGACTAAGGGTTTCGTATCATTTTGATCAAACAATTTTTCTAAAGGAATGAGACCTTTGGGAATAAAATTGTTAGACAATTGAATAATGTCATGATCAACAATTTTTGAATTGAAATTTCAAGTATCATTTCCATTTGTATTTCATTTATTTCTGTTCTATCTTCATCAATTTGTAGAGTTGAAAATTCATCTATAACTTGCAGAAAATATTTCAAATGTTCATCATCTTCAAATATCTGCCAGTGTTTTAGATTGTCTGGGATGGATGGTCTGTAATTGAATTGTATTTGATAGAGTACATTTGTTTGATCAGGAATTTTAAATGAACTAGCAGAAACATCTAAGGCATCTGCATGAATATTCTGATTTCTTGGAAAATAAGTCAAATTAAAAGCATAAAAGAAGTTTTTGATTGAATCCCAAACTTAATTTCGATAAGACCTAAGTCTAGGATGCTTAGTCTAGCAAATATTTCTCACTTGTTTGACAATAAGTTCTGAATCAGTAAAAACACTTAAGTTTTGAACCTTTAAGCTTTTGGCTAATTGCAGTCCCAAAAGGAAAGCTTCATATTTAGCCACATTATTTGTAACTTCGAAGTCGAGTTTGCATGATTGGGTGATATTTTATTTTTCTGGTGAAATTAAAACTACCCCAGTTCCTGCTCCATCTTTTGTACAAGAACCATCAAAAAATAGTTTCCATACATCAATTTGATTTGGTACAAGACTTTCAATTACATCTTCTATTTTAACTTGAGTTTCATGTATTTGGTTTGAAGAGAGTTGAAAGCAACCAAAATCCTGATCAATTGCATAAATGGGATGGTTCCTTGGCTGGTCTGTTTTGCAAACAGTGTGCACAAATATTACCTCTCTATATAACCTTAGTTGTTCTCCCCCATAAACTGGAATAGTGGCATAAGACATATCCATCTGAAGAGTTCCCCCTAATTTGGCACAACAAGACCTAGAAAGGAGCATTCCAAATTTTGGAGGAATATCTGTGACAACTATATCAGGCACTACACTTTTCACTGGAATTTGGGCAAGGGTGACTACTAAATCCTTAATCAATCCTAAGCAAGAGACCCTTTTAGAATCAAAGGTGTACAAGTCACGATAGGATCTAGTTATGTCAAGTTTCAAATGGTCCATGATAGTTTTTGGCATGAGGTTATGTGATGCTCCAGAATCAAGCATACAATTATATAACATGGAATCATTTGTCTTAAGAGTTACATAGAAAGGGGGCACTATCTCATCTATCATATCTGAGCTAGGACCAAAGACAACTGCTGGTTTTTCATATTGCAGACTAATGATATCACTTTAAGCATCAACAGAGGTGTTTTGTATCCATTTGGAGACTTGATTTTTATACCTAGGGTTTTTGGAAAGTTCTGAAAGTGGAATTGGGATTTTAACTCTTTCTAACTCTTTTTCAACATTAAATGTAGTCAAATCATTTTTATCATTTTGAGCAGTATAAATTGACTGATTTAATGGTTGAATAACAATTTTTTAAGTTTCAGTAGCTTAGGTACGAGGTTCAATTATTGGAGTCTCCTTAGGAGGTCTTCCAGGGCTAGGTCTAGGCCTAAGATCATATCTCTTGTTCAACTCTGTAATTAAAAATTTAGAGAAGGCATGGTATTTAGAAACTTGTGAGGATTCTTGATCTTCTTAAACCTAATTTTGTTGTGAGAGAGGAATAATAACTGTTTGATTAGAAGAAGTATCCATGTCATTTATATCTTCAGTAATAGTCATAGTATTTTCATCAGGTTGCTGGTCATCTACCAGTAAAGGAGTGGGAACTTGTTGATCATTACTAGGTCTTTAAGGAATTTGTAATTGTGGATTCCTTTTATACTGACCTTGATTTTGATTTTTGGGTCTAGTAACTATTTGTTGAACTGTCCTAGGCTGAGTCTCAATCTTGGAAATTCTATTAGATAGATTTCTAAGAAGAGAAATTATTTCATCTATTTTAGAATCTTTTGTTTTAGTCTTAGAAGAACTAGAGGAACTAGAGGTTTCGTGAATAGATTTGAGTTTTCTTTGGGCCTTTTCCTCTTTAGCTTTCAAGGAAGTCGAAGCAGCCCTATTTGCTTCCACCTTTATAGCATTTGTTTGCATATATTCAAGATTTCTTGACGTTATCTCTCTTAGCATTACAACAAAATCATCATCAAAGGCTTTAGAAAACCTAGACTTAGCTGCTACTATAGGGGGTTTACAATCAGGGGGCATCTTATGATAAAGTTTATTGAACCTTTTGATAAAATCTGATATAGGTTCACCAAAGTTTCTTTTAAGTTCTTCAAACTCAGTCGAAAAGTAAAGAGCATCTTTCTTTACACCCCATTGATTTTTAAATATGTTTGTAAGCTCTTCCCAATTTCTAACAGGTAACTGCCTAAACCAGATTCTTACATTTCCTTCAAGTGACTGTACAAACAATATCATGTAAACATTTTCTTGTTCAATATTCATGTTGTCTGCAAAGTCTAGAAAATATTGAAGATGGTCCTCAACTGAGGGACCAGTTTCTCCATTATACCTGGGAAGCTATTTCCAGTAACCAGCTGGGAATGCATTGAGGTTAGCAGGTAAGACTAAAGTTGCATATCTAACCTGTACAATAGGTTGGAATGCCATAGTAGAAGGTGGTGTATGAGGTGTTTGTGTGGATGAATAAGAAGAAGATGAAGAAGAGGTAGAAGAAGGTGATTGAGGGGGTGTGTGACTATGTGGAGGTGAAGAAGGAGGGGATCTCCTAAATAAATTTAAAGGAGTCTTAAGAACTAACTTTGGGACCTATGAATGAATACCCTCTTTTGTTTCAAAGAGTATATTTGAATATATAGAGAGGGTCTCTTCAGGTTTTTCAAAAGTAGAAGCTTCAGGTCATTCAGAAGTGGAAGGAAATGAATAAGTGGTAGGGGATATGAAATCTGTGGGTTTGTATTAAGGTAAATGAACACCCAAGTCAGACTCAGTTTTAGGTGATCCTGGTGGTAGTGGGGGTTCTTGATGCATTTCAAAAGAATGAATGAGGAAATCTGAATCTAAATCAACTCCCCTATCTAATAGTTCATAAACCCTAGGAGGTATTTGTTTCCAATCAGGATCAGATAGAATATTACTAAAATGATAAAATGATACTAAATCTTTAGAATGCAAGGCAGAAGAGGAAGAAGAAGATGGTTGATGTCTCCTTGCAGAACTGGCTTTTCTCAAAATTTTTTCAGGATCTGACAGAGGATTAACTAAGTCAGATTCCGAATGAGATCTGGTGTGCTTAAAGGTGCCAGTTTAGGCTAGTGGAGTCGCCAGGTGAAGGATTTCAACCTTTCTACACCTTTAATCACCTTAAAGGAATAGAACTAATATCGTTGCCCCGGGAAAACTTAATGAAATTCGAATCCCTAGTGGAGTCGCTAGATTGATCTTGTATCTGTGAGATGATAATGGTCGGCTATCATGCTAGAGCATCTAAGATAATTGTTTTGGGTTTTTTTTTTTTTTTTTTGAGGACCAATGAATGAAACAGGTGTAACACTGTAATGCCTAACCTTGTGAATAATATTAATACCAAAGCAGAGGGTTGCTATAAAATTTCACACAGTGATATTGCTTGTATGGTGGTGAGCAGAAACAAAGAAATAATATGATTATCACAATTTTCAAACTGAAAATTAAATAATCATAAGTATGAAAACTCTAAACTATGTTCAGAAGGTTTAAGAGAATATGCTTAAGCTTACAAAAGATGATGATGATTTATTAATTCAGAGCGAATCAATTAAACAAACAGTCCATTAATTCATTCTATTTATAGATTATCACTTCAGAAGCTTATAGGAATAGATTGAAACACAATTATTCCTACCTAGTTATCTCTGTAAGACATAAGAATATGAAGAAAAACATATTGAGTAATATTGGAAAAACTTACAGGAAACACAAACTGTGTAAAACAGAATTCAAAATCCTTTGCTTTGTATTAAGGATCCAGAAAAGTCAAGTACATCAAATGTTTTCAAATGATTCATCAAGGGTGCAACCCTTAATAACTTGTGAAGAGAGTTATTTATACAAAAGTAGAACTAAGAAAATATCCTAACTTTTTTTACAAAAATAGATTATTATAAAATCAAAATAAAGATTGCTAGTTGATCTGACACTATTTTGATGCTGAGCTGTCGGTGACTATCATTGAAAAAACTGAAAATTGTTGAAGCTGACTGATTGTTCCTCCAAAAGCTAATGCTATTCGATTTCCACGTTGGATGTCATATTTGCTTATCACCTTTCATCTGATACACTTTGACTTTGCTGACCTGTCAATATCCTTTACTGAGATTTTTACTTTTACTGTACATTTCAAATTTTTACTGTGTATTTCAACAGTAAATCATTTAGTTTTTTCCATGTCTCAGCATCTGGTAGTTGGATATTGATCATCTTTCTGTATATTTCATATGTTTTTCCTTTAACTGTATTTCTTTATCTGTCTCCTCTGTTTTAAGATTTACTATGTAAATTGTTTCTTTATGCTCTGTCTCTGGTTTAAACAAAACTTCTACTAAATGAAGCCTTTGAATAGATTTCCTAAGAATCTTGGAGTAAACAGGTTTTGGAACTAGTATCAAAACTGTTTATCCAATCTCTTGGTCTTCTAATCACCGGCACAATAAAACAATCATTAATAAAAACACAGGTTGGTAGGGAGGTGATAATGGATTCAGGGAACATGAAAGTGTGTGGATGGAGTCGTGGCAGTGATTGGAAGGTAATCGGAGGTCAAATTTGGCTGTAGAGGTTTAGGGTGGCGCATGAAGGGTTAGGCAGGTTTCAGTGAAAAAACGAGCGAAAAGAGTGAAAACGAGGGTCTTCGGCGTTTAAACGCGTAACGTTTAAAATTTGGCACGAAAATCGATAAATGAACAGTGGATGGTTTTGGCCTAAGTGGTGCTGGTTCGGAAAGGGGCTCTCAGGCTTTTAACTATCGGACATCGGCAACATGCGATATGGATGTAGGTCGTTGGATTTGGGGGTGCAAGATCTAACAGCTATCGTGCGACGAAGTTGGATGAAGGGCAATCATGCAAAGATTAGCGGGGCCCGGGGGGGATTAATTACACTTAACTGTAATTAAATAATGAATAAAGCGGGTTAAAAGTATAATGTGAGGGTTCAATACGATGGGATTGGGGTTAAAATGTGGCGGGGTTTGTTTAAACACACTAAGGGTGGGTTAAAAGGTCTTATATTGGGAAAATGGTTAATATAGTGGAGTTAATTAAAATAAAGCAGGTGGAGAAAAAACTTAAGATAAAGGGGTTTTATGGGTTAAAAGAGTTTTTTCAGAAAAAATATGGATTGGCGGAGTTAATTAAAATAAAAGTGGAGGGGGAATAAAAGTTAGGGCAAGAGGGGTTTTATGGGTTTTGAGGGAAATTACAAGGGGAAAGTGACCTTTTCAAGGGGAAAGGGTTTCACACTAGGAAAAAGGGGTTTTGGGTAGGTAAATGACCTTTAGAGGGTAATTTTCTAGGAAAACGTGTGAAACCAAAGGGAAGTGGTGAAAATGAAGGGAAAAAGGGTATTTTAACAAGAAATGATGGGATAATGGGGAAATTAGTAAGTATGTAGTGGGGGATGAAATAAAATGATGAGAATTTAATTAAATCAACTTGTGAACATCCTTTCACTTTCATAACTTCTCCTACACACTGAAACACATGAGCAAGCATGATAAATATGCTTATGCTTCAATCAACTTTGTACTTCTGCAACCTTTCTTCTATCTACCCTTTACTTAACCTAACATTTTTTCTTCACTTAGTTGGGTGCATTTAAGCTAGCAGACCCTTTATTTTCTTTTCATGAATAATCTACCTCTATACCTTATTCTCTCCATTGGCTTAGATTAAATTGTTGAGCCAATTTTATTTTCTACCTATGACAATCAATTAAAACAAATCCAATTATGATTAAACTGTATAATTGGATTAAATAAACTAGTGTGGTATCTAAACAAACTACACAACTATTATTTTCAAAATTGAATTAGAGTAAAAGTAATGGCATTTAGATTTGCAACACTTTCAGAGTTTATTTCTTTTTTCTTTTCTCTCTAACCTAACATTTTATTTTTGCCTTCATTTTTTAGGGCATCTATTCTAACATTTTCTTTGATATGGACATATTTATCAAATTATTTCCTACAATTTTATTTAGTATTCTTTTTTTCCATATCCTAGCTTAACATTTTTTGAAAAACATTTTCATTTTTGGACTAATTTATTTTAACTTACCAAAACCAAAAAATGCTACAACCCCTGGAATCCTAAATTTTCTTCTTCTTGCTACAATTGTGAATAAATGATATGACTCTTTTCAATTTATGATAGAACTAAATAGTAGGGGAACCTCTCGAGTCAGTGTCAATGGGATTCCAAATATCTTTGATGCCATATAAAAGGGAAGGGTCCTCAAACTAATCAGAGTTGAGCTTGAAAGGGATCAATGACCTTTTAAAGGCATGATCTAATTCTAAAAGAATGGGGCAATGATTAGAACGCCCTCCCAACTCATTCCGTTGATGAATTCATAGGGGCCTCAAGAAAATGTTCTGAAATAAGAAATTTGTCTAGTCATTTCCTTATGTAGGTAGGCTCAGATCTATTGTTCCTTCAGGTAGGGATAATTTTTTCTGGTTGAACATCCACAAGGCCCACCAATTCTAGAATATCAATAAGATATTGATTTAGTGGATCATGAACGGATTTAGGTCCCCAAACATCATTAGACCCTAGAGAGAAATTCAGGCCCCCTCCAAGAATCGATCTTCCTTCTTAAAAATGGCTTTGTTTTAAAAATGAGGCGCACAAGTACTTTTGATTAGGATATGTAGATGTTTTGTAGAAGGAAATATACATCAAGATCATGGGAGTGGATGTTTGTGATGAGGTGAGAAGGAATGGAATGATAGTTTAAAAGCTTGAGTTCAAAGGCTTTCTATCTAGTGAGCAGACCTCCAGAGCACCCTATGACATCATTTGAAAGGAAGGACCAACTATGAAGAACACTAGAAAGAATTTACTGAGAATGATGCACGTTTGACATAATTTCCTATAGTAGGAGGATAGAGGGCTGATGGAGCTCCACGAGTCTCTTGATGGTTAATTTTGAGGTGAGATTGGCTAAACCCTACAAGTGAGGGATACGATTATCATTTGGAACCCCTAATGGGGTTTGACACTCTAAGGGTCCCAATTATCAATTTTTGTTTTCCATCATAGATTTATTTTGTTGCTTTTGATTGAGCCTAAGATAGGAGGGATTTTATTCCCCTGGAGGGGGGCTTGTCGGGGGTGGGGTCGAATGTCCAAGACCATTTTTTTCAAAAACCATTAGAGGGTCCAACGAAAAGTTAGTGGATGAAGAAGTGTCCTCAGACCTGAGGGAACAAATATTATATGGATGGAATTTAGAGGGACAGTCTTGAGAGAAAGGCAGGGGGGTGAAGGGATGGTGACTATAAGTAGAAAGGAGGTCGAGCTGGGGGGGGGTAATAGGGGATGGAGGAGAGAGCTAAGAGGAAAGGGAGGGGGAAACATTAGAGATTCCATGCAATCAACTTGCGTCAATCGATGCATATTGTTAGATGTGATATTTGTATAAATAAAAAAAATGAAGCCGAGTTGGGAGGGGCCCTGTTGGGGGGGGGGGGGGGGGGTTGGAAACTACCCTTAGGAGGAGGGTGCTTCCTAGTGTCGTGGTTTGAAGAGTATTCTAAAGAAGGCTCCTAAATCTATTCTCAGACTTGATATTTAGGAGGAGCCTAAGAGCTAGGTTCCAACTGCACATATTTCACATCAAGAGCAGGAGGAGCTTCCAAAGGGCCAATAATAGTGGGGTAGTCCTGGACTAGTTCAAGTACAAATTTAGTTGTCAATATTTGAACAAAATGAGTTTTTGAGCTGTCTCTAATATTTGACTTCCTCACACACATGATTTTTGATTTCCTTGAAGAGTAATCTACACCAAGATGCTCGTATGATCGAAATTTCCCACATTTGAAGGAGACTCCTTCATAATCCAATAACCATAAATATGAAGTGTCTCCCATTTGAGGGTTATGTTGTTTTCCATGCTATGCGAGAGATCGATCCCCATAAGGATTCTGGTCATGGCCATGTATCCATAAGTTTTAAAACTGAAGTCTCCTTCATTAAAAACCCTAGTGAGTTCCCAATTTCGTAGAAGATGTCTGTAGTCCAAAGGTGAAGCGACAACCCTGATAATCTCACCTACTTAATAAAAAAACCCTAGCGAGTTCCAAATTTCGTAGAATATGTTTGCAGTCTAAAGGTGAAGTGACAACCCTGGTAATCTCACCCAGATAGGAAGAATTTCGAGCTTCTATGTTTTGGAATCAAAATCTACTTTCTAGTTCTTCATACAAGGCGCTAAGCAACCCCATAAGCAACACTTTCTCAACAGGGATTCAACATCCGCATGGGAGGATGTGGCCAAGAAAGCCAACAATCCACTTTCCAGTTCTTCATACAAAGTTCTTAGCAACCCCATAAGCAAAGCTTTCTCAGCAGGCCTTCAACATCTGCGTGGGAGGATGTGGCCCAAGAAAGCCAACATTTGTCCATGGTAAAATAATGGGGTGAGTAGCCAAGAACATGCCTGTAGTTTTGATCAGTCTAAGTGTTGAGGACTAGAAAGGAGGGAGGTGAGGAAACATAACTGTTGTAGAGGGAGGTGAGGAGGAAAACATAACCGTTGAGGAGGGAGGTGAGGAAACATGTGAAAGGGAACTAATGGTGGTAGTGTCCGCTGGAGAGTGGAGGAAAATACTGAGGAGGAGATTTCCTATCAGGGTTACGGGTGATCAAGGGAGGAGGTGTCAAACTAGAGCAGTAGGGATGATGCACATGGTAGATGAGATAGGGATGTGAGGGGAGACACCATGATTGGACGTGAAAGTGATGAAATTTTGTGACGTTGAAGAGGAAAGCGAGAGGAAGAGGGACGCATGAAGGCTGGGCTCTGAGTAAGAAAGCAACGAGGTGGACCAAATGGAAATGCTTTCAAGGCATTGGCTAAATAATCTAAGAGATCCACATATTCCTCCATTCTTGAACTAAAACCATATCCTCCAAAGAGAAAATTATATAAACAAGTTTGAAAATAAAGAATAATATATAAATAAGTTTGAAGATATACAATTAATTATATATTTTTTTAAATTTATTAGTGGGTAAGTTAAAAAGAAATATATAGTTAATTGAATTTATTATAGTTGGTTAGGAGGAATGATTATTATTTTCCCCATCGAAGTCCAATTCTTGAAAGTGATATGATAATGATGTGACAAATTTGTTTTAATAGCTTCCAACTTTGTTGTTAAGTTCAAACAATCATATATTTTTGTTGTTAAGTTTAGAGAGTCCCATTTGAGCCATACTATATACTCTTTTCAAAAAGTCGTACAGTGATATACTCATTTAAGAGTGCCACATAAATTACTCTTTTCAAAACAATATATATGTATCTTTATGAAATTTGATTCTAGGTAAGGAAGATAAAAATGTTCCACCAACAACTCAAACTAAACTTTTATATACATTTTAAATAAAAAATTCGTTAAAAGAGATATATATATATATATATATGAAAAATAAAAAAACAATACATAACAATTCTAAATTAATAATAAAATATTAATGAAATATAAATGTTAATTAAAAATATATATATTTTAATGTTAATTTTTAAATATAACAATGCTAGTTATTAAATCTTCATGCTAGTTAATTTCTTGCTTAGGTATATTTTAATAAGTTTCAAGTTATAAAGACTTTCTCCTCGTATAAGAACATAGAGATTTACAGATTGGAGGTTGACCTCTTGCTGTAGAATCCCTTCTGACAACACATTTGTGATTAGAGTAGCGCCTTCAACTGATGGTGCATACTGAAGACTTTTGTGTGTTAAGATCAGGTGCAACTAGGCTGAGTGGTCATCATGGCCAATCTGGCCTCCTCTGCCCCCCTCCCTAGGACATTGAAGCCTTCAATCAACTGGTATCAATTGGGCCTAGATACCAGAAATCAAAACCTTCACGTTTTTTTGAAAATGTTAAATTAAATCCCAAATGCAGTAGTCTCTGTCCCTTAAGCTAGATCGAGGGCTCTATAATTGGCTGAAAGAAGATTGGTGGGTATTTTTATGGGGTTATGTCCCTCCCCCTGCTTGGTTAGGTTGTGGGTGGATAAAAATTGGATACCCTTAATCAAAGGGGATGTCTCTTCCTCGTTTTGTGGAAAATGGGTTTTCATTTTTTCTTCAAAAATAAGGTTGATTGAGATGTAATCTTTTGAAGTGATCCCTATTTTATAGGAAACCAGGGCTTGTATCTCGATCATTGAAGCTCCGAATTCAACCTAGATAGTGATGTCCCATATGTTGTTTCAGTGTGGTCCAAGCTTCCTTTTCTTCCCCTTCACTATTAGAACGATCTAACATTCAAAAGTATTAAAAATTCTCTTGGGACATATATACATTGAGCTAAACCCCATAAGGGTTTGTTTTACTATGCCTTGATCTGTGTCGAGGTAGATATGGATAAAGGAAAACTATTAGTTATCAATTTAAACTTGGATAGTTGGTCTCACATTCAGGAAGTTGTTTGTGACTAGCTTCATTTTAAGTACAAGTATTGTCATGAATATGATCATTTTTCCAAAAGTTGCACTAGAAAGAAAAATGAACTAACTAAATAAGTGGAACCAGGGGAACAATGACAACAAGGAAAGAGAATAAAAGGGCCAACAAGACAGTAGCCCACTTCTGCCATGCAATAAGAAAATTTAGGGAATAAAGGAAAAAACACTCATTCCTCGAGGAAATCTATACAAAGAAATGGAGAGGGAACTAGTAAAATAACCAATGGGGGCGTAAGTGAAAACCAATTCAAAGCGCTAAATATAGAGGAGGAGGAATGGGAAATCCCTCCCAACCATCCTCCTTCTCTATATTAGGATAAACACACCACAAAATACGATATAAAACTAGAGGAATTAAGATCTCCTTCAGACGGGGACCTAGATCAGAACCAAATCCATCTTTCAGAGACAAAGGATGAGTTTCTCTCCCTAAGGACCAATAATGAAAGCTATATGTTTTCTATCTCAACAGAAGGGAAATCATAAGATGAGAAATAAAAAGAAAAAGAGAAGCATAAGCGAAAGGTAGGTAGAAAAAAATAGGGAAGTGCACACAAAGAAGATAAAGGAGAAGGAGTTAGGATACCAATACACGAAAGATCCCAAAATGATAGAATTTAGAAATTACAGAAAAGGTATGAGTTCCACCACATCTCATGGAGACCCTCAAACTCGAAGTAAATGATGAAGATTCTCTCATGGTGCTGTAGGGTTCTCGGGTATGAGAAAAGAATGGAAAAAGTTAAATGTCTTATAAAAAAGGAAAAATCCCTTATAAAACTGCTCCAAGAGACGAAAATGTAGGAATGGGAAGTCTTCCAAAGAAACCATAAGCTATGGAATGGAAGTGAGATAGTAGTAACCATCTCAAGAGGTGCCTATGGGGACCTATGTACTATGTGGAACCCACATTATTTCAAGCTATCAAATCAACACTCTACAACTCATTGGATAGAAGTACAACTCCAACACTTCCCTACCAATTAGGTATGTTCCATAGTCAACATTTATATGCCAATTCAATTTCGGGAGAAGCAAGTTTGTTGGTCTTCCTTATTGTCTTTGGATAAAATCATATATCATAATTCCAATTGTATTTTGGGAGGTGTTTTTAATACCACTCTATATAAATGGTAGGAGAAAGGGCGATCTCCCATAAGAGACGCTTTCCAAGAAAGCATGGACGATATTATCCAGAAGCTTAGACTCATAGATATCAAACCTTCCATCAACAAATACACTTGGAATAATAGAAGAACAAGACTTGGTCATATTACTACTCATTTGGATAGGTTTTTGTTTTTGGACTCCTTTCTATTCCAAAGACTCATTGTCTGGTCACACATTCTCCTCTGGTGCGACTCAGATCATATATCAAATACATTGTATTTTCTTAGACCTATAAATGATGGTCCTCTCCTATTCAAAATTTTCCTTGTATGTATTGCACAATTGAGGTTCAATGAGCTAGTCAAAAAGACTTGGAAGGAATGGGTCATAGGAAACCCAATCAACATTTGGGAGAAAAAAGTTAAGAAATTGAAGCAATAAATCAAAATGTGGGTTTAAGAAAAGAAATCATAACAACAAACAACTCTCCAAAAATATGAGAACAAATTGGAGGAAATCCAAATTAAAATGGAGTGAGGCCATGTATATGAGGTCCCACATCAGGAAAATAATCCTTGCATATCATATTCTATTAAAAGAAGAAGAAGACACGTGGGGATTAAAATCATGAAGCATTTGACATCGAGATAGAGATAATAACTCTAAATTCTTCCATAAGTAGGCTAGAAACAGAGAATTGAAAAAAAAATACCCAATAAATATTGCTGCAAGGGAGAAAAATGAAGGACTTCCACCAAATTAAATATGAAGATGTTCAACACTTTTGAACTCTATACATCCAAGCTAATATGCCCCCTGAAAAAAGAAAATAAATTCATGCTACAACATGTTCTAGAATTAATCATTGCCAGTCTGAATCATATGCTCACGCAACCCCCATTAGAAGTAGAAGTTAGATATGTTGTGTTCTCCTTTAACCCAAATAAAGCTCCAGGCCTTGATGATTTTCCAACACATTTCTTCCAATTTTACGAGGATGTTATCAAATATGATCTCTATAGAATGGTGGGCTACTTGCTTAATCATAATTACATTGGGGGAGGTATTAAGTCATCATTTATAGCTTTAATCATGAAAAAATCCAACCCTTCCCCCTTCTCCCATTTCCACCCAATCTCCCTTTGTAATGTTTCCTACAAAGTGATAACAAAAATTCTGGCTAATAATCTTAAGTGAATACTTCCCAAAATAGTATCTGAAAACCAAAGAGGCTTCTTCCCTCAAAGATAGATCTTTGATAATATTGTCTTGGTCCAAGTCAAAGAAATTGATTTTAGCCAGAACGGGGGGGATACGGGTATGGTAATTAAATTGGGTATGGAAAATACCTTTGATTGTGTTAGGAATCAATTTCTATTTAAATTCAGGTAGTATTGTTGTTTTGATAAGAAATTTATAAAATGTATCAGGTTATGCATGATATCTGCCTTGATTTCTCCTCCAGTGAACGAAAGACTAGATGGTTTCTTCAAGGAAACCAAAGCACTTCGATAGTGATGCACCATATCTCCCTTCCTATATATAATTATGTTTGATACTCTTAGCTACAAACTATATTATGAACAAAGGATTCAGTGCCTTCCACGAATTAGATATGTTAAAGGAATAAAAGTATAAACCACTCACAATTTTGTAGATGACACCCTACTCCTCAAAGGTGCATTAATAATTATTGCTAAATGGTTCAAGAAGGTATTTGAAAACTTCCTCCTTGCATCTAGTGGACAAATTAACTCAACAAAATCCCAAATATATCTCTGGAATACCTCAACAGTTAAACAAAATCAAATCAACGAGATCTTTGGTTTTCAACCCATGGAAAATTAGAAAGAATTCAAGTGCTTGGGCACCTCGATTTTCCTTAAATCACACTTGCCACAGGTATGGAGTAGAGTATTGACAAAATTCAAGGGAAATTTAAAGTCCGGGGAGAATTACGGTTCAATTTGGCTAGTTGCATTGTGTTAATAAAAGCAGTTTTATTATCCCCCACCCCCTATAACAACCCTAGGTTAAAAATTCAAGTAATAAAGTTAATAAAGGAAAAATAAGACCAAGGTCATAGGACACGTATTCCAAACTCAATGTTGGGAAAAACATCCTAGGTGGTGTTCATTTATTTTATTATGGCTAATTGAAATTAGCAAAGGCATCAACAAAGGCTCTGGAAAGGCAAAGAGACATTAATTGGCATTTATTTATGAAAATAAAGGAAATTGGGAGAAAAGGAAGGTGAAAGGTCATAGTTTGGCATGGGGGGGAAATTGAAGGAAAAATAGAGGAAAATGTAGAAAATAGAGGCCTCAATGATAAAAAGGCTTATAAGGATCAGTTCATGGCTTTTGTTAATGTTATCTTTTGTCAATTCAATTTTGGAGCTCTCTCTCTATTCTCTCTCCCATACTCTTGCACACTTAGAGCATTCTTGGAGTACTCTAGCATTGAAAAAAGGAAGGCAAAGGAAGGACAAGGAAGTAAAGGGAAATAAGGATCAAGCAAGGAAGAGTTGGATGAAGCAGCTACAATGTGATTACTTGCAGGTATCGATTTGCATGTATGGTTTCCTTGCTAGTTTTGGCATACATGTGTGTATTTTTTTCTCTTACTGTCATTGGCATGGGTTTTTACAGATATGACAATGGTTTTGGAATCGGGTGAGGTGGTCTCAGGAAAATTCCCAAGGGCCTAGAAATCCCTTGACTGGTAATGGCAGGATACGAGGTAAATCTTGAGGGTGGAGATGGGAAAATTCCTCATGGTATTAGTGAAGAAATCCAGAGGCATCGAAGCTTGTTTAGGGCCTAGTAATCCCTTTATCGGTTTTGGTGGGATTGCGGTAAATCTTGGTAGCGTATGTGTCTTTGTTTGGGCCTAGGAATCCCTCGACCAGTAATGGTGGGATATGCAGTAAATCTTGAGGATGCCTTGGTTGTTTTTGTTGTGAGTCCCACATTCATGCTTGGAATATGGCACGAGAGTGATTGGCTAAAAGAAATATTTGGTTAAACCAAATCTATGGTCGGGTGGTACATGGAAGTCCTTGACTTGGTTGTATTTTTCATATGTTAATAAGAGCTATTTTCCCCTTGTATTTCATGAGTATTTATACTTGTTATTATGTGTCTTTGATGGTTGTTCTATCATTGTTATTATTCTGGTTATATGCTGGTTATAAGCATGGTTTTATGACATACTTTAGTTATGGCTCTTATCATGTTTTGATAAGTAAATGAATGGTTAATGAATGTATGACCTATAGATAATATTGCAGCTATTATGAGAGGGCACTGGACCTTCTTGATGATTCTCAGATTAGTATCATATCCCTATGTTCAAATTTGCATTCATGACCTATAGATTACACGTTCTCAATGTGTTTGACAAAATGTATGTCATGGTTAGGTCTTGTTAGATCAAGTTATTATATAAGTTTTGTGTTAAAGGCTTTGGATTTATGTCATTTATTGTTTTGGAAAGTATCATCAAGTTTTGGGTAGTGGTCTAGAGATTAGCCTTGAAAAGGTGGCTCATATTCCGTGATCGCAGGCACATAATTGGGAAATTAGGACTACTGTCGCTCCCTTCCAGACTTATGCATGAGAATGAAGGCCTACAATTGAATTTATGCAATGTTATGCCTACAGTTGGGAGTTTAGGTCAGTGAAAAAGAAATCTGACTCAAGATTTTGGGCACTTAGAGGGGTGTTTTAACTCTTGGGGGTCCTATAGCTCTTGAGGAAGGTCAGTAAGGTTTCATTTTTTCAACTCCATTTCCTTAAGGTAATCTAGGAGGCCAGGTCATGCCATAGTAACTCTCTCTTTCATGTTTACCCTGACAGGCCAGTGAAAGTGGGTAAATGTGGGATGGGTGGTTACAAGGTGGTATTGTAGTGGGTTTCCATTCTCTTTGGGTGATATCTGATACCACAAAGTGGTATCATAGTAGGTTGCAATCTCTTAAGGTAATATTTGATACCACAAATTAGAATCAGAGATCCTAGGTTCTAACACTTGGACTGGATGGTGGAATGTGTTCATCATTTATTCATGTCAATTATTTATGTTATTGTTATGCATGCATCGTGGTGGTCATTACATAGTTTCTGTCATCATGACGTTGTTGGTATGTTATAATGCTAATGTGGTGGCTGAGATAGAGCAGGAGAAGTAGATCAATAGAGCGAGGTTGCAGTACTTGACCTTGGGGTAAGAGTAGCTCATCATATAAGTTTTTATGTTGGGCATGCAGGTAAAATAGTTAATGGTTGTTATATACATTATATTTATGGACATGCCTATCATTCTATTGTTGTTGTGGCTACATGCATGATATATGCTATTTGATCAGTATAGTCATATGCACATGCAATGTATAGTCATGAATGGTAGTAGCTTGTTTATTGTATGCATTGTGGCTGCACACATGATGATTATGGTCATTACATTTAGGATCTTGATGTTATAAGTATAATACTAATTTGGACTGACTTGTGCAGATGTGTTAGCCTACCCTGAGATACATTGAGGTATGAGTTTGATTATGTCGTCTATGTGGTTTATCTAACAGAGTATGTTTATAGGTTGTTTGATTGTTTGATGAAGTGCATGATATGAGCATCTATCTTTAAGAATGCATGAAGGAATGATCTTGTTTTAAGATGGTTGCGCTAACTTGATATGTTATGAGATAATTGATATGTACTTGCGTGCAAGTGGATGCTAGTTGTAGTAATATTATTAATGATTGTTAGTTGATTATGACATGGTTGTTATTCTTGGTTGATCTGGAAATGGAGGAAAACTCCTCCTATCAAAATCCGATCATCCCCTGACACTTTGCAAGTTAACAAAATGGGTCTTTAAAGGTAAAAAAGTTTCACAAACTCTTCAAAATGTGAGTTAAGTTTTCCACATGAATATTAAAGAGAAACAAATTAAAATTCATCTCAAAATGAAAATAATAGAGAATAAACCAACATTTGATGATGGAGTTCACCCCCTCTTAAGCTACATCTCTGGGCCCGCTCCAACAGATAGACCAATATATTGGTTTCAATAGCAAATGAGTACAAACAACTTGTTGATAGTAGAGTGGCTTGCTTATCCTAGAAAGAATTCTCACTCAGAAAAATGACTTCTTGCAACAAGTCATAAAAATGTAAACATAAAAAGGACTCTCACACAATATGTCCTTGTACTCCATCAGAAATCAAAAGCATAAACGTGCAAGTCCTCCAAAATGAAGAGTTTAAAAGGGCTTCTCTCCTTAATACATTAAGAAAAGACTTAAAAGAACTACTCTCCAGAAGTAATAATTGTTGCAAATGAAATTGGAAGGATGGAATACCTCTAATTAGGTTCTCTCCATTCTCAAATATGCCTCCAAACTACTTCAAAACTAAATCTGCTTCTAACACTAAAAGACTTGATTATGCAAAAATTCCATTATAAAGTGCTCAAATAAGAAAACAAAGGTTTCCATTGAGTCCAGGACACTCAAAAACCCCCATATAGGCTCTTCTTGAGCTCAGAAAGGTTAAAAATTGAGAAAGATATGCTTCTCCATGCCAAACTCTACTGTCTGTCCTACAAATTGGCAAAACCTGCCAACTGCGCAATAATTTCACCCTTTTCTCAATCCGTCGAGAGACAATTTTGCCCAACACCGATGATATTCCCACTGAAATTGGGGCAATTTTTTGCCTTCTTAATTGCGCTAATATCGCTTAAGCCCTAGATGCGGTCACATTAGCACCATGAGGCTTGGGGTTAGGCTAACCGCCTGCCCTCGCCACTTCGTTCCCTCTGGACTTGGCAAGTGGTTATATGGTGTTCGCGGGACCATGGGTCGTCATGGGCCAGGTGCTACCCAGTTCGCCCCTTCCTCCATTGGATGTGGGCATATGGTGTAACCGAAAACAGGGGGCCAGACTTAACTACCCACCCCCTCCGCTTTACCTCCACCGTTGGTCGTTTGGGTTCTGAGGAAATTGGGGATATGGCTAAGTGCCCCACCCCTCCCATTAACTCCCTGTCATGGTCATGTGGTATAGAAAAAAATAGGGGTTAGAGCTATCACTCGCCCCACTCTCTTTTTCCCTGAGATTGGACATATGACGGTAATGTGACCTGGGGGCTGGGGATAGCCGCCCAACCCCTCCTCCCAATGATAAAACTATATGATTTCGAATATAATTTGGCCACATTGTATATTAAGAACCAACATGATGGACCAAGGGTAAAGCGTGGATTTTGGTTGTGGCATGTTGAGGGGTTGAACCCCGCCGAGGCCTTTGAGCCTATTATAATTTTTTTGACTAATCATAGAGGGCCACATGGAAACCTCTAATTAGGCCACCTCACAATTGCATGAACCAATCAAAACACACCAATACATCATGTATGATGATGGCACATGTCAACACGATATTGGACCATATGACACCATACCCTACATAGTCAGAAGATGACATCATTTTTACGTACTGGTCAGTGAGCAGCCTATTCAACCCTTATGTTGACGTTTTGGTTGTTGGTCAAAAACTTCAGAACATCATAACTTTTTCATACGACACCAGATTGAGGCAATTCAAGCATAGTTGGAATCATGATGATGAACACTATGACTTGATTCTAGTTTTGGAAGAGTCTGATCACTTTCATTTTTGAGCCAATTTTTGATCTCCAGATCATACCTCCCCACTAGGAACTTTTGGACCTCCAAAATTTTATCCAGTATTAGTAAATAAGTGAAGAAAAATCTCATTAAATTTCTCAATCTCAATCCTTCCTGTTCTATTTGACTTGGTGCCTTAAAGATCCAATCAAGGTACTCCACCTTACCTATGTGTGAAGTCCTTATCTTCCTGTCAAGAATTAAGCTAGAATTCTTATAAACATGCAGGAACAAAAACTTTGATGGATGGAATCTAAACATTGTCTCCAAAACCATCTTTATTTGGTTGAAACAAACTTCAACTTGAAGTCCTTCCTTGCTGAACCAAAACATGATTTTCCACTTGGAAATCATAAGCAATTCAATGCTTTCCATGCACTGATTTGTAATTTTCTTTGTTGCCCTTAAGCTGCACTTGTACTCTTAGATGCAATCGCTGCATTTGTTCAATGACATTCTTATTTGTCCACATAATCATGGCCATCTTTTGCACAATCTTTATGAAATGTTAAATTCACAAACAAGCTTCATTTCTAAACAGTTGTATAAGCGATTGCTTGACACAACTGTAGACATACTTGATGAAATACAAATTCTCATCCAAAATTCCCCAAACAAATGGATTCATCATGAAGCCAAAAGAACATATCATGTCAAAGAAAACACAATTTTTGCAGATAAGTGATTGTACATGACTTCAATTTAAAAAGTACTCAAATAGGAATTTACAACAAGTAATTACAATTTTACAAAGCAAGAAAACTATACTACATAGTCTAACCATCCTTTGCCTATATCAGGCTTATGGGTTCTCTTTTTGCACCCGCTCTACTTTGAAGGTTGCTTTAGGAATTACATCAATTTCTAGGTTTCCACATGTCACTTTCCTTGAAATGGATCACATGACCTCTTTTTCCTTCTTGGGATGAAGTTCCAAATGGATTTTTCCAACAATTTTCAAACCCGTTCCCATTCATGCTACAATGGGTAAAAAAATGCTTTCTCTTTCCCATTGACAAGGAAGTCTTCATAACAAGAAGATATTCCTCATGCTTTGTCCTAGGGATTTGATCCACTCTTTTGACCATCACCTTACGTTTCTCACAATCAACCACACAATGGTCAACAACATCACAAAATGTGCACGGAAACTTTTCCCTTAAATAATCAAAATCACCAACATTTCTAAAATCCCCATGACACTTATACCTATCCTTTGGGCTATGACTTTGACAATGAGGACTAGACTTTGCATGTCCCTTTGATCTAGATTTAAACAAGAACGCAACAAATTAAAGATTCAACCATAAATACAAATATACAGTAGAAACAACACTTCATTTCATTAAATCAAATACTGAAATATGCTTACAAACAGAATGGAAATAACACTAGCTCAGGTGATGGTAGCTTATCTCTAAGAAGAGATGTGGAGGCTACATGCCTCTGAATTGTGTTACAATGAGGCTCAAAGACCTATTTATTATTGAGAAACAATGGAAAACCATAAAAATCCAAAAACCTAACCCTAGGAAATGAAGCGCTAAACTATGGGCCCCATTTGGGTAAATTGGGACATCAACCTCCTTGGGTTGTAGCTTTGGTATACGATCTCCGTTTGATGCGCACAATACCTCGTTAGAAAGATCCATCCGAGGACTAAAACTTTTGATTGACCAACATTAATATATGATCCATGTTGGTCCCAGTTTTCCCAAAAAACTTCCTTTAGGGCCTCAAAATGGCTCCGGAAGTTTAGGACCCGAAAAACTGCCAATAATAGTAAATTGTGCTACAAATAAGGAAACTGAAAAACTGAAAGAAACAATGGTGGGGGTCCAAGTGGAATAGGCAGGTGGCCACCAATATCCACTGGATAACCCTTGTAACATTCATCTCTCTCTAGAGACAATTTTCCATCATCACTACCATGATGGTGTGACATATCATCACTTGATGATTTCTTTCCATAAAATGTTTTAGAGCACTCTTCAATTTCTCCATGACCATAACCAAATCCTTCATATCGTGGTCATTCTTTCACCTCAATAGTATTAGTTATACCTTGGCCATTGACTCTGAGGCCTCTTCCATCATAACCCATATTTGTTAAAGGTTTCATACCAATACATTTGGTATGGTTTTCAAAGGCTGAAAAGATGTGTTATCAACAAATTTAACTAAAGGATTAGAAATAGAAATGTTGATTACCTCCTTCGACTTGTCACCCATACTTTTTGTTTCAGATGCTGATGATGAAGTTGATGATGACTCAAGCCAACCACTTTTATCAACTGGCACATAAGGAGAATCTTTCAGATGCTGACAAAACTCACAAGAATCATTTTCAACATAGGGTCCATATCTTGTGTACGAACTATGTCCACAAATTGGCTTCATCTTGGAGGGATTCTTTGTTGCTTCCAGAATGGAACTCTCACTAGCTTGTTCCTCCACTACATGCTGCAACTGTAGGTGCATTTTCCTTTTCTCCTCCTCTACAATTTCAAGCAATCTCCTTAGCTCGACATTCTTCATTCAAAGAGACAAATTAATCTACTCCAACTCTTAGAGTTTTTCACATGTCAATTTCTTGCCCTTACTTGCAACTTGGTTAGAACCTACTCTAATACCACCTAATATGGAAATGGAGGAAAGTCCTCCTATAAAAAACCGATCATCCTCTGACACTTTGAAAGTTAAAAAATGGGTCTTTAAAGGTAAAAAAGTTTCACAACATCTTCAAAATGTGAGTTAAGTTTTCCACATGAACTTTAAAGAGAAACAATTCACATGCAACTTAAAATGAAAATCATGAAGAGAAGAAACCAACATTTGATGATGAAGTTCACCCCTCCTAGGCTACATCTCTGGGCCTACTCCAACAACTAGATCGATAGATTTATTTTAGTAGAAAATGAGTGCATACAACTTGTTGATAGTAGAGTGGCTTGTTTTTTTCTCAGTCTGCTGAGTGACAATTTCACTCAGAACTGACGAGATTTCCATCGAAATTGGGGAAATTTTCCGCCTCCTTAATTTCGCTAATATCCCTTAAGCGACATATACGGTCACATGGGCGCCATTTGGCCAGGGGATTGGCTAGCCACCCGCCCCCGCTGATTCACTCCCTTCGGACTTGGAGAGTGGTTATATGGTGTTCATGGGACCAGGGGTCGACATGGGCCAGGAGCCACCCGGTCCTCCCCTTCCACCATTGGATGTGGAGATATGGCACAACTAAAAAACAGGGGCTAGGCTTAACCACCCAACCCCTCCGCTTTACCTTTGCCATTGGTCGCTTGGGTGCTAAGTAACTTGGGGCTAGGGCCAAGTGCCCCACCCATCCTGTTAACTCCCTGTCATTGTCACGTGGTATAACAAAAATAGGGGGCTAGAGCTCCCGCTCTCTCCACTCCCTTTCACCCTGAGTGTGGACATATGGCGGTAATGTGACCTGGGGGTCAGGGCTAGCCACCTAACCCCTCCTCCCAATGCTAAAACTATATGGTTTCAAACATAATTCGACCACATTGTATATTAAGAACCAACGTGATGGCCCAATGGTAAAGCACAAATTTTGGTTGGGGCAGGTCGAGGGGTCAAACCCCACTGAGGCCTTCGGAGCTATTACAAATTTTTTGACCAATCATAGAGGGCCACGTGGTGCCCTACGATAAGGCCATGTGGCGACCTCTGATTGGGCCAGCTCACAACTACACGAACCAATCAAAACATTCCAAATACATCATGTATGATGCTGCCATGTGTCAGCACGAGTTTGGCTTGTCTAACACCGTACCCTATACGGGTAGCTAATGACGTCATCTGTACGAAATGCTAGTAAGCAGCCTAGTCAATCCTATTGTTGACTTTTTGGCTGTTGGTCAAAAACTTCAGAATTTCATAAATTCTTCATACAACATCTGATTGAGGTGATTCAAGTGTCATTTGAATCAAGATGGCAAACACTACAACTTGACGCTTGTTTCGAGAGATTCCGAGAAATTTCATTTTTCATCCTATTTTTGATCTCCAGATCATTAGTAAAGGTTGATTTCAATTTAATAGATATAATGTCTTGATCTTTGAACATGTGGCTGACATGTGTAAACAGTTGTAGGGAAACATATTTGGTATTAGCATGACAAGGTAACCATTGATTTGTTTATATAACTAACAGTTGGGTGATGTGATAGCACATAATTAGACTCAATCGCAACAAGGTAAAATGTAAAGGAAAGGAATTGGGTGAAAATTCCTTTGGCTATGTTTGGAAACTGCAATTAAAAATGAATGAGTGCTTACATGAATACATGAAGTCTTCTTAACCTTGATTTTGTCTCACATTATGTGGATATAGTTATGTTTATGAACATGTATTTGACAGGTATAACAACTAGTTTCCAGTTATGGCTAGATTCATAAAGGAGTTGGAGTCTTTTGAGAAATGACGTACGTACATGTTGAATTACAAGGAAACATGCTTGGCACAACAAGGTAAGGTAACTGATATATTGTATATTTATTTATGCACTAACAATTATGTGTCTCTGGCAGTATGATGCAAGGGATTGCATGGAAAAAGAGATTTCCATGAAATATTGAAGAAGACTCAAGTTGAGATTTCCCTTGGAGGCATTGGGAACCCATGGGGATTGAGTCATGGTGTTTGTTGGGAGTTTTTTGGTTTTGGTCTTTTGTGATTTATCTATGCTTGATTTGTAGTTGTTTTTATGTCTAGTGCATGGCCATTCCACTTTGTTTGTGGTATCATATTGCTATTGGTTTTCCATGGTTTTCTTCTTGTTTGTTTTTTTGTTCTTGCCTCTTATGTGTTGAGGGTCTTGGGAATTGGCTGGGGAAATAGAAATTTAATGGAGCTCGAAAGGATCTGGATGAAACCCAACAGGTAATTTAAGATTTGGATGAAGCCTGATTCATGTATATGGATTGGTTGGGTCCATTGGTGTAAATGGACAGTGGTAGGAGAGTCATGGGAAATGTAACAAGAAAGGTATACTAAATGGATTTGAGGCTCTATATTTCTTGGCTATGCTGGTGACTATTGTTTCAATTTTGTTCATGCTCTACATGGATAAAGGGAGTTCTCTTAAGCTTGACCTTATGATATCTAGTAATTATGTTGTGATCATGATTATGCTACTGTATATATCTATATGTGTGTGTGTGTGTGTCTGTGTGTGCGCCATTGTCTGACAGGGTTGTCAGGGATCATGATTTCTTTATGATAATGTTTATATATGTTTGTGTGTGTGTGTGTGTATGTTGTTGTTTGATAGGGTCACCAAGGACCATTCCGGTGGAAGAATGATTGCTTATGCATGTGAAGGACATGAAGAGGTTCCTGGCTTTGATGAATCAAGTGGGAAGAGTAGCTTGACAGATCTATAAGGTCAATATCAAGAGGATATGAATTTATATTATGTGTTTATACTATGCCTATGTTTATGTTATGGATAGATAGTGCTGAGGGATACATTAGCGTAATGAAAGCAATGTGATCTGGGGCATGCTAGGACAAGCATGTATAAGCCACTACAATTAAGGTTGCTTGGTAAGGTTAGTGTGGTCTTAAGATGTGCAATAATGGTGTTGTGTACATGTAGCATATGCAGTATTGTGTACATATGGTGTTGTGTGCATGTTGCATATGCAATATTGTGTACATATAGTGTTGTGTGCATGTTTCATATGTAGTGTTGGGTATAGATAGTGCTATGTACATGTTGTATATGCGGTGTTGTATACAGATGGTGCCGTGTACATGGTGTAGATGCGGTGTTGTGTACATGTGGTGTGGTGTACGCGTACATAAGATGTTGTGTATAGATGGTGTTGTGTACATGTTGTACATGTGGTGATGTGTACATGTGGTGATATGTACATGCTATACATGTGGTGTTGTGTGCATGTGGTACTATGTACATGTTGTACATGTGGTGTTGTGTGCACGTGGTGGTGTGCACATGTTGTGAAGGTGGTGCTGTGTACATGTGGTGTTGTGTACACATTGTGCAGGAGGTGTTGTGCACCTGTGATGATGTGTACATGTTGTGAAGGTGGAGTTGTGTACATGTGGTGCTATGTACACATTGTGCAAGTGGTGCTATGCAGGTGGTGTTGTGTGCACATTGTGCAGGTGGTGTTGTGTACAGGTAGTACTGTGTACATGTTGTACATGTGGTATTGTGTGCATGTCGTACATGTTGTGTTGTGCACATGTGGTACTATATATGTGCATTATGTAATCGTGGTATCGTGACATGTGTATTCTTCATGTTGTACTCTGTGTACGTATATATATTGTGTTGTACACTGGGTGTAGGTGTATGTATTGTGTTGTACACTAGGTATAGGAGTATGTATTGTGTTGTGTTGTACACCGGGTGTATATGCATGCATTGTGTGGTGTTGTACGTTGTGTGTGGGTGTATGTGTGTGATGTACATTGTGTGTATGTATACGTGGTTGAAGAGAATAAAATGCTCATGATGCTTGTCAGGTGTGGAAATCGATTTGATGTGTGTACAAAAAAGACAAAGAGAAAAGGTAGAAAAAAACAACCAAATGAGGGATAAGTATCAATATTTTATTTCAGTTTTATTATGCATGTGATCTATGACTTTGATTTATGATGGTTACATGTGATTTACGATTATGATATATGATGGTTCTGGATGTGATATGCGTATACATGATGATATGATTTTAGAGCTAGTTTGACTTGTTGTGGTAGGAAGTAAAAAAGATTACAAGTGTACCTTATTGACGAGATACCAATGAGGTATGATTTGAATTTAATTTGATTCGTTTTGAATCTAATGGAAATTATGTGCTTGGTATATGAAAATATGAAAAATTCCTAATTGGGTGGTTGGAACTGGTTGCAAGAGAATTATTTGTGGCAAGTGTGCTAGTAAAGCACTTCAGGAGCAGGGGAATTGTGGGACACTGGTACCCAATAATGAGCATTGATTTCCATGAGCATGCTATGACTGGTATGATGGTTCTGAGGTAGGGATATGCCTTAATTATTGGACCTTACGATGTGAGGAAACCTTGCTAAGGGATGGATCATTTGGGAAAGGGAATTTCAGGGAACTTGGAAGGTGAGTGAATGCACGGAAGGGGGTGAACCGATTTCCTGAGGGACTATGTAGCAGAGAAGGGAAGGTCGGGGAATGAATTTGTTTTGGTCATTAGCATTATCAGATGGAATCATAAGCACATTGTAAGTGTGCCCTAGAACAATGAGTCGGTAACTATTCACTAAGAGAACAAGTGGTGCATGATCGTAGCACTGGATATTGCAAGTAGGTTTGAATTTGGCAATGGATTTTGGACTTCCTAGGAAGAATGTGAATCTTGGTATTATTTTGAGGGTGGAGGTGTGAGCCTTTGGATTCCCTTATTGCAGATGCAAGCATCATATCCTTTTATTTGCTAGTTGAGAAAATGTGCATATGTATGTCTGTGTATATTATTGTAAATACTGTAATGAGTTGTGTTATAAAGCTACAATAAGCGATATGCTTTTTATGTTGGTCATGGTTTTTAGCAGTGGTTTATTGTAAATACTGCATCAAGTTGGATTTATAAATCTCCATGGGAGGTATGTTTTGGTTTTCAATGGGCTTGTTGGTCATAGGTGTCATAGAACATTGAGGATGGTGTTACCCTAAGGGGGAGAGATCTGTAACAATCCCAGGTTAAAATTTCATGTAATAAAGTTAATAAAGGAAAAAGAAGACCAAGCTCATGGGACACGTATTCAAAGTTGTATGTTGGGAAAAATAAACCAAATGAAAAGGCATTGGAAAGGAAAATAGGCATTAATTGGCATTTAATTATGAAAAGAAAGGAAAAGAAGAGAAACAAAAGCTGAAAGGTCACAAATTTGCATGATAGGGAAATTGAATTAAAAATAGAGGAAAATGAAGAAAATAAAGGCCTCAATGATAAAACAACTTCTAAGGATTAGTTCATGGCTTTTGTTAGTGTTACCTTTTGTCAGTTCAATTTTGGAGCTCTCTCTCTATTCTCTCTTCCATACTCTTTGACACTTAGAGTATTCTTGGAGCACTTTAGCATTGGAAAAAGGAAGGAAAAGAAAGGACAAGGAAGGCAAAGGAAGGACAAGGACACAAAGGAAATCAAGGATCAAGCAAGGAAGAGTTGGATCAAGAGGCTACAATGGGATTACTTGTAGGTATCAAGTTGCATGCATGGTACATGCATGTGTGTATGTGGTTCTCTTGCTGTCATTGACATGGGTTTTTCCAAATGTGACAGTGGTTTCAGCTTTGCCTTGCCATTTCCGGATAGCCATGGTGTGATGGGGTTATTTCATTTGGTTGATCTTTGGATTGCTCGATGGTTTTGGAACCGAGTAAGGTGGTCTTAGGAAAATTCCCAAGGGCCTAGAAATCCCTTGACTGGTGTTTAGTCAATTTAACGTCTTAAATTGCTCTACATAAATTATCAATCCGGGTATCGTAAACTGATGAAGTGTGGTGCACTATATGTGCTTAGTTAACCTTTCTCTTACTTCGTTGTTTTATAGTTTATGTTCAACTCTTCCTAAAACTCTGCTTCAAACACATGTGCTGTGTAAAGCACGATTAAGAAGTAGTCAGAAATAAAAAAGTAGTCAAGCTCTAAGGTGACAAGTAAGAAAAACCACTTTAAAGACCAGTTATAATGTTCAACTCTTCCTAAAACTCTGCTTCAAACACATGTGCTGTGTAAAGCACGATTAGGAAGTTAGAAATAAGTCTAGAAAGTAATCAAACTTTAAACTTGCAAAGAAAGAGCTTGAAAGAAATAACTTGAAATGAAACTGAAAGCAAAGAACTTGAAATGACTTGAAAGTAAATGACCACTTCCAATGGCACTAGACACCATTCATGCTGCTGCAAATAAAAGAAAAGAAAGTCACTTTTAAAACCAAAGATAATGATTATCTCTCCCTAATTCTCTACTTCTGCCATATGTACTATGCAAAGTATGATTAGGAAGTAGCTCAAGTTGAATTAGAAAAGTGATTAAAAATGAGAAAAATCTACTTTAAAGACTAGTGATAACGTTTTGCTCTTTCTAACTCTCTACTTCAGCCATATGTACTATGCAAAGTATGATTAGAAAGTAGTGAAAGATTAGTCTAAAAAGCACTCAAAGCCAACTGCAAGTTAGTGGTATTCTGATCCTTAAAAGATAACAGTTTATGATAAAAGATCATTCATGTGTTAGCAGAACTTTGAGAAATAAGACTAAAAATCAGCTATAAAAACAAAGGCAGCAGCTTGAACCTGTCAACTTCAAATACCATTAGTTTGTAAAGCAAATACATAAACATAAAAACAAATCCCGGGAGAAAATAAAATGCAATAATTCAAACTGTACAAGGCAGGGGCCCCCTTCTACCTATGAAATCAAAGCATACTTAAAATTGCATGAATGAAAATCTAATCTACCTTACATTCTACAAAGCAATATTTACAAAATGAAATCTAATCTACTTACATCCTAATATGCTCCATGACATCTACTTCACATCTCCTTCCATGTTGAGAACATCAAAGCTTTATTCAATTTCTTCAAAAGTGCAAAGTACAACAAAGCTCTCCAAAGAGAGACTAAAAAGAGACTAACTAATGAAGGAGAGAGATCTCCTATTTATACAAAAAGATGAGAGCCATCTCATTAATGATAATCCATGAATATCTCCCTCTACCTCTAGAGTCCTAATCAAAATAGGAACTGATAAGACACATGTCTTTTAGAGTTACAATACAATTAGGAGATGTGACACATATCCTCATGATTCCATGATTCTTTCCAACCAAATTCGAATTTGGCCTTAGAGTGCCACATAAGGGTCTTCTAGAAGCCTCCTTTCAACCTACACATGTCAACAAACTCAACCCATTTGTTAGGTATAAGCATATGCACATTATTTTCTAATGTTTAACCACAAATTCATTTAAAAGGCTTAGAAATAATAAATATTGGAAAAACATAAAGGTAGCCCAATGATAATGAAAGTGGGATGAATGTGGTGACATAGTAGTGAAATGGAGGTGAAATGGAGGTGATATAATGGACATAATAGCGAAAGTGTAATGCAAATGAATGACATTTTCAAGACTCAACATACCCCCCAACTGAAGCTATTGCATGTCCTCATGCAACATATATTACATTGACTCTTTTGATCCTTGAACTTTGGCTTAACTTTGCATGATATCATTTGATAACTTCATATTTCTGCAAAGTGTTTTACTTGAATTGCAACATGGTTGGTTCTTGTGTTACAACCATTTTTTTTTTTTTTTGTTGCCTTCTATTTTGATCTTTGAACTTTGCATAATGATATTTTGATTATTGTTGCAAAGTATATCTTTATTGGATTGCATGATGGTTGGTTCTTGTGTGACAACCATGATTTTGTTTGTATCCAATTTATCCTTTAAGCACTTTTTTCAAAAGCTATTGTATGCTCATAATAGCAATGTAATAATTAATATATGTTGGAAGTATGTGAGCTCTTGAATATGTTATGGACATGGAAAGATATGAATATGAATGTATTCCCCCCCCAACTGATAGTATTGGCAATTTTATGAAATGAGGAAGAGAAATGTTTTTCCAACAAGTATCATTCTAGCTTTTTATGGAATTCTATGGTTAAAAGTTAGAAAATGTCATACCTTCACTTACCCTTTGGAATGGATGAGTTGTATGTGTGTGGTGGCTGAAAACTTCTGATCACATTCTTCTTCAAGTGGCTGAACAAGAGGAGTCATGGATAGAGAGATAAGATGGCTTTTTATTGCTTCTACTAAAACTTGCTGAATCTGCTCCAAAATGCTGAAAATATTAGTCTTCATGTCTTCAAAACTTATTGGCACAATTCCTACTATGTGAAAAGATGTTCTGATGTCGAACATAGTAGGAAATTGTTGGCTTAGTGGCCATTAATGGATGCCACTAGTCAACACGAGAACTCTCACCATTGATGACAATGAGAGTCAAGATGCCCAAACACATCTTGCTAGGTACGAATGAATTTGCTGATGTCGAGTCACCTAGAAGATCTAACGAACAAGGGACATTAATGTATTCCCATTGTTTGTCAGCATGAGGACTTGCCATTAAGGCATGCAAGTCTCAAGGTGTTTTTACAAAGAACTTAGACTCAAAGGACTATGGACTCAATAATTTGCATTGAAGCAGGGCTTATTTGCGGAATGAAAATGACAAGGAATGGAAAGTGAACATGGAAAATGGCAATGGAGAACAGAAATGACAATGGCAATAAGCATGTGAATGAGCCTTTTGCTTTTATTGGTGGGTTATGAATGGACAAAAAGGAATGGAAAGTGTATGTGAATGAAAATGGAAAATATGGAGTGGAATGAGGTGAATGGTTTATTATGAAGTATGGATGTGATGGATGGATGTGATGGAGACAATAGTATCTGAAAGTTTTTCAAGTGTTTGGATCTGATTTTGCATCAGCATATTTCCTCTTTGTTGCTGATCATCCTCTTATGAAACAAATTGGTCTCTTAGAGAGACATCATTCCCTTGTAGTCATTTGTCCTTCCTCCTGGAACCTGCAAAAAAACTAATACTTCTTCTGCAATGGAATGTAAGATTATCAAAGGAGAGAGGTGGCCAATCTCTCTAGTTATGATATTTACACACAAAACTAGGAATTTGTATTAATGAAACAAGTTCTCAAAGGAAAAATCAAAAGAATTTATACCTGCTTTGGAATTAGTGCCTCAAGTTGATGTTGCTTCTTTTCAGCAATTTATTTCATTATTTGCCATTTCAAACTTTAATGATATATTTCTCATTGTATAGATCTTGTTGAGATCTTTCCAATGGTACTTAAATCATCAAAATCTGATTTTGTATGAGAAAGATAGGCTGATTTGAACAATGAGGTTTTTCTGGCTGCGGAATTGAGGAACAGCTCTGTAGCTAAAAATCTTGAATAAAAAGTTAGCCATTCAATTTTCATTATCAGTCCAAAATTAATCAATACCTTCAGAAAAGTGAGAAAATAACTTGTTCATTTCATTGATTCAAAATTATTGTTTTTTTCTTGACATGCAGCGATTTAGTGTGGCGACTTTGTGATAACACCCAATTTGACTTCCCTTTGACCGGGGTCTTTTTCAGCAAATTTGACCGAATGGATAGGACACCATCCATGTACTGAAATTTCCCTAGCTACCCATGTGACCTGTTTTGCCTGATGACACCTACAACCTAGAGTTTAACAAAACAGCTGCGGGATCACTAAATGGCTGCGGGATCGCTAAATGGCTGCGGGATTGCAGAATGTAGAAAGTGCAGTGAAATGGAGTGGCTGTGTGCGAACGAACTAAGCAGTTTCTCCATCTCAAGCTTCGGCTGAAAAATGGAACTGTGGAGTTTGAAACAGAGCTGCAGGGTTTAAAACATTATGATCATCAAAGGGGAAGCAAGCAACTATCATATCCTTTGTCTTCACAAGATCAAACATGTATTCACAAATTATAACAGCTACCAAAGTCTCTGATTTCTAGATCATAGAAAGCAATGAATGTACTATTTCAAAAGATTTACACAATACCTTTTTTTTTTTTTTTCAAGCAAGAGTGTGTATGAAATAGAGTCCCGCATATAAAGGTCATTAGTTACTCCAAGTTTCGTAGTGGTTCTGCAACCATAAGTTGACATTGTCCCGAAAAAGTTTTATGCTGGCAGAAATATAACAGACGATTTCGAATTGCTACAGAAAGCAAAAACAAAACTCTGTAAATCTTCATAGATTCGTGCATGGGTTCATAAATTATAACGGGCACGAGTTCATGATTTTCAGATCGGGGAACGGAATTCACTATCGAAAAATATAATCGAGTAGGTCAACACTAGAAAGAGTTTCACAACATTTCCTTCAAGCAAGAGTGTGGTATGGTTTTGATGTTTCTCATGTACTGGAAACTAATGGAACAACATCATAAATGATGTTTCTCATGCCCCGAGAACTTAATGGAACATTCATTAAAGCTTACATACAGACCTCTTCACCATTCATTAAGGCTTCCACATCAGCTCTTCCCAACATTTAACCGACATCGATTACTGACAGAGAGTTGTGTTTAATTAAAACACGTCTTCTAAACAGGTGTAAAGTTGTGTGATTTATTGTTTATGCCAGCATGTAATTGACCCCTATTAGAACTCTTTCCCTCAGGCACGCGGAGTTATTCAAACAACCAGTTAATAACCCAATTTTCACGCGCGACAGTAAAAAACGGGCTCCAAAGAACCGAACATTTCTCCCAGACCACCACGAATTTTCCAAATCGGTTTCTGGGTTATCTAATTAACCCACCTAGCAACAAAACCCATGTTTTATTTTTTTGAAATTCGCTACCATTTGGGCAAATCGAGTGTGTAAAGTTTGACGTTTTTCTGTTGTTTGCGTTTTTTTCCTGAGTTAATTTTTCTGTTCTGCACTCGGTTGTTTATGAATTTTCTTTTCTGATGCATCTGGACGCCAAGGATAAGCATTTTCACACACCCAAGGATCTTCCAGAATGTATTGTCATATCGCTTCGTATTGCTCCTTGGTTGGAATTAACCTCTACTTGAAACACCTTGCACACTGGACGGTGAATGCCCCTACAGAAGGTAAAACCCGTCTTGAAACGTCTCTCGGCATTGATAAATCATTAAATGGACTTTCTTGTACATCAATGGGATCTGAAACAGAGGCATAATCTAGTTCTTCAAAATAATTTCCACTGGGATTGTAGACTTCATTGCATGGAACATACTCAAATGAGGATGTATCTCTTGAATGCACTTCCTAAAAGGGTACGAGTTCATTAGAGATTAGCAGACGTGGATCTGATCTTGCTGAAACCTGAAGAGGATTAGTGTCAGGATTTTCCTGCTTCAAATATGGAAATAGCCTTACTACAGGAATCAACAGGTCAAAGCTTGAACAGGGAGGCATATTTTTTTTTTTTTTTTTTTATTGAAGCCACAGTGAAAACTAAGAATGGAGATAGCCCTAGATTGTTTTTCTCTTTTTTTTTTCTTCTCTGAAATTGTTAAAAAAAAAAAAAAAAAGGATTAATGATTTTCAATTTCAGGCAGCAAATACTTCAAGAAAAACATGTTAAAACCAAGACTTTGACTGAGGTCCTAGGCTGGTTTTTCATCGATCTGAGCTGGGTGACTAGGATAGGATCCATGTCGGGACAATTCTGGAGATGCCCATGTGGTCGGTTTTTTCATTAGATGCCTGTAACTTGTTAAACCTTGAAACAGCTGCGGGATTGTCAGATAGCTGCGGGATCAGGGCAGTTTCTGCAACTATGTTGCAAAACCTTATTTGAACAAGATACAATGTTTTGAAGACCACTACAAAGCATAACCAGACAATTTTGGACAATTTGAATCTATCAAAGCACTTGAGTTTTATCTTTTTTTTTCATTTTTTTTTTTTTATTGAATCAATTGAAGTGATGAAGTTTATTTTGTCTCCTATTTTTTTTTTTAACAATTCTTTTTCTGATCCTCCAGATCACACAGAGTGCAGGAGGAGAGCATACTCAAGAATTATTGTTTTGTTTTTTTTACTTAACAATCCTTTTTCTGATCCTCCAGATCACACAAAGTGCAAGAGGAGAGCATACTCAAGGATTATTAATTTTTTTTCCAGATGTAAGAAATAAGGTCTCCTAATTACACTTCCCCGGCAACGGCGCCAAAATGTTTAGTCAATTTAACGTCTTAAATTGCTCTACATAAATTATCAATCCGGGTATCGTAAACTGATGAAGTGTGGTGCACTATATGTGCTTAGTTAACCTTTCTCTTACTTCGTTGTTTTATAGTTTATGTTCAACTCTTCCTAAAACTCTGCTTCAAACACATGTGCTGTGTAAAGCACGATTAAGAAGTAGTCAGAAATAAGTCCAGAAAGTAGTCAAGCTCTAAGGTGACAAGTAAGAAAAACCACTTTAAAGACCAGTTATAATGTTCAACTCTTCCTAAAACTCTGCTTCAAACACATGTGCTGTGTAAAGCACGATTAGGAAGTTAGAAATAAGTCTAGAAAGTAATCAAACTTTAAACTTGCAAAGAAAGAGCTTGAAAGAAATAACTTGAAATGAAACTGAAAGCAAAGAACTTGAAATGACTTGAAAGTAAATGACCACTTCCAATGGCACTAGACACCATTCATGCTACTGCAAATAAAAGAAAAGAAAGTCACTTTTAAAACCAAAGATAATGATTATCTCTCCCTAATTCTCTACTTCTGCCATATGTACTATGCAAAGTATGATTAGGAAGTAGCTCAAGTTGAATTAGAAAAGTGATTAAAAATGAGAAAAATCTACTTTAAAGACTAGTGATAACGTTTTGCTCTTTCTAACTCTCTACTTCAGCCATATGTACTATGCAAAGTATGATTAGAAAGTAGTGAAAGATTAGTCTAAAAAGCACTCAAAGCCAACTGCAAGTTAGTGGTATTCTGATCCTTAAAAGATAACAGTTTATGATAAAAGATCATTCATGTGTTAGCAGAACTTTGAGAAATAAGACTAAAAATCAGCTATAAAAACAAAGGCAGCAGCTTGAACCTGTCAACTTCAAATACCATTAGTTTGTAAAGCAAATACATAAACATAAAAACAAATCCCGGGAGAAAATAAAATGCAATAATTCAAACTGTACAAGGCAGGGGCCCCCTTCTACCTATGAAATCAAAGCATACTTAAAATTGCATGAATGAAAATCTAATCTACCTTACATTCTACAAAGCAATATTTACAAAATGAAATCTAATCTACTTACATCCTAATATGCTCCATGACATCTACTTCACATCTCCTTCCATGTTGAGAACATCAAAGCTTTATTCAATTTCTTCAAAAGTGCAAAGTACAACAAATCTCTCCAAAGAGAGACTAAAAAGAGACTAACTAATGAAGGAGAGAGATCTCCTATTTATACAAAAAGATGAGAGCCATCTCATTAATGATAATCCATGAATATCTCCCTCTACCTCTAGAGTCCTAATCAAAATAGGAACTGATAAGACACATGTCTTTTAGAGTTACAATACAATTAGGAGATGTGACACATATCCTCATGATCCCATGATTCTTTCCAACCAAATTCGAATTTGGCCTTAGAGTGCCACATAAGGGTCTTCTAGAAGCCTCCTTTCAACCTACACATGTCAACAAACTCAACCCATTTGTTAGGTATAAGCATATGCACATTATTTTCTAATGTTTAACCACAAATTCACTTAAAAGGCTTAGAAATAATAAATATTGGAAAAACATAAAGGTAGCCCAATGATAATGAAAGTGGGATGAATGTGGTGACATAGTAGTGAAATGGAGGTGAAATGGAGGTGATATAATGGACATAATAGCGAAAGTGTAATGCAAATGAATGACATTTTCAAGACTCAACAACTGGTAATGGCAGATACATGGTAAATCTTGAGGGTGGAGACGAGAAAATTCATCAAGGTATTGGTGAAGAAATCCAGAGGAATCCAAGCTTGTTTAGAGCCTAGTGATTAGTTGACCAGTTTTGGCGGGATTATGCTAAAGCCTGGTAGTGTATGTTTCTTTGTTTAGGCCTAGGAACCCCTTGATCGGTAATGGTAGGATTTTAGTAAATCCTATTTGGGTAGGTGCTTGATTCAGGCCTATAAATCCCTTGACCAGTAATGGCAGGATATGTTGTAAAGCCTGAGGAAGCCTGATTATTTTTGTTGTGATTCCCACATTCATACTTGGATGTTGGCACATGGGTGATTGGCTGAAAGAAAGATTTGGTTCAGCCCAATCTATGGTCGGGTGATACGTGGAAGTCCCTGACTTGTGTAATAACCTCTAGGGTAAATTTTCATATAAACAACATAATAGGAACATAAATACAATAAACAGATCAACCATCAAAATCCATATATACATCAGTACTTTTGCACATGAAAATCAAGGGAATGAATTTTTTCGTTAATAAATGCAATGAACCAATTGGAGATGGGACTACCACGTTTTGCCCGACCATAGATTGGCTGAGCCAAGTCTCTCTTCAACTAATCACTGTCGTGCCATATTCCAAGCATGAATGTTGGATCTCATAGAACACATCAACCAAAACTCATACAGGGCTTCCAGAAGCCACCCACCTCAACCCATCAAAGAGTGATTCCACCTCACGATTGGACATCACCAAAAACCATCATCAGATTGGTCTCCATCCAAGCCTTCCAGGGCTTCCAGGGCTTCTAGATCGTTTGTCCAACCAAGGCTTCCAGAAATAGTAACTCAACCCACAGCTTATACAGGGTTTCTAGAGCGTTTGTCCAACCAAGGCTTCCAGGACTAGTAATTCAATCCACCAAGGGCTTCCAAAGCGTTTGTCCAACCAGGGCTTCCAGGACTAGTAACTCAACCCAAGCTGTTATAGGGATTCCAGAGCGTTTGTTCAACCAGGGCTTCTAGGACTAGTAACTCAACCCAAGCTATGGAAAAATGAGAACCAATCAAAACAAAGCAATGAAAGTAAACCCACAATCACCATGGCTATCTAGGAAATGGAAAGGCTAGGCAATCCACTATTGATCCAGGCAATCCTCCATGCCAATGACAAATCACAACCAAGAAACCACATGCATGTGCCATGCATTCCAAAACTACTGAACAAATCATACATGCAACTCGGTACTTGCAAGAAAATATGATGTAGTTGTTGATGTGATGCCTTCTTGCGCTTTCCTACTCTTCCTTTGCCTTCTTTCTCCAAGAGTCCAAGTATGCCACACCCTCCAAGAGTGCTCCAAGAAAACTCTAAGTAACCAAGAGTATGAGAGAGAGAGAAAGAGAATAATGAGAGAGCTCCAAAACTGAACTGACCAAGTCTTTTCCCACTGATCCTCATAAGCCTTTTTAATAATGAGGCCTCTAATTTCTTCATTTTCCATTATTTTCCTTCAATTTCCTTTCACATGCAAAATTTGACCTTTCACTTTCATTTTCTCCTATTTTCCATTATTTTCATAAATAAAATGCCAATTAATGCCTCATGCCTTTTCAAAGCCTTAGCCATTCCTTTTCCAATTTCCTTAACCATAGACAACCAAATGTACACCCACTAGGATGTCTTTCCCACCATTTAGCTTGGAATACGTGTCCCATCATCTGTGGTATTTATATATTTTTACATGGAATTTTCACTAGGGCTGTTACAGAACCATCCCCCTTGGGGGACATCGTCCTCTGTGTTCAATCACACATATATATAAACAACCCGCTGACAGAAAACATACTGCTCATGGAGCTTTATAACCCAGCTCGATGCAGTATTTACAATGAAAAATCTGCTCAAGACATAGCATCATGAAACATGACAACATACCGCATAGTGGAACTTTATAACATAGCTCATTACGGTATTTACAATGATCATCCTGCTTAAAAACTCATATGACATCATAACATCATGATAACATAACCACATGATAGCATAATAACATAACACTCATACCGTATAGTGGAGCCTTATAACACAACTCGTTACGGTATTTACATCCATACACGGGTGTACATATAAAAACCTCATCAAAATATATATACCAAAACATATGCCAAATAATATACCAAACATATATCAATCATACACTAATCATCATATAGCACCTATCAAAACATCATAAGGCATATGTCAAAACATCATATAGCATGTATGAACCAACATAAAGCATATACCAAATCATCATAAAGCATATATAAACCATCATAAAGCATATATCAATCACCATAAAGCATATACTAAACCAACATAAATCAAATACTAAACCATCATAAAGCACCTACCAAACCACCACAAGTAACCACCAAACCACCACAAGTAACCACCATACCACCATTTCAAGCTTATAATTCTTGTAGTTGATTTCAACTACCCAATCGGGCATTTCATGAATTCCTGTACCAAACACATAAATTCTATTAGATTTGAAATAATTTGAAAATAAAGTATCATCATACCTCATTGGTAGCTCGTTAATAAGGTACATTTTCAATCCTGTTCGCTTCCTGTCACAACAAGTCAAACTAGCATATTTGACCAAATCAACATATATAAAGATATCACATTAGGTTAGCTCAAACACAACCATGATAGATAAAAATCATAAATCACGTGTAATGATCATAAACCAAAATCATAGATCACATATAATCATCATATACCATAGTCATAAATCTCATGCATAATAAAATTGAATTAAAATACCAATACCTATCCTTCATCAATCCTTACTTCTACCTTTGTTCCTTTGTATAGACACCGGATCAGTTGCCACACCCAACAAACACCTAATGCCTTCTCCTCTACCAGTTGCACATACGCATAGTACACATTACACACATACAACCACACTTGACACACAACACCATGAAATACATGCACCTACACCTAATGTACAACACATACACCTACAGCCAGTGTACAACACAATGCATCCATCTATACTTGATGTGCAATACTACCCAATACATGTACCTAAACAAATTGCAACACAACGAATACACAGGATGCAATGCCACGACTACATGATGCACATACATAATACCACATGCCCATAACACAACATGGATGACATGCACACAATACCACACATACACCAATACCATATGTACAACATGTACATAGTACCATAGGTACACTGCACCACCTACACAAGGTGTGCACAACATCACATGTACATGGCACCACCTATACAACATGTACACAACGCCACATGTACACTACACCACTATACAATGCATACACAATACCACATGTACATAGTACCACATGCACGACATGTACGCGACACCACATGTACACAATGCCACATGCACGACATGTACCTAGCACCACATGGACACATCACCACTTGTACAATATGTACACAACACCACACGCACACAACACCACTTGTACAATCATGCACACCACACCATATGTACATAGTACCAATGTACCAATGTACCAGACGCACACAACACCACTTGTACATAGCATTGCACATCCAACACGTATATAGCATCATCTGTACACAACACTGCATATCCAACATGCACATAACACCATATGCACACAACACTGCATATCCATCATGCACAAAGTACAATATATACACAATACCGCATATCCAACATGTACATAGCACCATTTAAACCTAGTATTGAATATGTAACATGTAGGTTTTAACCTCGTAAAAGAATTACCTACATACGAATTCTAAAACACAGAAAATAAACAATGCGAGAGCATAACACATAAAACACATATACACATAGATTTTCCCCTAGATCCAAAAACCGGGTCTACTAGTTTGATTATTTTTCTTTCAATGTTACAATACATATTTATACATGCCAAAGCATCCAATACCATGGACCGAAAACCATCGCGTGCAAACCATGGACCGAAAACCATCGCGTCCAAAACCATGTGTGAAAATCATGCACAAAACCATAGGTAGGTCCACCCAACCTAACATAGTGTCCAAAACCAAAATTTTCCAGGGTTACCTGCACCCCTCAAACCCTCTATGACCCCCCCGCTACACAATTAGTGCAACGAACGGGGGGATTTTCCCCCCCTCTAACCCCCTGGTCAACTACGTGGGCCAGTCGTGGAAAGAATATAACAACCCAACATTCTCCCACTTGTTGTTTTCTTTCCATAGGGGGCCACAAGAGAGCTTAGTCATTTATCTAGCCCTGCAACGCCCATTGTTTCTCTACAACAAGAGAACTTCTCAGAGCTCATAGATTTTGTCAATGCATCTGCAGTATTCTTCAAAGTGTCCACCTTTACTAGCAACACCTTTTTCTCTTCTATCATATCCCTCACAAGGTGATATTGAACATTAATGTGCTTTGACTTTGAATGATATGTAGGGTTCTTTGCCAAGAAAATTGCACTTTGGCTGTAATAGTATATCCTTATAGCTCCCTATACTAACCCCATACTTCAACACAATCTCTGCAACCAAACTGCTTCCTTGCTTGCAAGAGTGGCTGCCATGTATTATGCATCTGTAGTTGATAGTGCCACTACAGATTGTTTCTTACTCATCCAACTGACTGCACCTCCAAATAGGTTAAACACATACCCACTTGTAGATCTTCTTTGATCCAGATCTCCAGCTTAGTCTACATCAACAAAGCCATGAATATCCAACACTCTGTCCAATCCTGGTCTTCCTTGGTAGAAAAAACCATAATCTCTAGTGCCACACAAATACCTGAAAACCCGCTTCACTGCTGTCCAGTGCTCCTTCCCTGGTTTTGACATAAACCTGCTCAATACTGCATGTGCAATGTCTGGTCTAGTACAAAGCATTGCATACATCAGGCTACTGATTGCACTTGCATATGGAACATGGGACATGTCTTCTTCTTCTTCTTGTGTCTTGGGACACTGTTCAACAAATAACCTCATACCTACAGGAATAGGAACCTTCATTGATTTACTATCTTGCATATTAAACCTCTGTAATATTTTCTCGACATAATTCCTCTGGTTTAACCAGAGCTTCCTCTTTGTCCGATCTCTTTTAATTTCCATGCATAAAATATAGTTTGCAGCACCAAGATCTTTCATTTCAAATTTGGAGGACAATTGGGTATTCAAATCCTGGATAATTTCTTTGTCATTTCCAACTAGCAACATATCATCCACATACTAGACCAGATAAATAACATGGTCACCAATTAATTTAAAATACACACAGTGATTTGCTTTGCTTTTGGTGAAGCCAAGTCCCCGTATAAATGTATCAAATTTCTGATACCACATCCTTAGTGACTGTTTTAACCCATATAGAGACTTCTTTAACTTTCATACCAGTTCTTTCTTACCCTTCACCATAAAGCCTTCAGGTTGCTTCATGTAGATTTCCTCTTCTAGATCCCCATGAATAAATGTTGTCTTCACATCCATCTGTTCTACCTCAAAATCAAAAGCAGCAAAAACAGATAAAAGTAACCTAATAGAAGTTATCTTGGCAACAAGAGAAAAAATATCACCAAAATCAATTCCCATCACCTGGGAATAACCTTTTGCTACCAATCGAGCTTTGTATTTCTCCACCTTTCCTTCTGCATTTGTCTTCTTCTTGAACACCCATTTACTTCCAATGGGTTTCCTTCCAGCCGACAACTCCACCAAATCCCAAGCCTCATTTTTGTGCAAAGATTCCATTTCATCAACCATGGCCTCTTTCCAATGTTTGCCATCCTCTAAATCTACTGCTTCATTCATAGTTCTGGGATTATCGTCAGTAATAGATAAAGCAAAATTTGAATAGAAAGCAGATGGACTATACCTTTTGGCTGCCTTCTTTCTCGAACTGATCTTCTCACACCCAGAGTTTGTGGCTCTTCATCTTCTGATTCCTCCTTTATTGTAGAGTCTGATTCTTCCTCCTTAAGCTCAAACTCTATCTTCTCAGGTTGCTTTGGTTGGACTTCATGTTTAATAAAATCTTTGACCTCTCTGAACACCACATCTTGGCTGTACACAACCTTCCTTGTTACTGGGTTCCAAAGCTTATAACCCTCTAAACCATCCTTATACCCAATAAAGATGCACATTTCAGATTTACTATCCAACTTTTTTCATTTCTCCTTTGGAACATGTACATATGCATCACATCCAAATACCCTCAGATGTGAAAGAGAGGGTTTCTTACTAGTCCATACCTCTTATGGAGTCTTATCCTCCAACCCTGATGAAGGTGATTTGTTGACCAGGTAACATGCTGTCTCCACCGCCTCTACCCATAATTCCTGTCCTAACTTGACACCACTGAGCATGCTTCTTTCCCTTTCCATCAATGTCTTGTTCATTCTTTCTGCAACTCCATTTTGCTCAGATGTGTATGGAGTAGTATTCTGTCGTGCTATACCACACTTCTTATAGAATTCTTCAAATTCCTTACTGCTAAACTCTCCACTGTTATCTGTCCTCAACACCTTTATCTTCTTCTCTATCTAGTTTTCCACCAAAGCCTTAAATTCTTTAAACCTGTCAAAGAATTCAGATTTTTTCTTAAGAAAATATATCCATGTATTCCTTGAGAAGTCATCTATAAATGATACATAGTACACAGACTTACCCAGTGATGGGACCTTCACAGGTCCAAACACATCAGTGTGCACAAGTTCTAATATCTGTTTCGCCCTCTTACCACCAGAGGGGAAACTCACCCGATTCTACTTCCCATATACACAATTTTCACAGAAATCAAAATCCAGAGAGCTATTATTCATACCTTCTACCATACCTTTACCATGAAGTATTCAAAGGCCCTTCTCTCCCATATGTTCAAGCCTTTGATGCCACAACATGGTCTTCTCTCCAGAGACCACTAGATTTTCTGCTCCACTTTCAGGAACCACAGAGTTGTTGCACCCATCAACAACAGTGCTACCTTACATCTTGTACATAATTCCAATCTAAACTCCCTGCATCAATACCAGTGCTCCTCGAACCATCTTGCACGTATCCTTCTCGAACACTACTTTTACACCTGCATCATCCAGCTTGCTTACAGAAATCAGATTTCTGGCCAATGCAGGAATATGCAGAACACCCGGAAGTGTTCTAACCCTTCCACCTTGCGGCTTCAACTTTACTTTTCCACGACCAATGATTCTAGTTTTCCTATCATCCCCTAAGAAGACATTACCACCATCGTATTTCTCATACTCTCAAAACCACTCTCTATGGGGAGTGAAGTGAAAGGATGCACCTGAGTCAATCAACCATGCTTCATGATCTACATGTGTACTTGAAGAAGCCAAGTACACATCCCCACCTTCATCTGAGATGGTTTTCACCTCTACAGAAGGAGCATCATCAGATCCCTTTCCTTTATCAGGAGCTTTAGATTTACAGTCCCTTTTGTAGTGCCCTTCCTTTCCGCATTTCTAGCACACCACCTTTACAGGTTTTCCTAGAGATTTAGATCTCCCTCTAGATTTAGATCTCCCACTTGATGACTTATTTTTGTTTCTGTTCTGGGACCGTCCTCGTACAGAAAAGGCATCACCATTCTAGCTCTCCATATTTTTCCTTCTCATCTCCTCCGTCAGCAAGGATGAACTATTTCATCTAACTGCAAGGCAGTTGCATTGCTACCTATTACAATAACCAGACTATCCCACAAATTTGGTAGAGAACACAACAAACTGATGCACTTATCTTCATCTCAAATTTTAATATCAACATATAATAACTGACTTACCACAGTATTAAATGCGTTCAGATGTTCTATCACCGAGTCTCCATATTTCATCCTTAGGTTATACAGCTTTTTCCGTAAGAACAGTTTATTCACCAGAGACTTAGATTGGTACAGAGTCCCTAACTTGTCCCACAAAGCCTTCATCGTAGCTTCCCCTGATACATTCAGAAATACTGAATCTGAGACACACAATCGTATTGTGCTCTTAGCCTTCCGATCCAACTTCTTCCATTCTTCATCAGACACTCCCATTGGTTTAGTACCTGGATCTATTGTGACCCACTAATCTTTATCCACCAACAGATCCTCCATCTTGAGTTTTCATAACTCAAAACTCTGACCATTAAATTTCTCGATCTCTATATTTCCACTGGTTGCCATCTTCTTTCACCACCAGAATCGACCCCTCAGATCTCCCAATGAACAAGGTCTACCACAAGCCCGAGCGAAACCCCTTAGCAATAAAGGCGTCCCCTTGAAGCCAAAATAACTCTGATACCAAATTTAGGTTTTAACCTCGTATAGAAATTACCTGCATATGAATTTTAAAACACAGAAAATAAGCAATGCAAGAGCATAACACATAAAACACATATACACAAAGATTTTCCCTTGGATCCCAAAGCCGGAACTACCAACTTGATTTTTCATTATTTTCCTTTCAATGTTACAATACATATTTATACATGCCGAAGCATCCAACACCATGGAACGAAAACCACCGCGTCCAAAACCATGGACCGAAAACCATCGCGTCCAAAACCTTATGTGAAAATCATGCACAAAACCATGGGTAGGTCCGCCCAACCTAACATAGGGTCCAAAACCAAAAGGGCGCTGCCCCGAACCCCATAGAGTGGGGTTACTTGCACCGCTCAAACCCCCTGTGACCTCCCTGCTATGCAATCAGAGCAACGAAGGGGGGGCTCCGCCCCCCCTCTAACCTCTCGGTTAACTACGTGGGCTAGTAGTGGAAAGAATATAACACAACCCAACATAACATTCATACAACACTATTTGTACCATCCTGTACATAACACTGCATAAACACCATGTACACACACTATATATACACAACATCGCATGTGCACACATCATATATGAAATATGTACAACATATATAGTATATGAACAATAGTAGTACCACACATCCAAAACCATACTGTCCTTACCAAGAAACCTTGCTTTTGGTATCTCATCCATGCTTATCCTAGCATGCCGAAGACCACACTACTTTCACTTTGTTGATGTATCCTTCAACATTACATGTTATAACATAAGCATAGGCATTATACAAGTATACAATATCAAATCATATCCACATGATACTGACCTCGTATATTTGTCATGACTATTCTTCCCAATTGATTCCTCATAAGACCAGGAACCTCTTCATGTTGTTCTCCTGCATAAGCAATCATTCCTCCAGAAGAATGATCCCTGAAAACCCCGTTAGACAGTAACATAGATACATGGATACATACATACATATATAAATGTTAGCACAAAACAATCATGATCCTGTCAGACAACGACATACATTCATACATGTATACATATATAAACTTCAACATAATCATGATCAAAAAATAATTACCAGATAACATAAGGTCTAGGTTAAGAGAAATTCCTTATTTATGCACAGGCATTGAGAGAAATAGTTCCCAACATAGCCAAAGCATATGACACCTCTGATCCATTTACTTTACCTTTCTCATGTCTGAACTACTTCTGTCCATTTACCACAATGGACCCAACCGGTCCAACCAACTGTCATAGTCTTACCTTCCGTTGTGCTTACTCATACACCAAGCTCCATTTGAGTCTTACATCACCTCTTGGGTACCACATAGCTCTCCTCGAGCTACAGTAACTTTCCTCTTTCCCAACCAATTCCCAAGACTCAAAACATAAAAGGCAAGACAAGAAACAAACAAGAAGAAGACCATAAAAACCAATAACAACATGACTCTGCAAACAAAGTGGTATGGCCATACACTAGACATAAACAAAGCCGCAAATCAAGCTCAACAATTCATAATAGGCCAGAAGCACAAGAATTACAACAAACACCATGACTCAATCCCCATGGTTCTCAAGGAAATCTCAATCCGAGTCTTCTTCAAGATTTCATGGAAACCTCTCTTGTCACGCAACTCCCTTCATCATGCTCACACATGTCAACAACATGTTCCAAATATCAAGACAATCATATTTATCAATTTGAAATCAACTTTTACAAACAATCATGTCATAATCCATAGTCATTAGACATAATGCTACAACTATCAACTACATTCAAGTACATATCAACTGTCTCAACACATACATGTTAGTACAATCATCTTAAAACAAAATCATTTGAACACATACTCATATTAAGCAATTCATCAATCACTCAACCACTTGCAAACATACCATGTTAAATAAATCAACTAGGCACCAAACACTCAAACACCGAATAGATGTCATAATCAAACAACCAATTATCAAATATACGACATAAGAAAACTCATACCTTAATGTATATCAGGGGAGACTATCTTGTCTACACAATAAAGCTAGGTTAGCATGATACAAATTTACAACACATCATCTCAAGCACTCATAAGATCATGATATCCATAAAAATATCTAACTAACATGTTCACATCGTAAACTCATAAACAATTATCATTCACACATATGCAAAGTCAATCTAGATTAGTATGACACCATCTCACAAATATGCCGGTTCATACCTGAATATCGCAACCATAACCATTTGCCTAGGTCAAACCAAGTTAACAAAATACATATAACATCAAGATCTTCGATGCAATGAACATAACCATCACACATATGACCAATCCAAATTACGACATCAAGATCTCAATGAAATAACTCTCATCATCTAGTTAATAGCATATAAAAACAATAAGTTATATACCATGCTCATCAACAACATAAAACCAAATCATCAAGCTAACTGTCATATAACAATCAACAAGTTAACGTATAACATACTCATTAACAACATATAGCATAATCATTGGGTTATCTAATATAAAACAAAAATATTAATGCATAAAACTATAGGTTACTATCATTCTTGACTATCCTACACATGTGCATATAACTACACTAATCAATCAACATCTATCATGAATGTAACCATAACATCAAAAGACATGTACATAAGCCTAATGTATATAAATCCTTAACTTACATACCTGCATGTCAAACATACAATACGTGTATGACGATCTGCTCCTACCCCAAAGTCCAATGTTGCAACCTCATTATAATGATCTGCATCTCCTTGCTCTATCTCAACTATCTCATTAGAATCCTAACAACCAATAGGATCATGGTGACCTAAATTGCATACAATGACTTCACAAGGCATGTTTGACCTACTATTCAAACTATAACCAAGACCATAAATGCATAACAACTGCATATAGACATATAACACATGAGTGAAGAAACATACACACACCATTCTAGCTAGAGTCCAGTCATCAATGCATGACCATATCAACTACACAAACCATGAACTCATGCATGATAACAACCATTACTCCATTGTTCACATTTCCACATGCAACCAACAGTATGCATAAGCAATTCCAAACCAACTACACCTATGCATAAATGCATGTAGTCAAACATAAGCGATCAATTCTTGTAATCAATCTACAAGACTCATACATGTAATCAAAATATTCAAAAATGTAACCTAACATACAAGGATGTAAGTAGGTATCATGAAATCAACATGTAAGCGACATATAATTCATACACAGTCAGTCACATGTTCCAAAAATCAAGACATCGTGTCTATTAATTTGATATCAGCTTTGGTCAACACTAACAACCTATAAGCATACCCCCTTACTATCCATGGTCCACACTAAGGTAGAAGGAGGAAGCTACTATAATGGTCCGATCTCCAATGTCCAATTATGGAAATGGGATCTCCAAATCTCTATTAAATTTAACCATACTTGAAAAGAAATTGATTTTTATTTCTCATACATTTGTATGAGACTAAGTCAAAAATATTTCACTTATTCCACTTGTAACATCATAATTAAAAACATGCCACTTTTCCATTTCCTTACATGCAACTTTTCAAATTCCTTGCATGCAACCTTTCAAATTCCTTGCATGCAACCTTTCAAAAACATTACATGAAAATATGCATAGATAATCTACATCCATATTATCATACTACAATAATATTACATTTAAAAAAAACATTTTTGTCAAACAATTACCATACTTTTACATTTTCTTCAAACAACTATTATACTATTACATTTGCATGTAATCATTTCTTCAAACACTTTACATGGAAACTAATATAGAAAACTATTTGCATACAAGTAAGCATATATCAACTACATAAATACTATTACACATCAATACTATCCCAAACCACAAACAACATACTCATTGGGGCATTTTATCAAACAGTTTGTATGCAATTAATCATTGAACCATTTAAGCATTTCATCAAACACTTTGCATGCAAACTAATATAGCGAATGATTCAATGCATATATCCTAAACTGTAGTAGTACAAGTTATGGGAATTGAACCATATGATCAGTGGAATTATTCCTGACTATGGTTTAAGATCATATGGAATTATTCTTGACTATGGTTCAAGTTTCAGCTTTTGAGATTTCATAGATGAAAAGTTATAACAACATACCAACACAATCCTATTTGGTGCATAATTCTAGGAGTACCGAGAAAGCTCGATTTACACTGGTCATATATCCTAAAATATAGAGAATAAATGTCTGAAATTTTGATCACAATATAAGAGGGATTGCCTCTCATTTTGGAAAAACTTTCAGCGCCTGAGAGTTCCCAGAATAAAATTTATAACAAAAATTTCAGCGTGACCTGTTTGAGACCTGATTTTAGGAGCATTCAGAAGGCTCGACTCCCTCTGCTCATATCTCCTAAATATTGTGACCCAATATTTAAACTTTATACCACATAATCATTGGTATTTCCCCTCAATGTGGACGATTTTTCAGCTTTTGAAAGCCTACAGAAGAAAAGTTATTGCAAAAAAGCCAACGTGACTTGTTTAAAGGTGCATTCAGGAAAGTCAAATTCCTTAGATCATAATTCCTAAATTATTGTGAACCAATATCTGAACTTTTTACCACATTATCAGTGGGATTTACCTTTAGTATGGACAAATTTTCGACTTCTAATATTCCACAAAAGAAGAGTTATAACAGAAATGACAGAAAGGTCTAAAATTTAACCTTTGTTCTTTATTTTACCTATGATAGAGCCCATCTAGTCCAAGTGTTTGAACCATGCTCTGATACCACTCTGTAACAAACTCCAGGGTAAATGTGCATATAAACAACATAATAAGAACATGAATACAATAAAAAAATCAGCCATCAACATCCATATATACATCAATACTTTTGGACATGAAAACCAATGGAATGAATTTTTTCGTTAATAAATGCAATGAACCAACTGGAGATGGGACTACCACGTTCCACCCGACCATAGATTGGCTGAACCAACTCTCTCTTCAGCCAATCACCCGCATGCAATATTCCAAGCATGAATGTGGGATCTCATAGAACACATCAATCAAAACTCATCCAGGGCTTCCAAAGGCCACCCACCTCAACCCATCAAACAGTGATTCCACCTCACAGTCGGACATCACCAAAAACCTCATTAGATTGGTCTCTATCCAAACCTTCCAGGGCTTCCATAGCATTTGTCCAACCAAGGCTTCCATAACTAGTAACTAAACCCACAGCCTATACAAGGCTTCAAGAGTGTTTTTCCAAACAAAGCTTCCAGGACTAGTAACTCAACTCGCCAAGGGCTTCTAGAGCGTTTGTCCAACCAGGGCTTCCAGGACTAGTAACTCAATCCACGCTATTATAGGGCTGCAAGAGAATTTGTTAAACCAGGGCTTCCAGGACTAGTAACTCAACCCAAGCTATGGAAAAATGAGAACCAACCAAAACAAAGCAATTAAAGTAAACCCACAATCACCATGGCTATCCAGGAAATGGCAAGGTTAGGCAATCCACTATCGATCCAGGTAATACTCCATGCCGATGACAGATCACAACCAAGAAACCACATGCATGTGCCATGCATGCCAAAACTAGTGAATAAATCATACATGCAACTCGATACTTGCAAGAAAATATGATGTAGATGTTGATGTCGATGCCTTCTTGGGATTTCCTACTCTTCCTTTGCCTTCTTGCTCCAAGAATCCAAGTATGCCACACCCTCCAAGAGTGCTCCAAGAAAACTCTAAGTAACCGAGAGTATGAGAGAGAGAGAGAGAGAGAATAATGAGAGAGCTCCAAAACTAAACTGACCAAGTCTTTTCTCACTGATCCTCGTAAGCATTTTTATTAATGAGGCCTCTATTTTCTTCATTTTCCATTATTTTCCTTCAATTTCCTCCTCACATGCAAAATGTGACCTTTCACCTTCCTTTTCTCCTAATTTCTATTATTTTCATAAATAAAATGCCCATTAATGCCTCATGCCTTTTCAAAGCCTTAGCCATTACCTTTGCCAGTTTCCTTAATCGTAAACAACCAAATGAACACCCACTAGGATGTCTTTCCCACCATTAAGCTTGGAATATGTGTCCCATCATCCATGGTATTATATATTTTTAGATGGAATTTTCACCAGGGCTGTTACAACTTGGTTGGCTTTTGTATATGTTAATAAGAGATCTTTTCCCCTTGTATTTAATGAGTATTTATAATTTGTATTATGTGGCTTTGATGGTTGTTCTATCATTGTTATTATTTTGGTTATATGTTGGTTATAAGCATGGTTTTATGACAGACTTTAGTTATGTATCTCATCATGTTTTGATTAGTAAATGAATGGTTAATAAGTGTATGACCTAATAGATGATATTGAAACTATTATGAGAGGGCATTAGAACTTCTTGATGATTCTTAGATAAGTATCATATCTCTATGTTTTGGTTTGATTTCATGACTTGTAGGTTACATGTTTTCAATGTTTTTCCCAAAATTTATGACATGGTTTGGCCTTCTTAGGTCAAGTTCTTGTCTAAGTTTTATGTTAAAGGATTTGTCTTTATGTTGTTTATTGTTCTGGAAAGTGTCATCAAGTTCTTGGCAATGGTATGGAGATTAGCCTTGAAAAAGGTGGCTCAAATTCCGCCTTTGCAGGCATAGAAATAGGAAATTGGAATTGCAGTCGCTCCCTTACAAGTTTATGCATGTGACTAGAGGCCTACAACCAAATTTATGGAGTGTTATGCCTGTCACTGGGAGTTTAGGTTAGTGAGAAAGCAATTTGACTCAATGTTTGGGCACCTAGAAGGGTGGTTTAGCTCTTGGGGGTCCTGTAGCTCCTGAGGAAGGTTAGTAAGGTTTCATTTCGTCAACTCCATTTCCTTAAGGTAATATTGGAGGTCTCGTAATGTCATAGTAACTCTAGGCTTTCATGTTTAGCTTGGTAGGCCAGTGGAAGTTGGTAAATGTGGAAGGGGTGGTTACAGGGTGGTATCAATGTGGGTTTTTGTTCTCTTTGGGTGATATTTGATACCACAGAGTGGTATCAGAGCATGTTGTGCTCTCTTTAGGTAATATCTAATACCACAAAGTGGTATCAGAGCTCCTAGGTTCTAACACTTGGACTAGATCGGCATAATGTGTCCATCATGCATGAATTTTAGTTATTTATGTGATTGTTATGCATGCATCGTGGTGGTCATTATGAATTTTCTGTCATCATGATGTTGTTGGTAGGTTATCATGCTAATGTGTTGGCTGAAATAGAGCAAGAGAAGTAGGTCATTAAAGTAAGGTGGCGACACTGGACCTCGAGGTTAGAACAACTCGTCATACAAGTTTGTATGTTGGGCATGTAGGTAAGGTAGTTAATGGTTGTTATATACATTATGGTTATGTACATGCTTGTCATTCTATTATTGTCGTGGCTAAATGCATGATAGATGCTAGTTGATCAGTACTATCATATGCACATGTGCTGGATAATCATGAATGGTAGTAACTTGTTGATTTTATGCATTGCGGTCATACACATGATGATTATGGTCATTGAATTTAGGATCTTGATGTTATATGTATCGTACTAATATGGACTGACTTGTGCATATGTGATAGCCTCCCCTAAGATACATTGAGGTATGAGTTTGATTATGTTGTCTATGTCATTCATCTAACATGGTATGTTTATAGGTTTTTTAATTATTTGATTAAGTGCATGATATGAGCATGTGTCTATAAGAATACATGAAGGAATGATCTTTTTTTAAGATGGTTGTACTAACTTAATATGTTCTGTGACAGTTGATATGCACTTGCGTGCAAGTGGGTGCTAGTTGTATTAATATTCTTATGACTGTTAGTTGATTATGACATGGTTATTAGTCTTGGTAAAGGTTGATTTCAAATTAATAGATATAATGTATTGATATTTGGAACGTGGTTGACATGTGTGAATAGTTGTAGGGCAACATGTTTGGTATTAGCATGACAAGGTAACCATTGATTTGTTTATATAACTAAGAGTTGGGTGATGGGATAGCACATAATAAGACTCAATCACAACAAGGTAAAAGGTAAAAGAAATTGATTGGGAGAGAATTCATTTGGTTATGCTTGGAAACCACATTTCCAAATGAATGAGTGGTTGCATGGATACATGAAGTCTTCTTAATCTTGATTTTGTATGACATTATGTGGATATATGCTATTTTCATGAACATATATTGGACATGTATAAAAAATGGTTTCCAGTTGCAGATGGATTCGTAAAGGAGTTGGATTTCCTTGAGAAATGATATATGTACATATTGAGTTACAAGGAAGCCTGCTTAGCACAACAAGGTAAGATAATTGGTATATTGTATATTTATTTATGCAGTAACAATTATGTGTCTATGGGAGTATGATGCAAGGGATTGCATGGAAAAAGAGACTGCAATGAAATCTTGAAGAAGGCTCCGGTTGATCTTTCCCTTGGAGGCATTGGGAACCCATGGGGATTGAGTCATGGTGTTTGTTGGGAGTTTTTTGCTTTTTCTATTTTGCGATTTGTCTGTGCTTGTTTTGGAAAGTCATGGGAAAGGTAACATGAAAGGTATAGTAAATGGATTTGAGGCCTCAGATGCCTTGGTTATGCCGGGGACTATTGTTTCAATGTTGTGCATGGATAAAGGGAGTTCTCTTAAGCTTGACCTTATTATATATGGTATTTTTGTTGTGATCATTATTATTCTAATGTATATATATGTGTATATATATGTTTGTATGCCATTGTCTAACATGGTCATCAGGGATCATGATTTCTTCCTGCTAATGTTTATATATATTTGTGTGTGTGTGTGTGTTGTTATCTAATAGGGTCACGAGGGATCATTCTGGTGGAAGAAGGATTGCTTATACATTGAATGACATGATGAGGTTCCTACCTATGAGGAATCAAGTGGGAAGAGTAGCCCTGACAAATCTATGAGGTCTGTATCAGGTGGGTATGAATTGATACTATGTGTTTATATTATGCCTATGTTTATGTTATGGATAGAAAACGCTGAGGAATACATCAACATAATGAAAGTAGTATGCTCTATGGTATATTGGGATAAGCATGAATAAGACATTAGAAGTAAGGTTGCTTGGTAAGGTTAGTGTGGTATTAGGATGTGCAGTATTGGTGTTGTGTACATGTAGCATATTTAGTATTGTGTACATAAGGTGTTGCGTGCATGTTACATATCTGATATTGTGTACATATAATGTTGTGTGTATGTTGCATGTGCTGTACTAGGTATAGATGGTGCTATGTACATGTTGTATATGTGGTTCTATGTATAGATGGTGTTGGACTGTACATACGGTGTTGTGTTTATATGGTGTTGTGTACATGTTGTACATGTGGTGTTATGTACATGTGGTGCTATGTGCATGCTGTACATGTGGTGTTGTGTGCATGTGGTATTGTGTACATGTTGTACATGTGGTGTTGTGTGCACATGGTGCTATGTACATGATGTGCAGGTGGTGTTGTGTACATGTGGTGTTGTGTACACTTTGTGCAGGTGGTGTCGTGTACATGTGATGTTGTGTACACATTGTGTAGGTGGTGTTGTGTAATGTGGTGTTGTGTGCATGTTGTGCAGGTGGTGTCTTGTACATGTGATGTTGTGTACACATTGTGCAGGTGGTGCTATGTACAAGTTGTATTGTGTATATGTTGTACATTTGGTATTGTTGTACATGTGGTTTAGTGTGCATGTCGTACATGTTGTGTTGTTCACATGTGGTACTATGTATGTGCATTGTGTAGTTGTGGTATTGTGACATGTGTAGTTATTATGTTGTACTCTATGTACTTATATGGATTGTGTTGTACAATGGGTGTAGGTGTATGTATTGTGTTGTACATTGGGTGTAGGAGTATGTATTATGTTGTGTTGTACACCAGGTGTAGATGTATGTAATGTGTGGTGTTGTATGCTGCATGTGGGTGTGTGTGTGATGTACGCTGTGTATGTATACATGGTTGAAGAGAATAAAATGCACTCACTGCTTACCAGGTGTGGTAACTGATTCAATGTGTGTATGGAAAATACAAAGAGAAAAGGTAGAAACAAAGAACCGATTGAAGGATAAGTATAAGTATTTTATTTCAGTTTCATTATGTGTGTGATCTATGGCTCTGATTTATGATGGTTACATGTGGTTTATGATTATGATATGATGGTTGCATTTTGAGCTAACCAGATGTGATATGATTATACATGATGATTTGATTGAAGAGTTACTTTGACTTGTTGTGACAAGAAGCAAACAAGATTGCAAATGTACCTTATTAACGAGCTACCAATGAGGTATGATTTGAATTTATTCGATTTGTTTTGAATCTAATGGAAATTATGTGCTTGGTATAGGAAAGCATGGAAAATGCTGAATTGGGTGGTTGGAACTGGTTGCAAGAGAATCAACAACAATGAAAAAAGGGAATGCAACAGGAAGTAGTATGATGGTAAAGAACTTCAAGAGAAGGACCATTGTGGGACACTGGTACCCAATAGTGGCCATTGATTTCCATGAGCAAGCTATGATCGGTATGGTGGTTTTGAGGCAGAGATATGCCTTGATCGATATGATGGTTTTAAGGCAAAAAAATGCCTTAGTTGTTGGACCTTTCGATGCGAGGAAACATTTCCAAGGGATGGATCACTTGGGAAAGGGTATTCTGGGGAACTTGGAAGGTGAGTGACTGCACGAAAGGGGGTGACCAAATTTCCTGAGGGACCGCATAGTAGAGAAGGGAAGACCGGGGAATCAATTTATTTTGGTCATTAGCATTGCCAGATGGAATGATATGCACATTGGGAGTGTGCCATGGAACAGTGAGTCGGTAACTGTTCACTGAGAGAATAAGTGGAACAGGATCGTAGCGCTGGACATTGGATGAAGGTTTGAATTTTGCAGTGGATCTTGTACTTCCTAGGAAGGGGGTGAATCCTAGTATTACTTTGAGTGTGGAGGTGTTAGCCTCTGGATTCCCTTTTTGTGAATGAAGGCATCATATCATTTTATTTGCTGGTTGAGAAAATATGAATATGTATTTATATTTATATTATTGTAAATATTGTAATGAGTTGTGTTATAAAGCTCTAGTAAGTAGTATGTTTGTTACATTGGTCTTGGTTTCCAAAAATGGTTTATTTTAAATACTACATCGAGATGGATTTATAAAGCTCCATGGGCATTATATTCTAGATTTCAGTGGTCTTGCTAGTCATATGTGTCATGGAACACCAAGGACAATGTTCCTCTAAGGAAGAGGGGTCTATAACAAACTTGAGTTAAAAGTTCATTTAATAAAGTTAATAAAGGAAAAATAACACAAAGGTCATGGGACACGTATTCCAAGCTGAATGTTGGAAAAAAAATCATAGGTGGTGTTCATTTGGTGTATTATTGATAAAGGAAATTAGCAAAGGCTTTGTAAAGGAAAAGAGGTATTAATTGGCATTTATTTATGAAAATAAACACAAATAGGAGAAAAGGAAGTTGAAAGGTCAAAAATTTGCATGTGAGGGAAATTAAAGGAAAAATAGAGGAAAATAAAGAAAATAGAGGGCTCAATGATACAAAGGCTTCTAAGGATCAATTCATGGCATTTGTTAGTTCTGTTTTTAGCTCTCTCTATATTCTCTATCTCATACTCTTGAACATTTAAAGAATTCTTGGACCACTCTAGCATTGGAGAAAGGAAGGCAAAGGAGGGACAAGAATGCAAAGGGAAGCAAGGATAAAGCAAGGAAGAGTTGGATCAAGTAACTACAATGAAATTCATTGCGGGTATCGAGTTGCATGTATGGTGTGATGGGGTTCTTTCATTTGGTTGTGATTTGGATTGCCGGATGGTTTTGGAACCAGGTGAGGTGGTCTTAGGAAAATTCCCAAGGGCCTAGAAATCCCTTGATTGATAATGGAAAAATACGCAGTAATGCTTGAGGGTGAAGATAGGAAAATTCCTCAAGTTATTGGTGAAGCAATATGGAGGCATCCAAGCTTGTTTAGGGCATAGTGATCCCTTGACCGATTTTGGCAAGATTGTGGTAAAGCCTAGTAGTGTATGTTTATTTTCTTGGACCTAAGAATCCCTTGATCGGTAATGGAGGAATTGGGGTAAATCTTGGTTGGGTAGGTACTTTCTTCAGGCCTAGAAATCCCTTGACTAGTAATGTCAAGATATGAAATAAAGCTTAAGGAAGCCCTGGTTGTTTTTGTTGTGAGTACCACATTCATGCTTAGAATATGGCACGTGAATGATTGGCTAAAACAAAGATTTGGCTCAACCTAATCTATGGTCGAGTGGTACATGGAAGTCCTGACTTGGTTGGATTTTTCAAATGTAAATAAGAGCCCTTTTCCCCTTGTATTTAATGAGTATTTATACTTTTTATTATGTGGATTTTATGGTTGTTCTGTCATTGTTATTATTCTAGTTATATGTTGGTTATAAGTATGGTTTTATGATAGACTTTAGTTATGGTTCTCATCATGTTTTGATTAGTAAATGAATGGTTAATGAATGTATGACATAATAGATGATATTGCAACTATTAAGAGAGGGCATTAGACCTTTTTGATGATTATAAGATAAGTATTAGATCTCTATGTTCAAATTTTCATTATGACTTGTAGATTACATGTTCTCAATGTGTTTTACAAAATGTATGTCATGGTTAGGTCTTGTTAGGTTAATTTATTGTATAACTTTTGTGGTAAAGGATTTTTCTTTATGTCATTTATTGTTCTAGAAAGTCTCATCAAGTTCTGGGTAGTGTTCTAGAGATTAGCCCTGAAAAGGTGGCTCAGTTTCTGCGGTCACATGCACAGAACTAGGAATCTAGGACTGCAATCGCTCCCTTGTAGGCTTATGCATGCAAATAGAGGCCTACAATCGAATTTATGTGGTGTTATGCTTTCAGCTGGATATTCAGGTCAGTGAAAAAGAAATATGACTCAAGGTTTGGGCACCTGGAGGGGTGGTTTAGCTCTTGGGGGCCTTGTAGCTCCTGAGGAAGCTCAATAAGGTTTCACTTTGTCGACTTTATGTCCTTAAGGTAATATAGGAGGTCGGCTCATGTCATAGTAACTCTCTCTTTCATGTTTACCTTGATAGGCCAATGAAAGCGGGTAAATGTGGGATGGATGGTTACACCACCCCCCCTTTACCAATTTTATGCTATCCTGGTGTTGAGACTATTATGAATCAACTAGAAAGAGAAATACGAAAGTTCCTTTGGGAAGGGGGCGGGAGAATAGTAAAAAAAAATCCATTTGAAAAATTGGCCAATTCATGTTACCAAACTACACGGGGGTCTACGCATCAGTGATCCCATTGTCACAAACTAGGCAGTGGGTGAAAAGTTGGCCTGTCATTTGATTACTCATCTTGAAGATTGGTGGTCAAAAGTTTTTTAAGTCAAATATTGATAGCCAGGAAGATATTGAAGCTTTAGAAATCTACAACCCATTGTTAGTATTGCCTATCTGGGAAATTATCTCCTATGTGGCCTCATTAATACATAGCAATGCCTACTAGATTCCAGGAAGTGGAGATCATATCAGTATTTGGACAACCTCAATCATAGGAAAACCACCTATGGCGGATAATGGATCTAATTCCAATCAAAGAAGTCCTTGGAGCACAAGCTATAACCCTATTAGTAGAAATCTCATTGTGGGACACAAGTGGAAAATGAATTGATTGGGATCTTCATGGGATAACTAATCATTTAACCTCTTGAATGTCACTCTCAAAAGAATGATTGGTTGGATGTGCCTCGTGGAGTAAGAAAGTTGAAGATAGATTGGGATGGAAAAAGTCCTCTTACTCAGTTAAGAGAGGCTATGCATTTTTTATTTTTTATTTTTTATGTTGGCCTCCTTCCCCCAAAATATTTTATCTGGAAAAAGCTGTGGCAAAATAATGCAAACCCAAAGATCAATGCCTTTTGTTATTCATTAGCCCATAAAAAACCTTTGACTGCTAAAAACATCAGGAAACAAGGAATACATGGGCCCTTGGGATGCCCCCTCTGCCAACAATTTGGAGAAATTCTTTCTCATATCTTTCTAAGTTTCCCAATTACTAAGATGGTCTACATGGATACTTTATCTCTTTTTTACAACATAATTCATTGGCCCTCTGATCTCCAAATGTTGTTATCCTCTTGGCCCAAACTATATAGTGGATCTTTTCCAACTAAATCTAGATTTAATTGGTACTGGGAATCTCTTCCCAAGTTATTATTTTGACAAATCTGCCTAGCAAGGAATCAAAACTTTTTCCAAAATCATCATCCTGTTCCCCAATCAGTTGCAATGAAGGTGACTTGCGTCTGTGTTGAATATGGACATCAAATCCTCAACAAAATTGATCAAAATTTGGATATCAGGGAATAAGGGTGGATATATAAGCTCGAGGACACCATGAAGAGAGGCTTTGTACCTCCTTGTAGAAGTCATCAAACAAACTATAGTTGGTTAATCATATTAACATACCAAGATCTAGAAAATTGGAAGATGGAAAAGGCAAGTTGGATACTTCACTTTGATGATGCATCATAGAAAAACCCAAGGGTGACAAGAGGGGGATGGGTGTTGTATAACCCTGAAGGAAAATTGGTCATGAGGTATGTATTGGGGTGGGGAAACATGACCAACAATCAAGCCAAAATGCATTGCTTGTTGCAAGGTTTGTTGCTATCTAAATCATTTAAAGCTTCTAAGATTGTTATTCTTGGGGACTCACCAATTATTATTCAACATCTCCATAATGGAACAAGGCTAAAGAAAAATCACTTGGAAAATTTACTGAAGATAATTCTCATGTTGCTCGATGGATTTTTACATAAAACTTTCTTTCATATTATTAGAAAGAAGAACACAACTGTAGATAATAAGAGTGCAAACTGGGCATGTCAGTTCCAAGCTGGGAAACTCGAAATAAATGGATAAAAAAATGGTTCACCCTCCCATAAGATTACAACAATGAATATAATAGAAATAAAGCATTTGATCGTTGGCCATATCACTAGCTCACTCATGAGACATATGTATAATAAAGGAAATGACTCCTCTCATTTGGACAAGTGCCAGACTCTAGTTGTGACAACTCATCATCATTTTGTGCATGCAACCAAATCATAGAACCTCACTCTTCCATGCTTGCTCGTCATATGGTGGATGCAATACGAGACTATGGATCCTCAACTCAGAAAAATGATTATACATCATCATAAGACTATGATGCAATGCTATACTTCCATAACTACTCCAACATGAAAATTAATGTGGCTTGGGACTACAAGAATGAACTTGAATTCCGGTAGATGGAGAGGCCCTTTTATCCCTAGCTCCTACACAGAGAATTGTTGGTAAACATTGTGGTTGATGTAGAGACCATCCCTATATATATATATATATATATATATATATATATATATATATATATATATATATATATATATATATATATATATATATATATTTTAAATTTAGAATAAAACTATAAGAAAATAAACATTGGGAACTCAAAGATATTAAGTAATTTACATCAAACATCCATGAATTACAATGCATTCCACATATCATCGGTTTTGCATTCTATTAACCATAGCCACAAAAAAATCATATAAAAAAGAATCATAAATACCACAGGGACTGTTCTCTGAGAGATGAGTTTCGATCTTGGATTTGTCACTACTTGCACTCCCTTGCTGTCATCTTCTTCCAAGTGTGAATATTGATGTGCTTTGACTGAATGTTGTGACCCACCGTTGACCTTCCATCCTACAACTTTGGTACTTTTCTTTCCCGCGAACCTATGAGTTCCACTGGAGCTATACAATGGAGGAAGTGTGCTAGCTGATAGAGGTGAGAACTCCTTAGCTGAAGAGTCACCTCTCTAAAGAAATCTACCTCACCAAATTCAAAAATATCTCGCAGAAAATCACTATGACATAATCTCATCCATCCAGCCATAGGGTAAGAAAAAGTCCCATCTCCCATGGCTTGCCCCTTCTTTTATAGGGGCTTCATAAGTGACACTTGGAACTTCATGCATAATTAATTGATTTTATTAATCCAAAAGTTTGATTATTCACCCACCCATTTGTCACCCTCTCACAAAGGCTCTCCAAAATTATTTATTTATTTAAATTCAAAAATAATTTTTTCCTCACCCCAACAAGATTCCCTATTTATTCTCCTAATTGTCTCTTTATCCCCCTTTTCTATGCCTTAATTTGTAATCATTGCTAAAGTCAATTGATAAATCTCAAATTTGGTACTCTAACTACCTCTTATTTTTAACTCAAATTTACCTCTTATATGGATATTCGTATGTTGGACCTTGCGACATTGAATTTATCTAAATTTCTCTAATTTAATTTATTAATTTTTATTTTAATTCACCACCCTCTTTTCTTAATTAAGTTTAACTATTTTAGGATTAATCTTTATAATGAACTCTATGTCCCTCTTCCTGCTTATGTACATTATCTACCTAAAGTTTTTCAACATGGGAAGGGTAGAGTTGTCAAGGGGTACAATATTTTTGTTGGGTTGTGTTATATTCTTTCCACGTAGTTAACAGGGGATTTGAAGGGCACCCGTAACCCCACTTTATGGGGTTCAGGGCAGCGCCCCGGAAAATTTTGGTTTTGGACCCTATGTTAGGTTGGTCGGACCCACCTATGGTTTTGTGCATGATTTTCACACATGTTTTTTGGACGTGATGGTTTTCGGTCCATGGTATTAGATGCGATGGTTTTCGGTCCATGGTATTGGATGATTCAGCATGTATAAATATGTATTATAACATTGAAAGGAACATAATGAAAAATCAAGCTGGTAGTCCCGGTTTTGGGATCCAGGGGAAAATCTCTGTGTATATGTGTTTTATGTGTTATGCTCTCGCATTGTTTATTTTCTGTGTTTTAGAATTCGTATGCAGGTAATTTCTGTATGGGGTTAAAACCTACATTTGGTATCAGAGAAGATTTGGCTTCAAGGGGATGCCTTTGTTGCTGAGGGGTTTCGCTCGGGCCTGTGGTAAACCCTGTTCAGTGGGAGATCTATGAGATCGATTCTGGTGGTGAAAGAAGATGGCGAGCAGTGGAAGGATAGAGATCGAGAAATTTAATGGTCAGAGTTTTGAGTTGTGGAAACTCAAGATGGAGGATCTGTTGGTGGATAAAGATTAGTGGATCGTGGTAGATCCGGGTACTAAACCAATGGGAGTGTCCGATGAAGAATGGAAGAACTTGGATCGGAAGGCAAAGAGCACAATACGATTGTGTCTCTCAGATTCAGTATTGTTGAATGTATAAGGGGAAGCTACGACGAAGGCTTTGTGGGACAAGTTAGGGACTTTGTACCAATCTAAGTCTCTAGTGAATAAACTATTCCTACGGAAAGAGCTGTATAACCTGAGGATGAAAGATGGAGACTCGGTGATAGAGCATCTGAACACATTTAATACTGTGGTAAGTCAGTTAGCATCTATTGATATTAAAATTTCAGATGAAGATAAGTGCATTAGTTTGTTGTGTTCTCTACCAGATTTGTGGGATAGTCTGGTTATTGCAATAGGTATCAATGCAACTGCCTTGCTATTTGATGAAATAGTCTCAGCCTTGTTGATGGAGGAGATGAGACGGAAAAATATGGAGAGCCAGAATGGTGATGCCTTGTCTGTACGAGGACGGTCCCAGAACAGAAACAAAAATAAGTCATCGAGTGGGAGATCTAAATCTAGAGGGATATCTAAATCTCCATGAAAACCTGTAAAGGTGGTGTGCTGGAAATGCGGAAAGGAGGGCCACTTTAAAAGGGACTATAAATCTAAAGCTCCTGACAAAGGAAGGAGATCTGATGAGGCTCCTTCTGCAGAGGCGAAAACCACCTCAGATGAAGGTGGTGATGTGTACTTTGCTTCTTCAAGTACACATGTAGATCAAGAGGCATGGTTGATTGACTCAGGTGCATCCTTTCACTTCACTCCCCATAGAGAGTGGTTCTGCAAGTATGAGAAATATGATGGTGGCGATGTCTTCTTGGGGGATGATAGGAAGGCTAGAATCATTGTTCGTGGAAAAGTAAAGTTGAAGTTGCAAGGTGGAAGGGTTAGAACGCTTCCAGGTGTTCTACATATTCCTGCATTAGCCAGAAATCTGATTTCTGTAAGAAAGCTGGATGATGTAGGTGTAAAAACAGTGTTCGAGAAGGATACCTGCAAAATGGTTCGGGGAGCACTGGTATTGATGCAGGGAGTTTGGATTAGAACTTTGTACAAGTTGTAAAGTAGCACTGTTATTGATGGGTGCAATAGTTCTATGGTTCTTGAAAGTGGAGCAGAAAATCTAGTGGTCTCTGGACAGAAGACCATGTTGTGGCATCAAAGGCTTGGACATATTGGAGAGAAGGGCCTTCTAATACTTCATGGTAAAGGTATGGTAGAAGGTATGAGTAATAGCGCTCTAGATTTTGATTTCTGTGAAAATTGTGTATATGGGAAGCAGAATCGGGTGAGTTTCCCCTCTGGTGGTAAGAGGGCGAAACAGATATTAGAGCTTGTGCACAGTGATGTGTTTGGACCTGTGAAGGTTCCATCACTGGGTAAGTCTGTGTACTATGTATCATTTATCGATGACTTCTCAAGGAATACATGGATATATTTCCTTAAGAAGAAATCTGAAGTCTTTGACAGGTTTAAAGAATTTAAGGCTTTGGTGGAAAACCAGATAGAGAAGAAGATAAAGGTGCTGAGGACAGATAATGGTGGAGAGTTTTGCAGCAAGGAATTTGAAGAATTCTGTAAGAAGTGTGGTATATCATGGCAAAAGACTACTCCATATACACCTCAGCAAAATGGGGTTGCATAAAGAATGAAGAAGACGTTGATGGAAAGGGCAAGAAGCATGCTCAGTGGTGTTGGGTTAGGATAGGAATTTTGGGCAGAGGCAGTGGATACTGCATGTTACCTGGTCAACAAGTCACCTTCATCAAAGTTGGAGGATAAGACTCCACAAGAGGTATGGATTGGTAAGAAACCCTCTCTTTCACATCTAAGGGTATTTGGATATGATGCATATGTACATGTTCCAAAGGAGAAACAAACCAAGTTGGATAGTAAATCAGAAAAGTGCATCTTTATTGGGTATAAGGATGGTTTAAAGGGTTATAAGCTTTGGAACCCAGTAACAAGGAAGGTTGTGTACATCTGAGATGTGGTGTTCAGAGAGGTGAAAGATGTTATTAAACATGAAGTCCAACCAAAGGAACCTGAGAAAATAGAGTTTGAGCTAAATGAGGAAGAATCAGACTCTACAACAGAGGAGGAATCAGAAGATGAAGAGCTACAAACTCCAGCTGTGAGAAGATCAGTTCGAGAAAGAAGGTAGCCAGAAAGGTATAGTCCATCTTCTTTCTGTTCAAATTTTGCTTTGTCTGTTACTGATGATGATCCCAGAACTGTGAAGGAAGCAGTGGATTCAGAGGATGGAAAATTCTGGAAAGAGGCCATGGTTGATGAAATGGCATCTTTGCACAAAAATGAGGCTTGGGATCTGGTGGAGTTGCCAGCTGGAAGGAAACCCATTGGCAGCAAATGGGTGTTCAAGAAGAAGACAAATGCAGAAGGAAAGGTGGAGAAATACAAAGCTCGGTTGGTAGCAAAAGGTTATTCCCAGGTGCGAGGGTGTCCCAACCCTTCTAGCCCAAGTCACGGTGGGAGTTCCAGTGGGTGGAATCAGGGACACTATCCCACCCCTCCCAATGCAGTTCTATCCATTTGTACAACCCCATCACCCATGTGTGAGTCATTCGGCCAAGCAACTAACATGTGCCTGTAATCTCTAACATGTCATTAGAATTTATTGCAAGGTTCAAACTGAACTTTAAAATTTCAAAAACAAAGTATTCATTTCCATCAAACAAGATGTCATCGACTCATCACATGTGAGTGCATCTAGTGGTTTCCTGTCATACTCGATAATCATCAGTAACAAGACTGTTAGTCATTGTCATAATAACCTCATCAACATGAAGTAGTCATCTACATCATTATTCATCGTGAGTTGGAACTAATGTAAGTAGCCAACATAAGGAACACATCCATCACAACTATCATCATCATAACATCAGCTTAAAACATACGTATCCATCAAAGCTATCATCATCATAACATCAATAGAAAACATACATATCCATCAAAGTTGTCATCATCATAACATCAATAGAAAACATACATAATCATAAAAAGAGTCAAATAATATATATACTAAGTTCGTGGGTGATTGACACAAAAAAACACAAAATATCATTAACATGTTAATGAAGATCACTATATCTAATATAACAAAAAATGAACACACTGAAAAAAGAAGTGGAGCGTTATTCCCAATGGGGATTAGCACAAAAACACAAAATATCTCTCTCTCTCTCTCTATATATATATATATGAACACACTAAATAAAAAAGTGGAGCGTTATTCGCAAGTGTTGTTACTTAAAAAACATGAATATGTATGGCAAAGTGTTTGTTTTTTTATAAATATATGAAAAAAAGGAATACATAAAAATAAAAAATTAAGATATAAAATATATACATTATTTTTTTTTATGTTAGGAATAAAATAATTATTTTTGTATTTTGTTTTGATAAGTTATTTAATAAGTTATCACAATTTTGATAATTATATTGTATAATAGTATATTAAAAAACACAAAATAAATATAAGAATAGAGTCAAATATTTATATGTTATGTTTATTTTAGAATAGTGTTTTTAGAATTGTAATTTAATTAATAATAATTTTTTTTTTTTTTCTAAATATGACTAAATCTATTAATGAAACAAAAAATAGTACATGGAGGCACCAGCCTTTGCAGATCCTGTCTCAGATTTTACCATGTTTTAACAAACAGTTATGGAAAAATCACTGCCCTCAAAGGGGAAACCAGTCCAAGATTCGAGTAGTATGCTGTCTGTGCAGGGGGGCAACCTATAATAACATTGTGGTATAGTTTTTTGAAAAAAAACATCAAAATTTATATCAATTGCAACAAAAAAGATTAAAAAGACCCCTAAGTTGGTGACCAGGTGCTTAAAGAACCTGAAATAAACCTTGGCCTGCTAGGTGTCATTAGGTGGCAGAGGTTCCTCCACAATTAGACACCTGTAGGCCTCCATATCATCTTCTTCGTGCTGTTGCCCGCTTGTCGTGGCTTCCATATTCGTATTTCCGCCTGGAGTGTTGTGAACCTGAGCTGCGTCCGTCCGGTTCAGAGCTTCACCATGAGTTCTACGAGTCCCTGAGCTGCTACCAGGAGTTTTCCTTCTGCTGTTGTCAGTCCTTTCCTGAATGATGTGAACCAGAACATCAGAGCTCTGTGGATCCTCTCTGAAGGCAAAAAAAATGGTAGCAATAATGCATGGGTGCTCCAACGTATAATGAAACTAGAACTGGGTAGAATGGCAGGAATACATTGTCGGAACAGAGGCATTAGGAGGTTGATTGGTGTCTGCAGCACGCTTAGAGCCGGTTGTCTGAGCATGCCCCCTACCATTGCAGGTGGCGGGATATCGACTCGTGAAGTGTGCGTCTATCGGTGGGGAGGAGGAATTCGAAGGAGAAGAGGTAGAGAGGGGCAGCGAGGGAGGGCGAGTTGCTCTGCCTCTGCTGTTGCCCTGTCTAGAACGCATCCTGTGCTGCAAACGAGGCATACTTGCTTGGTTGGAATTGGTTCGGCGGGTGCTAGGAGGAGCAGGATGAGGGATAGAATGGCTAGTGGAAGCAGGAGAATGGGGAATTCGTTGATTAGAAGCAGAATTCAGGGCCGAAGCAGCAGTTCTGAAGCAGAAAAACAGATTATGTGAGAAGTGGGCACCTTCAACCATTTCAATACAACAGAGGATCTGGCACATTCTCCCCGTAGCCGTGCTCGAGCTCGGCTCTGCAGTAGTAAGGAGGCAGTTACAGTCCAAAGGAGGCAGAATGGGGGGATGGCATTTTGAATTCTCCATCTTATGGATGAGAGTGAGATTTCCTTAGCTTTCACACAACATTAAATTTTTTCAGCCTTCACACAACATTAAGTTTTTTCGGCCTTCACACAACATTAACACACCATTAATTATGGCAGTGGGCTTCTGGGTGGAAGCGTGGGTGGCCATGTGGCTGCACCACTTGCCAGCCCAAATATGATGTGTTGTACCAACGCGGTTAATCACCCACATCCGGGAAATTAATAATAATTATTAAGTGGATGGTAAGAATTAATTGGAGTTGTTAGGGGTAGTTAGGTAAAAGGATTATTATTTTCTCTATCTAGATTCAAATCTTTGTTAGTGACATGATGAATTTCGACGTTATGATGATTATTGTTGTAATTGCTCTTACATGATAGGGATTTATCATCCATAAGATACCCATGGAATAATTTTAATAGTAATCACAATAAAATATCAAAATTTATCTTAGTAATAATTATGTCCATTTTGCTTTAATTAGTACAACCACATTAAAAATATTAATGTGGTTGATATAGCCAAAGACTTCATAAATATAACCAAAATAAACTATTGCAATACGAAGAATACCTTACTAATGCACATATTTACATGATTAACCATGTACAAAAAAGTTATGGGTCAACTTTAACTTAAGAAAAAAGAGGAATTATAAATGAATGTTATAAATAATAATGAGAAACTTATCATGGAGGAACTTATTAGAATTGAAATAATCTCAAATCCCTAAGAAATTGGTGGATGGGGAGCCACACGACATGAATCTAATTTTTTAATTTATTAAAAGTAATGAACCATTTTGCTAAATAAAATTTGCTTATATATAAATGAATGTTATGAATAATAATGAGGAACTTATCATGGATGAACTTATTAGAATTGGAATAACCTTAAATCCCTAGGAAATTGGTGGGCTTTTAAATTTATTAAAAGTCAATGCAACTTAACAAACTGTTTAATACACTATAACCTTTAATAAGCATTAAGACTAAGCATATGTTGAGCATATTCCCTTGAGAATTACCTTAAGTTGAAATAAGAAACCTTTGACAATTAAAACCAAAATCATGTTTCCATTTAATTTTTATTTATGATATTAAATTCATATTACTTATTGTTACTTTACTATATTTTTCTTGTTGCATGTTTCTCTCTCTCTCTCTCTCTCTCTCTCTCTCTCTCTATATATATATATATATATATTTTTTATTTTATTTTTTTAATTTTTTTTCTTTTTATAATTAATAATAATAATAAAATTATTATTTAGTTATTTTCTGTAAGTTTTTTTTTTTTTTTTTTTAAGTAAAGTGAGATGTATTATTGATGTTTATTGTCTATTGATGCCTATTGAAGTTTACCAACCATTTAATTTATTTATTACTACATTAATATGTACAAAGTTATAAGTGATTAATGTGTGATTAATACCAAAAACACAAAATATTATTAGCTTATTAACGAAAATTACTACATAAATAAATCAAATTATCATATATAAAATTACAGACAATGAATACACAAAATAAAAAGGTGGAACTAGTTTCTATGTGTTGTAAAAAAGTGCATATATTAAGATTTATAACAAAAGGCTGAAAGCTAGTGAAAATATAAACTATAAGAAGACATTTGATAAATTTGGGGGAGGGGGTGATCTATTATTATGAAGATTAATGGGAATACCCTTCTCCCAGGGTTTAGGAATTCCCACAAACAACCAAGTAGAAGATTACTTACTTTTGCAAGCTCTCTCTTTGATTATGAAAATAAGCATTCAAGATCTCATTATCATTGGTGACTTTGCCATTCTTTTGCACCACCTTATCAATGACTCTCTTCTAATATCAAACTCCAAGTTTTTGTAAAAACGATCTATCATATGCTAGTAAGATCTCACTCCAAATCATTTATTCATCTCCATAACAACAACACCACTCTTCTAGTATCAAGCTCCAAGTTTTTGTAAAAACAATCTATCATATGCTAGTAAGCTCTTAGTCCAAATCATTTATTCTATTATATGCAAGTAATGATTTGATATTCACCTTATGAGTGACATCAGTTAAAGAATTATTAAACTAAGGTATTACAGACTCATGTGCTGGTGTGTGTGTTCTATGTTATTGAAGCAACACATCGATCAGATTGCCATTACACAAACATTAAAATGGAAAAGACAACAGAGAAATACAGTAAGAAAACATAAAGGCATAAGCAATTTTAATAAGGAGTTCACCCTATTCTCCAGGGCTATGTCTCGGGTCCAGCTTTCAGTGGTGGCCTTGTTTTATTGTGTCTTTAAGTAGAGAAATTACAATACAGGGACTCAATGTGAGTTCTCTTGAAGCAGGTTTTTCTTGGTAGGGTGGTTTCTTGGATTCCCCAAGCCACTTGGAGTACACAGACTCTTCTTCTTCCTACCAGCTCTATGACCTTTTGGTCTACAGTGGAAAGAGCCAACTGTGATGCTCAGTCCAGACAGAATCCTCTGTGGGATGGCTTGAGTCTTCAAGCTCTCTGGTGCTCAATGTTGCCTCTGGTTAGCTCGGCCCTCTGTCTCTTTTACTTTGCTTTACTGTTCTTTGTGTTTAGTCCTCCTCTCAGGGTTCACTGTTACACTTTGTCTCTCGACTTCTATCTCTCTGTGTCTAACTCGACTTCCAATTGACTATCTTCTTCCCCTGTACATGGCTTTAGCCATTCAAATCCTATGCCTGTTCGGTTCCTCTTCCACCTGTTGATTCACCTTCTGCAGCTGCGCTTGGAGTTCCCTGTGTTTGGCGTCATCATGAACGCTTAGGGAGTGGCCACTTGTCCTCCTCTAAACGACGCCAGCATGCTTTGTCGGTTCGTTTCTTCAGTTACTCCATGGATGCGTTCTTCCTCCACCGTGGCGGTCAAACGGATTCCAAATCCCTGTAAAATGCGGCTTAACTCCCTATCGATTCCAATTCCTCCATCGACCGCGATCTCAGCCGTCCGATCTGCGCCCTCCAGATCTGAGGCCATATGCACATTTCACGCAATTGACTTGCTCGACCGATAGCACGCGATCAACGACGATTTTCTCTCACCTCCACCTGCCACGTGTCGATCATTGTATGGAATCACTCCTCTTTCGTCCAAAACCTCTTACCGTTCAAGGGCGCCCTGATCAAAACCACCGGTTTCTAGAGTGCGGGTCCCACCATTTGTGTTTAACACTTTTTCCCTTTTCAGCCAGCGGTCCTCCAGTTCCCCCGCGTAACCGAGTGCTCGGGATTTTCCTTCATGGCCTTGTTCACCTAGCGATGCGCGATTAGCTAATCGTGCATAAAAAATCACTTCCTTTTCCCATTTCGGGGCTCTCAGGGGCTACTTTGGCCTCCTGTGCGGTCTCCATAGGCCTCGGTCAGTGTGCTTTGACCGAGGTCCTCGTCGTTCCACGTCGGCTGCCATTGCCACTGGTTCAGGGTGTTTTTTATCACAGTTTTGGATTTCTTTAGAGATTTGTTCGACCTGATACATTTATGGTTCTTTGACAGTCTTTCATGGATCCGATTCAGATCACGGCCTTCCCATTGAAAAAGCTTTTGGACCACCAAAAGTTAGTTTTCAAGCATTGACTAAGTGAGGATACTATTTCTTCACTTGTCCAATCTCAATCCACTTTGTGCTGCTCAGCTTTGAACCTTTGAGTCCAATCCTGAGGTACTCGACTTCTCCCCTGCGCGTTGTCGTCACCTTCTCATCCAACACTGTGTCTTCTTGCAACTCATTGAGGTATTCCGGTAGCAGATCATCAATAGAAGGCAATTGAATTTGCTCTTCAGGGTGCTCAATCATTGAAGGTTCAAACAATCTCAAGCAATATGCATTTACGACTGAGTAGATGTGCATATAAGCTGGTAAATTAAGGCGAAAAGCATTTTCACCAATCTTCTCAAGTATCCTAAAAGGTCCATACCTGATAGGCTTTAGCTTTTTACCTTCACCTTGCATCCTGTCCTTGCTGATATACAACCAGACTTGGTCTCCAACTTGAAAACTATGCTCCAGTCGATGCTTATCATGCCTAGCCTTAAACTTGGCCTGGCTCTTTTCCAGCTATTCCTGTAATGCCTGGTGGATCTCTTGGATCTGTTCAATGAACCTAGTTTCCTTGTCCACATCGCTATGTCTATCAACCATGGTATATTTACCAAAGACAAAATCCAAAGGAGACCTTGGTGTGAAACCAAAACAGGTCTCAAAAGGAGATCTCTATGTAGAAGAGTGTTTAGCTCTGTTGTATGGTAGATGCATTTATAATAGGTCTAGATAACATGTCTGCAACCTTGTTATGTATGCCCTTTTTATATCTGATGACTAAGTGAAACTGTTGTAGAAAACCCATCCATCTGTAATGTCTTGATTGTTGCAACTTAGTTTGGGAGTGTAGATATTGAAGTGGCTGATGATCAGTATGTATAACTGTCTCTTTTCCCATTAAATAATGTTTCCACTTTTTCACACTCTGAACTAATGCATACAATTCTTTATCATATGTAGGATAGTTAACTACTGCAGGATTAAAAGTCTCAGAATGATAACGTATGGGTTTATCGTGCTGTGTCAACACTGCTCCCATGACATAGTCACTGGCATCAATTTGGATCTCAAATGGTCTTTGTAGATCTGGCAGTGCTAGTACATGTGCTATACTTATTTTCTCTTTCAAGGTGTCGAAGGCTTTCTGATGTTTTCCTCCCCACTGAAACACCTTATTCAATCTTGTTAAAGCATGTAAGGGAGCTGCAATCGAGGAGAAGTTAGAAATGAACTTCCTCCAATATTGTGCTGCTCCTAGGAAGCTTCTCACTTCTATAGCAGACCTGGGTTTAGGCCAGTTCACAATGACTGCCACTTTAGAGGGATCTATTTTCAATTCACCTCCCCCTACTATATGACCCAAGTAGTTTAGAGATGTTTTTCCAAATTCACATTTTGAGAGTTTAACATAAAGTTTTTCTCTTTTCAAAACATCTAATGTATGCTTAACATGCTTTAAATGTTCTTCCCATGTTTTACTAAAAATCAGAATGTCATCCAGATACACAATAACAAAATCATCAAGAAAATGTCTGAGTACATCATTCATTAATCTCATGAAAGTAGTAGGAGCATTAGTTAAGCCAAAAGGCATAACCAGCCATTCATACAATCCCTGCTTTGTTTTGAAAGCAGTCTTCCATGCATCTTGCTCTGCAACTCTGACCTGATGGTATCCACTGTGAAAATCCAGCTTGGTGAAATAAACAACTTCTTTCAATTGATCTAGAAGATCATCTATGCAAGGAAGGGGATAACGATTTTTGATTGTTATCTTATTCAGTGCTCGGTAGTCTATGCACATTCTCCATGAGCCATCTTTCTTTCTCACCAAAACGATTGGTGACCCACATGGTGATGTGCTAGGCCTGATGAAGCCCTTCTCGAGCAATTCCTGCACCTGCTTCTTGATTTCAGCATTCTCTAAAGTAGACAACTTGTACATCCCAATGTTAGGCAATGGAACATCTTGCTGCAAAATAATATCATGTACTCTTCCCTTTTTGGGTGGCAGACCTTTAGGTTCCTGAGACAAGACATCATACTCTGAAACAACCTTTTCTATATCATCTTGTTGTTCAGCATTACAGCCCTCAAATACATTGTTTTTATCAGGTTTCTTTTCCTTTACAACCATCAGTAAGAATTGTTTACATGAATTTATCATTCTTTTCATCTGTCCTGAATTTATGAGAGTATAATTATTCTTGAGCTTATGAGCTCTTACAAAGTATTCGATTCCATCTTTAACAAGTAGATACTTGTTCTCAGCTCTATAGAAAATAGCGTTTCTATCATACAAGTAAGTACTTACTAAAACAATTCCACATATATCCAAAGGACTTATGTCTAACTCAACCTCATCTACAAATGCTGACCCAAAAGAAAACTTGAGTTTGCACTGTCTAGTCACTTGTAGTTGTGCTTTATCATTCAACCATCCTAATGGGTATGGTTTCTTGTGAGGTATAGTTGCTAATCCCAATTTCTTTATAATTACTTCAAAAATCAAATTTACTTGAGAGCCACTATCAAACAAAGTATCAATCTTTTGATTTTTGGAAATAACTCGAATATGGAAAAGCTCATGTCTTTTTCTCTCATTTTCTTCATCAATAACAGATTGAGTAGAATTACAAGTAGATGCTTCAGAATTCTTACCTTTTATACTTGTGGCTGCTATAGTTGTTTCATCTCCCGAGATTGACCCCAAATCTCTCTGAATAGCTACATCTGCCTTCTTCTTCTTTCCCTCGGACTTCTTAGGTCTCAGCTCTGGATGCAAAATCCAACAATGTTCATCATCATGCCCCTCCTTTTTACAGTGAGCGCATGAAGCTTTGGATTTCTGTGCAGTGTTAGCCTTCCTTACTTTCCACTTCTGTTTTCTTTTCTCCTTTCTCTTGCTTACAGTGGGTTGGGATGGTCCCCCAACTTTTGGATTGCCATTCTTTCCTCTAGCCTCTAGATGAGTAGCTTGTACAAATACCTCAACTATACTAGTGGGATTAAACATGAGGATGGTATGCCTCATGTAGCTGTGTAGACCACCAATGTACTTCAAAAGATTCTCTGGTGAGTCTAATCAGATACCCAACATCAATGCTCTCTTTTTGAACTCTTGAGTATACCCTTTCACACTTTTCCCTTTCAATTGTCAAAGAGTTTGCCAACTCATCATGGCTTGTTGCATGTAGGCCAATGGATAGAACTGCTTTTTGATTGCAGTAACAAATTCACCCTAGACAGAGATGGTCTTGCCATGTATGTTCATATAAGCTTGGGTTCTACTTCCCACCAAACCAAGAGAGTGCCTCCTAGGCATAGGCTTGCTAGCTGAATCTTACTCTTGTCTGAGTTTATGTTATGTACCCTGCAATACACATCAATTTGTCTAATCTAGTTGTCCAACTTTTCAACATTTAGCTCTCCATCATATATAGGAAAATCAAATTTAACATCTAGCTTAATCAAAGATGCTTTCTTATTATGCACAGGGCTATTAGGAGGTGTGAGAAACTGTTCCTCTTTCCCCTTTCCTTTGGAGTTGTCATGGAGGTCAGACTCATCTTATTCTTTCTCTTGCTTAGAGCCTGATGCATCTTCCACCTTTTGCTTTCTAAAGTCTCTGTACATTTCTTCAACCATAGACTTTATAGCTAGGAAACTCTCTATGAATCGAGGGTCTGGCCCTATAGAACCTTCCTCTGACATGGTCTTTCGAGGATAGACTCTCCCAATTTCAAGATTAGTTTTCACCAACTCTCCTTCTCCTAATTTGAGCTTTGATCCTGTGAGCATTCACAGCTAAACCAACACAAGCTTGTCTAACCTTACAGCCTAGAGCTCTGATACCACTTGATCTGATATTCACCCTATGAGTGACATTAGTTAAAGAATTATTAAACTAAGGTATTACAGAATCATGTGCTGGTGTGTGTGCTCTGTGTTATTGAAGCAATGGATCGATCAGATTGCCGTTACACAGACATTAAAATGGAAAAGACATCAGAGAAATACAGTAAGCAAACATAAATACACAAGCAATTTTAATAAGGAGTTCACCCTATTCTCCAGGGCTACATCTTGGGTCCAACTTTCAGTGGTGGCCTTGTTTTATTGTGTCTTTAAGCAGAGAAATTACAATACAGGGACTCAATGTGAGTTCTCCTGAAGCTGGTTTTGCTTGGCAGGGTGGTTTCTTAGATTCCCCAAGCCACTTGGAGTACACAGAATCTTCTTCTTCCTACCAGCTCTGTGACCTTTTTGTCTACAATGGAAAGAGCCAACTATGATGCTCAGTCCAGACAGAATCCTTTGTGGGATGGCTTGAGTCTTCAAGCTCTCTAGTGCTCGATGCTGCCTCTGGTCAGCTCGGCCCTCTGTCTCTTTTGCTTTGCTTTACTGTTCTCTGTGTTCAGTCCTCCTCTCAGGGTTCACTGTTACACTTCGTCTCTTGACTTCTCTCTCTGTGTGTCTAACTCGACTTCCAACTGACTATCTTCTTCTCTTGTACATGGCTTTAGCCATTTGAATCCTATGCCTGTTCGGTTCCTCTTCCGCCTGTCGATTCACCTTCTGTAGCTGTACTTGGAGTTCCCTATGTTCGGCATCATCATGAATGCTCAAGGAGTGGGCACTTTTACTCCTCTAAACGACGCTAACATGCTTCGTCAGTTCGTTTCTTCAGTTACTCCATGGATGCATTCTTCCTCCATCGTGGCAGTCAAACGGATTCCAAATCCCTATAAAACGCGGATTAACTCCCTGTCGATTCCGCTTCCTCCATTGGGCGCGATCTCAACCATCTGATGTGGCTCTCCAGATCCGATGCCATACACACGTTTTGCGCGGTTGACTTGCTCAATCGATAGCGCGTGATAAACGATGGTTTTCTCTCACCTTCGCCTGTCACGCATCGATCGTTGTATGGAATCGCTCCGCTTTCATCCAAAACCTCTTACCGTTCAAGGGAACCCCGATCAAAACTACCGGTTTCTAGAGCACGGGTCCTGCCATTTGTGTTTATCGCTTTTTCCCTTTTCCACCCACGGTTCTCCGGTTCCTCCACGCGACCGAGTGCTCGGGCTTTTCCTTCATGGCCCTGTTCGCCTATTAGCGCATCAAAAATCACTTCCTTTTCCCATTCTGTGGCTCCCAGGGGCTACTTTGGCCTCCTGCGCGGTCTCCATGGGCCTCGGTCAGCGTGCTTTGACCGAGGTCCTCGTCTTTCCTCGTCGTCTGCCATTGCCACTGGCTCAGGGTGTTTTTGATCACTGTTTTGGATTTCTTTAGAGATTTGTTCGACTTAATACAGTCATGGTTCTTTGACAGTCTTTCATGGATTCGATTCGGATCAAGTAAGATCTCACTCCAAATCATTTATTCATCTCCATAACCACAACACCAAGAAGAAGGACCTCATGACGAATGAGGGGCTCATCTAGTAAAAGGAAACCTTAAAATGGATGAGGTTCTAAGCTTCATTCGAGTTCCTTAACATTTCCTACAAACCATGTTTTGTAAGTGTCAGTTTTTAGGTAGTATTTTTTGGAAGATTTACAAGCTAACATTTTTACAACACTGTAATGCTCCTGTGCTTATTCCTAGTTTTGGATCACAATTTAGAATTTTGTTGCTTACTACAGTGTTGATATTTAGACCAATAGAAAATACTTTCAAAAATTGTCTAATTATTCCCAACACATATTTAATGAAATATAAATATATTTTCAATCTTGGTTAAAAAAATAAAAATAAAATAAAATAAATTTTCATTCCAAAAAATTAGAAGAAAGCTTTTTAACAACATGATTTCGTTTTTATTACTAAATAATATTTTTATATATCATAATATATTTTAAGGTACTTTTTGTCCATTGGATTACTGTAAGTGGTTGAGGGAGGAGAGTGTTATTCTATTCACCCAAAATCAATTGTTATTCGTGACTTATTGTCATCTTAAAAATATATATAATTATATAAACTTTTTAAAACATTTTTATAATAAATAACATCTTTAAAATAAATAAAATTGATTGATAAATACTTTGTAAATATAAATTTTATGGAAAAAAATAATAATACATCCAAAAATAAGAAATACATATACATTATAAAATTTAAACATTAGACTTATAAAAAAATATATATCTATAAACATTAGACTTATAAAAAAAAATATACCTATATTTTATGAAAAAGTCAAATTTAAATTGAAACATTAACATTAACATTGACTAAGATTGTAAATCTGTCGTTGTCCAAGCAAGATCAAAGAACTTTTCTTTTAATTTTTGGGATAGAACATTGATCGAAAGACTTTCCCTTCTCATTTTTGAAATATAACATTATATGGAAAAGTTTGAACTTTCTTATTTTTGAAATATAACTTTATATGGAAAGGTTTGAAAATAACCCATTAGAGAAAGAACAAAGAATTCTTCTCATTTTTGAAATATAACATTATAGGGAAAAGTTTGAACTTTCTTATTTTTGAAATATAACTTTATATGGAAAGGTTTGAAAATAACCCATTAGAGAAAGAACAAAGAATTCTTCTCATTTTTGAAATATAACATTATAGGGAAAAGTTTGAACTTTCTTATTTTTGAAATATAACTTTATATGGAAAGGTTTGAAAATAACCCATTAGAGAAAGAACAAAGAATTCTTCTCATTTTTGAAATATAACATTATAGGGAAAAGTTTGAACTTTCTTATTTTTGAAATATAACTTTATATGGAAAGGTTTGAAAATAACCCATTAGAGAAAGAACAAAGAATTTTGGGTTTTAAAGATACATATATGTGAAAAGCCTATATATTTGTCATTATCTATGGAAAGACCAAAAAAACCTTCTTTTTCCTTTTTTTTATTTTTATTTTTAAAATGTGATATTATATGGACAAATTTGTAAATAACACATGTAAATCTCTCACTATCCATTTTCCTTTTCCATTTTTAAGATATAACCAGGAAATTTCCTTTTCTATTTTTAAGATATAATAGTATATTGACATGTTTGAAAATAAAATTTATAAATCTCTTAATAATACTTATAAATCTCTCAATATTTATGTATAAATCTCTCACTATTTATCAATGAACATATAACTTTTTTATTTTATTTTCAAGATATGATATTCTCACTATTTATCAATGAACATATAATTTTTATTTTTTTATTTTTAAGATATGATATTGCTGTATTTTATATAACAAATAAATCTCTTACTATTTATTAAAGAACATATAATTTATCTATTTATTTATTTTTTAAGATATGTTATTGTTGTATTTTATATAATAAATGTTTTGGTTTATTTTGTCTATAATTTTGTAGGGATTTGTTGGAATCATAAGTTGGAGTTGTGAACTTTCTATAGTCCAAGTGGGTGGGTGGAGAGGATAACAATTATTATACCCAACCACCCAAGCTAAACTCAATTGAGATAGACAACACCTATGATAATATAGGAACACACTTGAAAATAAAACCAACCAAGTAAGAAGATATATATATATATATATATATATATATATATATATATATATATATATATATATATATATAATGAAAATAAAATTTTAAATAATTTTATATTAATATTATAGTTATGATGATGATGAAGAACATTCACTAAGACTTATATGGCTTACACTTCAAGAAGGTAAGAGATTAATTATAATTATTTAATACTTTATTACAATAATCAAAGAGAAGGGAGACAAGCTTTCCCACCACCATAGTTTTCTCGAGTTAAAAGAAACGAAGGATAGTAGTGTGAAAAATATTTTAAAAAATTGATGGAATATGAGTATAAGATAGACAATCTAATAGTTTTTTTGACTTGAAAGGTCAAGAAAGTTAGTAGTGTGACAAATATTTTGAAAATTAGATAGAATATGAGTATAAAATGGACAATTTAAGAGAGTACTTTTCATTTTCAACTTTCTTTTAAAATGTGATAAGTGACAATCTTTTTTATCTATTGTGTTTTGAAACTTCACCAACCCCAATTTCACTATAAAACTTATAAAATTAATTCTAATTTTGACAATATTAATTAATTAAAATATTTAAAATTAAATTAAAAAATATAATTAAATTAATTAAAAAACACACAAATATCTATATTTCAATAAAAACTTATTTTGAATAAATTTTTTAATATATAATATAATTTTAAATTAAATCAAAAAAATATTTCATAATTATTTTTTAAAAACATACACAAATACCTGAAACTAGGGTAAATCTTTCATTATCCATAAAATGGGACATTATCCCTAGAAAGTCACGAGAAATTTCATTTACGTAAAAAAAAATATATAAATAAGTTTGAAAATAAAGAACATTATTTAAACAAGTTTGAAAATAAAGAATCAAATTATATTTGGATAAAAAAATAAATTTCTTATTATCATAGAAAGTACAGAGAACATTCTGAAAATTAAGAACATTATTTAAACAATTTTGAAAATGAAGAATTCGTTATAGTTTGTTTAATTTCTTAGGGGAGAAGTAAAAAAATTTCTTAAGGGAGAAGTAAAAAAGAAAGTTATATGTATATATATAGAAAGTTATATATATATATGTATATGTATATATATATATATATATATATATATTAGTTGATTGAGAAGAGTGATTGTTACTTTATTTATTCATATTTAATTTTGGTGAGTGATATGATAAATTTTATTGTAATGACTTTTAAATTTATGTTGAGTTATGTACCGCTTAAAGTTTTACCTAAAGACTTTTTCCACAACTAATCTGTCAGGTTATTAAAAGTTCCAATTGAAACCGAAGGCTTTCCCCACAACTAATTTGCCGGGTTATTAAAAGTTCCAATTGAAACCAAAGATTATCCCCACAACTAATTTGTTGGTTTATTAAAAGTTCCAATTGAAACTAAGAATGTTTAAGCTCAATCAAAGTAGGGATGGATACTTAAGCCATGAACGCAACTTCCATGGAATTAGTCCTGAAACACCTAACTCTTGATGAATTGATGTGGAGTGAAATATATGTTATATTATAGTTAGTTAATTAGAAAAAAATTAACCTAATTAGTTAGTATTAATTGTTACATACAAATATGATGCATAAAGACTAACAAACTAATAGAGAAAACAATAAGGGAGAGTGAACAGAGTCAATAACTTATACTTTGAGGACTCCTTGTTGTTTCTAGGAGAATAACTTAGTTCTAGAGCGATGTCCTTATGCCTTTCAATGTGCCCAAGTCTTCTATCCATGGTTTCCAATTGCCTTTGCATGTCATCCAGTGATAGAAATATGTCTCCTCTAGTTGCATTTCTATCGAGGAGAACCCTGCCAAGGAGGAATTTAAGTTTCTACTAGATGTCCATAATTTACATATATTAGTTGTATCTGCCCCTAGTATGACCAACACTAGGCACCCACTCAGCAACCTTAGCTAACACTTCAGAGTCAGTGAGGGTGTGCCACTCATCTGCCATTTCTCATTCCACCTGAGTCAGTTCATTGTGAATGGGCTATGGGGTTAGTTACTGAAACCTAGCCACTGAGCTTCTGGTCACAATTGGGCCTTGGTTTGTCCATGCTCTTGGTAATAATGGGGACCATTTTTTTTAAGGGCGGTGGATTGATCTAAGTGGAAAGTGGTATCCATACATGATATCTACCCATGGTATATACCATGGTATTCAATAATAAAAGGATGTAACTCAAATGGGCACAAATAAAAAATATAAATAGGGGCCTCACCTTTGAAAAAGATAGATTCATCTATCATGATGTAGTTGTAAAAGTTTTCGACATTTAATAAAGAGTTATCTTTCTTTTCATGTGTTGTGATGTATTTAGTATGTGCATTTTTCATTAATGTTTTTTAGATTAGTTTGAAGGAATATTGATTAAGACTTATGTAGGAACACAAAATAACATAGATATAAACATAAGCACAAAGATGTAGCATACATAAAACTTCATTTCATTAACATCAAAGAATTGAAATATGCTTACATACAAAATGGAAATAAACTAGCTCGGACGATGATAACTTATATCTAAGAAGAGATGTGGCGGATACATGCCTATGAACTATGTTCCAATGAGTCTCAAGGTCCTTTTTATTATTGAACAACAAAGGGAAACCCTAAACAACCAAAAACCTAACCCTAAGAGATGGAACGACAAGAGTTTGTGGGCCCCATTGGGGTTAGTTGGGAAACCAACTCCCCGGGGTCGTAACTTGGTCATATGATCTCTGTTTGGCGCGTACGATACCTATTTAGAAATATCTATCTGAGTATTACAATATTTGGGGTAGTCCCTTGCTTATAGATTCAGGACTATGATAGAACTCAAAAAAGCGTCATTTAGGAAGTAAAAAAGGCTCTGGAACTTGAGGGCCTGAAAAGCTGCTATAGTTAAGGAAATAGATGAAACTGGCTAATAGGTCTAGGTGGAATAGGCGGGTGGCCACCAATATCCACCTGGATCAGTCCTCCCCCCTTAGGAAGCAATGGTCCCCATTTCATGTAGAGCCTCCATGAGGTGAGGAAATTTCTATTGAACCTGGTCCTTGGTGAGCCACTTTCCCTCATGAAGGAGTTGTCTTGCTTTGACAACTTGATATAGTTGGATCCTCTGTTGGAGAGTGTTATTGATATGTGTGTCCATGATCATATCAGTTGTGTCCTATTTGATACAACTTGGGTTGAGATTTGTATGTCTCAACTTCTCAACAACGTCGAATCTCTCCAACAATGGGAAAAGGTATAGCTGCAACCGGTCCACATTGAATGTTGGGTGTAGGCCAAGGAATGGTGGAATGTTGAGCTCGAAAGAATTGTCCCTTACAACCTTAGTGATGGTGTAAGGCCCATAATAGAACTGGTGAAGCTTGCGGAATGGCCTAACGAGACACTCCTTCTGCAAATGTAACCAAACTTTGTCGTCCACCTCGAACTTGTGTGGCACCTGATGCTAGTCATAATGCTTCTTGTACTTTGAATTTGCTCTATCCAATATGTAATGGACCTGTTGGTGGATGTGGTGACTACAATCAATGAAGTTTTTAGCCCTATCGGCTTCAGACTGGACATGAGCCGAATATGTCTAAGTAGTTGCAAATGGTATGACAACATCAATGGGATATAGTGGATGGAATCTCAGTCCCACCTGGAAGGGGTTATGGCTAGTTGAGTTGCGGAGAACCCTATTGTAGTTGTGTTGGACATAGGGTAGGCTCTCATCCCATGTGTGTGGGTGCTTTGAGTTTTACATGTGCAAGATGTGCACGATCATATTGTTGATGACCTCTATTTGACCATCCGTTTGGGGGTGAATGGTTGTGGACTTAGTGAGCTTGGTATCCAACAACGACCAGCGGCTTGAAAAAAATGCACTTAGGAACTGACTATCCTAATCTGAGATAATGGATGTGGGATCCCAAAGTGTACCCATACTTGTTCAAAGAAGATTTTGGCAGTGGCTTCTGCTAAGATACTCTTCTTGCAGGCTGTTAGAATGACCATCTTAGAGAATATGTCGGTGACCATGAAAACACAGTCATTTCCATGCTTGGTAGAAGTAAGGACCGACATGTAATCCATGGAGATGGATTCCTAGGGCTGACTAGGAGTGGGTAGATGAGTATATAGGCTTAGATTCTCAATTGTAGGTTTGTCAATGGCGTAGGAATTGTAGGATCTAATTTACTTCCCAACATGTTGTTGAAGGTTTGTCCAATAAAAATATTTTGACAATACTGCCTTTAATACCCCAAGATGTCCAACGACTCGACAATAGTGCACCTCCCAAATCATCTTGGCATGCTCACTTGAAGGTACACAAAGGTGTCTCAGGTGGCATAATAGCGTGTCCTAGAGGTGAAATTCCAGAACCTGCTTACCTTCCAGGACAATTTGGTATGTGGTGCCGAATTCTGGATCACTCTTGTAAAGATGTGGCCATTCCGAAGTCTTGTGTCCCCAAGAGTTGAGCACAATGTTAAGCACCATGACCAGTGGTCGACTAAGGCAATCTACAACATTATTGCTGCTAACCTTCTTATACTTAATGTTCAAATGGAACGGTTGAACGTATGTGGACTATTTCTAATGGTGATCGTTCTACAACTTTCCTTGGGTCTATATGAAGTGTAGGGGTTAGTGGTCTGTGTGGATGATCGTTTCCTTCTCCAAAATGCAATGTTTCCATTATCGATAGGCCTGCACAATCAAATACATGTCTTTGTCATAGGTGGGATACTTTTAGACTGTGTCTAAAAGTGTCTCAATATGATATGCCTCTAGATGCCCCTGTTGAGTAAGAATTGCACCGATAGTATAGTCAGAGGCATATATCTCAATCTCAAATGAATGTTGTCGGTCTGGTAATGTGAGCACTAGTGTAGAGTAGAGGCAATTATTCAACTTGAAAAACACCTTCTGTTGGGATTAATACCAAAAGAACTTTGCTTTTGCTCTGCCCTTGGTGACTTGACTCAAAGGCCAAGTGATATGCAAGAAACCTAACATGAATCCATGGTAGAAATTGGAAAGACCAAAAAAGTTGTGGAGCTCTGTTAGAGTGGTTGGGGTTGACCAATCCCAAATAACTTGTATCTTGGCTGGGTCCAAACGCACACCCCGCTTATTAATGATGTACCCCAAATATTGAACCTAAGTCATACCAAAAGTGAATTTCTCTAAATTGGCACACAATTTGTGTTAACGAAAGGTTTTGAGGACCTGTCAAATATGGTGAAGGTGCTCTTCCCAACTATGGTTGAAGACCAGGATGTTGTCCAAATACACTACCATGAATGAGTTGGTGAAAGGCTATAATATGTCATCCATCAACCTCATGAATGTTGTGGGGGCATTCGTCAACCTGAAAGGAATGACCAACCATTCAGAAAGTCTCTCCTTGGATTTGAAGGCAATCTTCCACACATTAGAGGGTTTGATTGGTACCTAGTGTTAGCCAAACTTCAAGTCAATCTTGTTGAAATATTTAGCTCCCTTGAGCTAGTCGATAAGGTCATTAATTCGTGGAATTGGATACCTATTCCGGAAAGTGATATTATTCAACACCAAATATTAAATACAGAGTCTCCAGGTCTTGTCCTTCTTCTATACCAACATGATTAGTCCCCATAGGGTTATGAAATTGACCTGATGTGCCCTTTCTGCAATAACTCCTAAACCTGCCTCTTGATTTAGAGCTTCGATAGATTGGTCCATTGGGTAGAGGCGTGCCCGAGGTCATATCAATGGAGTGTTTGACCTGAAAGTGTAGGGGTACCCTTATGGGTGAGGTGAAGATGTCCTTGTACTCCTCCATGACCTTGTCCATCTACTGCTATCGTGCGAAGGAGCCCTATCTAGAGTATGTGGACGTGGCCAAAATATTCTTCTTGCCCTGAGGGCAAATCATAAGGAAGAAAAGTTTCTTAGTCTGGGAAATGATCTTACTACATTGCTTCATAGAGATCAAAGAGATGGAAGTAGGCAGTTCTACCTCCGATATCTTATATAACTTATTGCCCAAAGTAATAATAATAGTGCGAGACATAGACTCATACAAAACATAATGCTTAGACAAGTATGTTTGGCCTAATAATACATCACAAACTTCAAGAGGAGAAACATCACATAATAACTCATCTGTGAAGGGCTTGATGCTGTAGGGAAGGCAATAATCCTTACTGAAGCAAAGATATCATCCTTGGTGAAGCCACTATTGAGTGATAAAAAGGTGTCTTTTAAACCCTATTTACCTTACATTAATTATCAATCCAGGCACGATTTTTTATCTTAAGAGTGTACTCAGTCTGAGGCGGTCACTTGTTCAAGAGTAATGTTTGCAGTATAGTGCTTTCAAAAGTAACTAAATGCTGGAAACGAAATCTAATTGAAATGGCAAGAAACTTAAATGTTTTGTAACTAAATCATTCACTCAAGAAACTACAGCAATCATCAGTCAAGGATGCAGTAATGATAACTCTTTCCTCTGTAAACTGATGTAAATGAAGAATGAATCACAGACAAGACCTCCAATCTGAGAACTTAGACAACAGTAGTCAATGTTTGTTACAATTGTGGATCTTTCTATTCACACTCAAGCAAATGCTGGAAATAACAATTCGATTGGCAGAAAAGGAACAAAAACTGAATCTATTGAAAAGATTGAACAACAAAGCTTAATCTACATAAATGAATTGAACAACAAAGCTTAATCTACATAAATGAATTGAACAACAAAGCTTAAATGAATTGAACAACAATCTAAGAAGGGAACAACAAACCAAATTAAGGGTAACCACATAGCAAATATAGAGTTATTGAGTCAGTAATCTTATTCTAGCTTAATGGACGTTAACCACAGGTATAAAGGAATGACAATTGTAGTTATAATGGAGCAGTAGTCAAATGAACATCAATCAAAACTGTAAGTGAACCATAGTTAAATGAACAACAATCGCAATTGTAAATGAACAACATAATCTGAATTAGACAATGCAATGTTGTTTCAGAAAGAACAACATGACATTTTAAGTTGTGAATAATAATCTCGCTATCCAATTATGATTCAATACAACAGAGAAATTCAGGGAAACGTTCCGAAACAGAAGATTACTGAATAAAGCGAATTAAAGAAATGCAAAGGAAATCAAACCACACATGACTGTAATCGCAAAATAATGATACAAGAAGCAAGTGGATCCACTAGGGTTGGGCCCTTAGCCACCAGGGAAGCACTGCTGCATTTACTCTAGGATCAGATAATGGAACATCAACTAAGTTATATATTAATCATAAATGGCAAAGTTACAGCTATCTCTCTTCAAAGAGAGTCGATGATCAAAGTTAAGATTACAATAGTAAGTTCTACAAATTGACAATAATATCCCCCCTGGGCTACCAGCGCTGTCCCTTTTTATAATGGCCAGGTGGAAGTATCAAGAGTTCAGATAAGTCTTGAAGAAGCAATCCCTCAGGATCAAAGGATCTTGAGGGATTCGCTATATCTTTGATCTCCAGTTATCATTTTGTCTTCTTGCGCTGATGCCGTGTTTTCTCTTCCTTTTCTTGGACCATGTGCTCTGATCTTGATTTCCTCATCTGGATATGGCTTCCTATCAAAGGGACAACAATTGCTTCTGCTTTGTCTTTTCCTCCTGAATAGTGATTTTCCATTTTCTTCACTTTATGTATAGAAAAAGACAATAATTAGTTACTTTGTATCAATCACAAATCTCCTTAATTATATCATAATTCTTTAACATATTACCATATTAGAATGTAAAAGGAGTTATGATTCAAAGGAAAAGATAAAGAAATAAATCGTAAATACATACCTTTTCCAATGCTCAACAGCCACAGGATGGTGTAAGGATGTGGGTGTGGTGTGGTCGGTAGGCCCAACCACTTCACGACATGGGAGGTCTTCGGGGTTTGTGAGGCTGGTCTTGCAAAGGTTCAACTAGTTCGAGCCCTAACTCCTTAAACCCTGACCTCATTGGGGACATGCAAAGAAAAACAGAGAAAGAGAAGACCGATCTGATATCATTGATCTGGAATGATGCAGGAATGCAACAAAATGCATATGTAAACATAAACACAGAGATGTAGTATAAATAAAACTTCATTTCATTAACATCAAAGAACTAAAATATGCTTACATACAGAATGGAAATAAACTAACTCGGGTGATGGTAGCTTATCCCTAAGAAGAATGTGGTAGCTACATGCCTCTGAAACGTGTTCCAATGAGGCTCAAGGGTCATTTTATTTTTGAACAAAAAATGGAAAACTTAAACAACCAAAATCCTAACCCTAGGAGATGGAACACCAAGAGTTTGTGGACCCCCTTGGGGTTAGGTGGGCAGCTAACTTCTCGGGGTTGTAACTTGGTTATATGATCTCCATTTGGCGTGTACGATACCTTGTTAAAAAGATCTATCCGAGTACTACATGATCTGTGGTAGGCCCATATGGGCTTTTGGAAGACCTTAAAAAAATTCCGTTTAGGGGGTCAAAATAGCTCCGGAAGTTCAAGATCCGAAAAACCACTAAAAATAGTAATTGTTGTTATAATCAAGGAAATAGACGAAACTGACTAGAGGTCTAGGTGGAATAGGTGGGTGGCCACGAATATCCACTTAGATCAAATATTTACACTCCTTTCTCGTAGTGTTTAAGCCTCCCAAATCTTAGCCCCCAAGATTCAAATCAAGAAGAGTAGACAATAAAACTATGAAGAGTAGCGTGAATGTGTTCCAAAACTGACACAATGAGTGGAATGAGGGAGGAAAGAACCTTTGGGCTCAACTATTTCCTTCGACAACATGCATGCGAAGTAGGAGGTGTTGGCCACGAATAAGGAAATTTCCAGGATACCGCAAAGGATAGTTAGTGAGGTCAACTTGTGTATCCCAATTCACTACCATAGATTACATACCAGAATGACCATAGGACATAGAGCCATAACATCATAGTCCTAGAATCCTTCTTTCCCCATAAAAAGACAACAAAGACAAGGAGGAGCGTTTCCCTTATATTCAACTTGAGAGTTGAGAATTATTTAGAGACCACCAACTAAACAAGGAATACTAAAGAGTTGGAAGAGAGTGCCAAAGCTAATTACCTTGGCTTTCTTGGGAATGAATATTGAATAAATGGGGAATAGATACATGATAGGACTTGTGAGTAATCTATGTGCCTTTGAAAATATGAAATCAGTCTAGAAGATTGAGTGTAGCATTGTGAAATGGATGGTAGAATGAAGGATGTGATCCCAATGTGTGATATAACTCCCATGCTTGTTGCATGGAATTTAAAAACCATAAGTAGGGCATGTTGCCATGTCTCTTGGGCGTGTGCCTTGGTGGGATGACAACATCCCACCTGCCACCTCTCTCACGCCTGACATAATCTGAGGGTCAAAAAATTATGTTGATATGATGTTGTTTCAATAATTACATGTCAAAAGAAATATGTTCATAAAATCATCTAGTTTTTAGTTTTTTGAATTTTGACATCATTTTATAAATGTTGATATATGGAAATATTTAGTAAATACAATTGATATATACAAATTTATAATTGTTTATATGTCATGATCCATGCACCTCAAAAATGATAAGAAGCCAATAATTACATCTAGTTAAAAGGAAAAACCTCCTTTTATAATGAATGCACTCTATAAGACAAGGTTTGATGATCCTATGACTAGGTATCCTTGATGCATATATAGGAGAGAAAAATTTCATCGATAATGAAAGGTTTTGTTGACATAACACTATAATAATAGAAATGTAATAACTCAATATCTAGTGTTTAATAATGGGTTTTGGAGTTAACATGGGGCTTTTCTAGGGCTTAAAATTCCCCTCCCCTTCAATCCAGAGTTTTCCTTAATATTTGACTAACTTCGTGTGTTTCTGCATGAAAAACTCATCTTCACATGTCACCTCTTCCACTTGTAGTTTCTTCCATTTAATGAGGTCCTCAATAATTTCTTAATTTCTCAACTACTTAATACTTGTTTCTAGGATTGTTTCTTGTTCTAGTACGATTTTCCCTTCTTCATTAATCTTGGTTAATCTTTTCCAAAATCCTAAGCCTAGGAGATGGAACACTAAGAGTTTGTGGACCCCCTTGGGGTTAGGTGGGCAGCTAACTTACCGGGGTCGTAACTTGGTTATATGATCTCCATTTGGCGTGTACGATACCTCATTAGAAAGATCTATCCAAGTACTATAGGATTTGTGGTAGGCCCATTTGGGCTTATGACAGAGCTTAAAAAAATGTTGTTTAGGGGGAAAACAGCTTCGGAAGTTCAGGACCCGAAAAACTACTAAAAATAGTAAATGTTGTTATAATCAAGGAAATAGACGAAACTGACTGGAGGTCTAGGTGGAATAGGTGGGTGGCCACCAATATCCACCTAGATCAAATATTTTGAGTTTTCTCTCCTTTCTTTCAGTGTTCAAGCCTCCTATATCTTAGCCCCCAAGATTCAAATCAAGAAGAGTAGACAATAAAACTGCGAAGAGTAGTGTGAACGTGTTCCAAAACTGACACAATGAGTGGAATGAGGGAGGAAAGAACCTTTGGTTTCAGCTATTTCCTTCGACAACATGGATGCGAAGAAGCAGGTGCTAGCCACAAATAAGGAAATTTCTAGGATACTGCAAAGGATGGTTCGTGAGGCCAACTTGTGTATCCCAATTCACTACCATAGATTACAAAATGACCATAGGAAACAAAGCCATAACACTATAGTCCTAGAATCCTTTTCCTCATAAAAAGACAACAGAGACAAGGATGAGTGTTTCCCTTATATTCAACTTGAGAGTTGAGAATTATCTAGAGACCACCAACTAAACAAGGCATACTAAAGAGTTGGAAGAGAGTGCCAGAGCTAATTTCCTTGGCTTTCTTGGGAATGGATATTGAATAACTGGGGAATAGATACATGATAGGCCTTGCGAGTAATCTATGTGCCTTTGAAAATATGAAATCGGTCTAGAAGATTAAGTGTAGCATCGAGAAATGGATGGTAGGATGAAGGATGAGATCCCAATGTGTGATATGGCTCCCATGCTTGTTGCATGGAATTTAAAAACCATATGTAGGGCATGTTGCCACGTCTCTTGGGTGTGTGCCTTGGTGGGATGACAAAATCCCACATGCCACCTCTCTCACACCTGACACAATTTGAGGAGGGTCGAAAGGTGATGTTGATATGATGTTTCAATAATTACTTGTCAAAAGCAATATGCGCATAAAATCATCTAGTTTTGTTTTGTTTGTTTGTTTGTTTGTTTGTTTTTGTTTTTGTTTTTTTTTAATTTTGACATCATTTTATAAATGTTGATATATTGAAATATTTAGTAAATACAATTGATATATATATATATATATATATATATATATATATATCTATATCTATATCTATATCTATATCTATATCTATATCTATATCTATATATATATATATATATATATATATATATATATATATATATATATATATATTTCTAATTGTTTATATGTCATGATCCATGCACCTCAAAAATGATAAGAAGCCAATAATTACATCTAAACAATGTAAACTTTGAAACGAGAACTATAAACTCAAAACGGGAACTCTGGCCAAAATACCTCGTAAAAACATCAAAAACTGTGCTAAAAACGAAAAGTGTTGATGTTGGAATAAGACCTTTTTTTTTTCTAAGGTAAATTTTCAACATGGCAGTGAAAACCAATTTTTTGTGCAAAAATTGTCCAAAACACACCCTCAAAATGAAAAGTGTTGATGTTCGAATAACACTTTTTTTTTCAATGGTAAATTTGGGCAAAAACATCCTGAAAATGAAAGGTATTGACGCTGGGATAACACTTTTTTCTTCAAGGCTAAAATTTCAACAATTCGAAATAATGGCGTAAAAGATTTTATCATGACCCCGAAAAACATTAAAATTTCAAAAGAATAATTAAAACATAAAATAAAATAAAAAATTAAAAAATTAAAAAAATGAAAAAACACAAAGCAAAAAAAGTTAAAAAAATAACAAAACATAAATTAAAATATATACTAAGAAAAAAATCAAATATATAAAAAAAGACAAAAAAAAATCAAACATAAAAAAAGCAATCATAAAAATGTTAAAAAAAAGAAAGAATTAACCTATAAAAGATAAGAATTAAAAAACTAAAAAAAAACTTAAAAATTATAAACAAATAAATAGTAAGAAAAACATATTTAAAAAAAAATGGGAAAAAAAAAAAATTTATCTTGTAAACAATAAAAAAAATTTCAAGTTGTTTTAGTTTTCTTTTTTAAATGTTGATTACTCAAAAAAGCAAATATAAAATTATATATAACACCAAAAAAATGTTAAAAAAAATTATCTAATAAACCATAAAATAATTTGAAAAAAAAAACAAAATAAAAAAAAAATATTTAAAATTAAGTAAAAATAGAAAAATTTTAAAAAACATTAACAAAAACTAGAAAAAAAATTAAAAACAAACTAGATAAAAAAAAGAAAGAAAATTAACAAAAAATAATTTAAAAAACTAGTAAAAATAATATTAAAAACTTTTAAAAAACTATAAAAAAATAAACACAAATTATAAAACAAAAAAAAATGAAAATTTTAAAAATATATGTATCTTTTCAAATTTAAAAAAAAAAATCAAAAAACTTTTAAAGTTAAAAAAAAAATGTATTTTTTATTTGAAAAAAAATTATTAAGTCTTATCACTTTTATTTAAAAACAAAAGCATATAAAATTTAAAAATTTAAACCTATTTTTTTTAAACAATTTTATTTATTTATTTATTTTTTTAAATTAACAATTTTTTTTAATTAATTAATTAATTAATTAATTTTTTAAAATTAAATTATCTTTTTAAACATTTTTTTTTATTAAAAAAAAAATTGTCCACCCGTCGACCACCCGTGGTGGCGCGACCCTAGGCGGAGGGGCCTGTACGCAAAGAGGCGATTCCGAGGGCTGTGCCACCACGCGCGGCCAAGGGGCGGACATTTTTATTTTATTTTTTATTTTTTATAAAATAAAAAAATTTTGGTTTTAAAAATATATATATATATATATATATATATATATTAAAAAAAATTGTTATTTTCTTTTTGGAACAAAAAAAAGTAGTTTAATTTTTTTTTTTTTTTTTTTTTAAATAAAAGATATATATATATATATATTAAAAAAAAATTGTTATTTTTTTTTTGAAAAAAAAAAAGTAGTTTAAAATTTTTAATTTTTTTTGTTTTTAAATAAAAGATATATGGCTTTATATATATATATATATATATATATATATATATATATAAAATAAAAAATACATATTTTTTTTAAACTTTAAATGTTTTTTTGATGATTTTTATTTTTATTTTTATTTTTTTAATTTGAAAAGATACATATATTTTAAAAAATTTCATATTTTTTTGTTTTATAATTTGTGTTTATTTTTGTTTATTTTAGTTTTTTTTTTAATGTTCTTAATATTAATTTAGTTGGTTTTTTAAATTATTTTTTGTTAATTTTCTAATTTTTTTTAAATCTAGTTTGTTTGTTTGTTTTGTTTTGTTTTTGTGTTGTTTTTTTGTTTTTGTTTTTGTTTTTTTTGTTTTTCTTTGTTTTTTTTTTTCTAGTTTTTGTTAATGGTTTTTTAAATTTTTATATTTTATATATATATATATATATATATATATATATATATATATATATATATATATATATTTTTAAATTTTGTTTTTTTTTTCTTTCAAATTATTTTATGGTTTATGAGATAATTTTTTTTTTTTTTGTATTTTTTTTTTTTTTTATATATATTTTTATATTTTTTTTAAGTAATCAACATTTAAAAAAGAAAAATAAAACAACTTGAAAATTCATTAAGTAATCATAATTTCAAAAAAATTGGACATAATAAATTTTAAAGTGTGAAACCTAAGTCCTCTAAAAAAAGGTATGTTGCATCAACACATTTCAAAATTAGCATGAAAATCACTAACATTTAAAAACAAATATTTATATTTGATACATAAGAAAATTTAAAGTGTAAAACATATGCTTCGAAAAAAAAGAAGTGTATTCTGCATCACCACTTTTCAAAATCAGGTCACGTTTTTACTACCCCTACGAAATGGGTAATCGTATCGGTTATTTAAAGTGCCAAAAACTATGCTCTAAGAAAAATATGTGTGTTCTGTATCACCCCTTTTCAAAATCGGGTCGCTTTTTTGCTCTCCCTACAAAACGGGTAACATATCAGTTCCCGTTTCAAAGTTTAGATTGTTTCTATTTAAAGGGAGAAACCTCTTTTTATAATGAATGCACTCTATAAGACAAGATTTCATGATCCTAAGACTAGGTCTCCTTGATGCATATATAGGAGAGAAAGGTTTCATCGATAATGAAATTGTATAATGAAAGGTTTTGTTGACATAACGCTATAATAATAGAAATGTAATAACTCAATATCTAGTGTTTAGTAATGGGTTTTAGAGTTAACACGGGGATTTTCTAGGGCTTAAAATCCCCCTCCCCTTCAATCAAGAGTTGTCTTTAATATTTGACTAACTGCGGGTGTTTCTGCATGAAAAAATCATCTTCCCATGTCACCCCTTCCACTTGTAGTTTCTTCCATTTAATGAGGTCCTCAATAATTTCGTAAATTCTCAACTACTTAATACTTGTTTCTAGGATTGTTTCTTGTTCTAGTATGATTTTCCCTTTTTCATTAAGTTTTGTTAAAATAGTTTGGACTGGGATAAGTGGGATAACAATGAAGGGCATGGGGGCATATATATTTCTAGTGTCTTCACTAACCTATGGGGAAGTCAACCTTTATGGGGGTCACCTTTTCTAAGGAAAACTCAATGCACGTTGCCCCTAGCGAATATTCTTCCATATAATATCCACCGAACAAATCAAACTCAAATTATTAACGTGACAATATTTGATTCCCTAGCTTGGTACTAATTATAAATAGTTATATCCTTTTTTATTTAATTAAAAACAAAGTCACGTTTCTCCCTGATGGGGGTGCGTTCAGAACAATCAAGAGGCTTTGGCATCTATGCCCGTTAATCTTGAGAGTATGATTTGCATTGAATGTGGTGGCCCATACATGCACCCACATGCATATGGGTCAGTTCTAGAAATTTCCATGTGCAGTATTGGTTCACATTAGGCATGTGAACGGTAACACATTACAAGGAAAAGACCCTCTAGCAGAGGTTTTTATGGAAGCCCCTATAAAAATAGCCCAAAAATATGGTGGTAGCAGAGGTCACTAATAGAATATGGTGCATTGTGACAAAGTTTTTTATAAAAAATAAAAGTGTAACGATGTGCTAAGTACATAATGCGCACCAGTGTGTATAATACTTGATAGCACGAGAAAGGGTTGAATTTTAAAAAATGTTAGTCATAAAATTCATTTTTCCCTGTCCGGTGCTATACTATCACGACAACCCAATGCTAAACAAGTACACAAACACCCTAGTGCATAATCAACATAGAGCACCAGTGCTTAATAGCAAGTGGTGCACCATTGCAGGGTTATTTTTTATACTAATAAAATACAATAGCTCGCTAGCTATATAAGGCACACCGATGTGTATACTACTCAATAGCATCGAAGAAAGATTAAATTAAAAAAATCCTAGTTGTAAAATTCATTTTCACCATTTTGATGCTATACTCAAACGATGCACCAATGCTCTTAATGTATTTAAAGGCATCGGTGCATAAACAACAAGGTGCACCATGATAGGTTTTTTAATTAAAAAGTAGTGGCGCACTCAGGAACGTGCATGCACCTGTGAGGTTAACCTAGTGCACTGAAACAGGGTTAAATAAAAAAATTTTACCGGCCACAAAAAATCATTTTTACCATTTGCAGTGTTGTAGAGCTCTCAAGCACCGATGCTACTCTTGCCTTTGTCAAGCACCCTGTCATCGGTGCTTCCCTTGCTTGCCATCCTTTCGTCCATTGCTCAGTGTGTTACTTTTGAATTTTCTCAAATGATGCTCAAATTTGTTTTTTTCATTTATGTGGTAACCATTCCTCCCCGATGATCAAATTTCTAGGAAATTTCCATGTTTCTCTTTAATTTAAATTTTTAGCATAGTAGAATTGAAAATTAGGTTAAAAAAGTCCATTGTTTTTTATTTTTTTCCTACAAAGTGCATTTGACTAGTTCGGCTCACACCGATGGTAGTGCACCCTATATATTTATAGGGTGCACCACAAATCGATGCATTTTGTTAACACTTTGTAGTTTTGTAGTGCATTTGCTAAATTGATATGCACTGAGAAAGTTATAATTCTTCCCACATTGCGTTGGGAAAATTTACTTCCTAGTGTGTTTGTTTTTGCCAAACACACCACATGCATAAATATTAAAATATTATAGCTCAGTGCGTTCGTTAACCTAAATGTTCTATTGTTATGAAACCAACTCACAAATAGATAGAAAAGATAGATCAATGCCTTAGAAATCAGCCTCTTTGAGGGGGCAACCTCCTTTACATTACACGAATGAACAATTCTTAGATGATACAAATGACAAGACCTTCTTTCTATATATAGGAATCTAAGGGGTCATAATGTAATCAGATCCAACATAACAATAATAATGTAAGGACACAACAATAACAATAGTGGGCTTCTATGGGGCACAATAATAACAATACGGGGACTACATGGGCACAACAATATAATAAGGGGGTTGCACTAATAACAATAAGGGGTTACACTAGTAGTATAGGGACCTAACATGACCCTCTCCTTCAAAAAGTGTTGTCCTCAATGCTTGAGTAGTTTTGGATGCTTTTGTATAAAATTCCCATCCTCCCATGTGGAACCTTCAGTAGGTAAGTTCTTCCACTTGATGAGATACTCTGAAATTGATCGATTTCGTAGCTATCGAGTTCTTGTTTTCGTGACTGTTTCAGGTTCCAATATGATTTTTCCTTCCTCTTCATGTTCCGACAATATTGTTTGAACTGGTTTCTTGTCACTTGTAAACTTCTTTAAGCATGAAACATGGAAAACTAGGGGCACTCGGGAAGATGCAGGAAGCTCCAATTTGTATGCCATAGTATCAATCTTTTGCAGCGCCTTGTAAGGACCATAGTAATTTGGTGATAATTTATTATCCTTCTTAGCTTGCTTGAGGGACATTTGTTTGTATAATTGTATTCGTAAAAATACCCAGTTGCCTATATCAAAACTTCTTTCACTGCAATGTTAATTTTCCTATTGTTTCATTTGATTCTGTGCCAAAGTGAGGTTATCCTTTAAGAGTTGGAGAACTTGTTGTTGTTAAGGGTCTACCTTAACACCTTCATGAGATACAATATGACCCAAGTATTCCACCTCTTGTACTCCAAAGAAACATTTGGAGGTTTTTACATATAATTGTTTCTCATCCAATAGTCTGAGTACTTTATCAACATGTTGAACATGATCCTTCCAAGACTTGTTGTAGATTAGTATATCATCAAAAAATACTAACACAAATTTTCTAAGGAAGGGTTTGAAAATGGAATTCATCAAACCTTGGAATGTAGAAGGTGCATTGGTAGGGCAAAAAGGCATGACCAAAAATTTATAATGACCCTCATGAGTTCTAAATGTTGGTTTCAGAATGTCTTTAGTCTTCATTCTGATTTGATGATATCCGGCATGAAGGTCCAACTTGTTGAAGTAAATTTCTCCATGCAATTCATCCAATAATTCATCAACGAGAGGAATGGGAAATTTATCTTTAATGGTGAGCTTGTTGAGCTATCTATAATCCAGACACATGTGCCATGATCCATCCTTCTTATGCACCAATAATACTAGAGCAGAGAAAAAACTATGACTAGGTTGAATTATACCAACCTCTAGCATTTCTGTAACCATACGTTCAATTTCACTCTTTTGTGCAAATGGATATCTGTAAGGTCTAATGTTTGGAGGAATACTTCCTGGAAAATGAATAGCATGATCATGATCACAAATAGGTGGTAGGCCTTTGGGAGTCTCAAATACCTTGGAATGATTGTCCAAGACTTTTTGGAGATCTGGAGAAATAGATGATTTCGACGTGGGAACCTCTAGCGAACATAATTGTGTAATTACACCACGTTGTTCTTCCTTTAGAAGCTTTGTCATGTCGTTAGAGCTGATTATATTTCCTGGTTTCCTTGTGATACCCCTTAATTCAACTTCCTTTCCTTCTGAAAAAAAATTCAAGAAGAGTTCTTGAAAATTAAAAGTTATCGTACCCAAAGATTGTAGCCATTGGACTCTTAGTACAAAATGAACACCACCCATTGGAATGGAAAGCATTGGACTATTCAAAACATATTCTCCCATGGATAGCTTGATATTATGGCACTTTCTAGAGAAATTTATGGTTCTTCCATTTGCAACCATCATTTGACACTCTGGTGCTGGATATAGGAAGCAATTCAATTCCTTCGCTGTCTTACAATGAATAAAATTATGGGTATTTCCTGAATCAATCAACACTATTACCTTTTTCTTCTTGATATGTCCTTCTATATTGATAGTTTGAGGAGTGGTAATTCTTACCAATGCATTACAATATATGGTCGGATTCATTTCTTGATGCTTGATGTGATCTTTCACTTCTTGAACCTTTTTCTTCTCTATATGTCCTTCTATCTTGAGAGTTTGAGGAGTGGTAATTCTTGCCAATGATTTACAAGATATGATTGGATTCATTTCTTCTTTCTATAGGGTTGGTTCCTGGTGTATATCCTCTTCTTTGGATGTTTCTTAATCCTTCTCTTCATCCTCTTCACAATCTATGTAAAATAATTTCTTCTAAGCACGCTTATGACCTTTAGTGTATTTGCTATCACAAATGTAACAAAGCCCTTTTTCTCTTTTTTCGTCCAATTGTTGTGGTGTAAAAATTGTAGGTTGTGGAAGGCTAGGAGAAAAAACACTTCCATATTTATAGTTGTGAGTGGTAGGATTTCTTTCTTCCATAATTCCGTTTTCAAATTTTCTTTCCAATGTGAATGCCTTCTCCAATGAATTAGGTTCCCAAAGATGAACCTCATGTTGAATGTTATCCTTTAAAGTCCCTATGAAGACATCAATAATTTGCTTCTCTAGAATATCATTTACCGTTATATTCAATTTTTGGAAGTCCTCAATGTGCTCTACCATTGAACCCTTTTGTTTGAGATTTATCAATTGGCTAAAGAAGGTGTTGGTCTTTGTATCCTCATAATGTGCTATCATTTCCTCCGTGAAAATTGACCAAGTGACAAGTGGTTTACGAGAACAAAGCCCTGTATACCATTAAAATTGATTTGATTCTAAATATTAAGATGCAGTACATACCTTTTGTAACAGGTGTACATCATGTAGATCAAAATATTGTTCCGTTTGTAGTATCCAATTTACCGGATCCTTGACATCAAACTTCCTCATATTCCCTTTTCTTGATTTTAGGAGCTCGATCTTGAAATGACTGTAACTCTGTAATTTAGGATCTCCAAGGTCTAAAATTGTGACTTGTAGTAGCCCTTTGCATCCTCTTTCCAATTCCACTAGTCTGATCGAAATTGGATTCTTCAAGAAAGAGTTATGCCGAATCACCCAAGATGACCTGCTTATATACTTTTTTCAGTAGAGAGAACTTGTATGAAGTGCCACTTGTTATTGTTTCGACTTTCAGACCTGAAAACAATACACAGAAAATTAAAGTCTATCCTCTTTCTTTAGCTTCTTACGAAATTTCAATCTGATGCTCAGAGAGAAAGTTATGACGATTTTCCCCAGGTCACCTGTTTGAGATGTAATTCGGGAGCCTGCATAAACCCTAAATGTCTTAGACTGTATCTCCGAAATGATAGCAAAACAAGATCTGAAATTCCGCCCCAAGCTTCAACAGAATTTTGGATCAAATGGGTTTTAATTTCAGAGTCTGAACTTTTGTAGAAAACAAATTATAGTGAAAATGCCACGATGGCCTGTTTGAGATGGAATTCTGGAGCTTGCAAAAACCCTAACTTCCTCAGATCATATCTCTGAAAATATAGCAAGACAAGATCTGGCATTGAGACCCGGGGTTCAAAATGATTTCAACACAAATGGGTTTTTTTTAGCTTCTGAAACATCGTATAAAAAATGTTATATCGAACATTCCACGATGACTTGTTTGGAGCAGCGAAACCCTAGAATCCAAAGCTCGAATACCTAATGTCATGAAACCAGCTCACAAAAAGATAGAAAAGATAGATCAATGCCTTAGAAATCATCCTCTTCGAGGGGTAAACCTCCTTTACATTACACAAGTCAATAATTCTTGGATGATACAAATGTCAAGACCTCCTTTCTATATATAGGAGTCTAAGGGGTCATAATGTAATCAAAGCCGACATAAAAATAATAATGTAAGGGAACAACAATAACAATAGTGGGCTTCTATGGGGCACAATAATAAAAATATGGGGACTACATGGGCACAAAAATATAATAAGGGGGTTGCACTAATAACAATAAGGGGTTACACTAGTAGTATAGGGAACTAACATGCATTTCGGTGCGAAAAGGTTATTCATACGTACTAGTGCAAATTGTATGTCGACGCACTGCATCGAGAAATGAAAAACCGATGTTTAAAAAGTGAGTTTGGTAAATTTATACACACCAGGAAAGTTATAATTTTTACTACGGTGCATCTTGTAAAATTTACTTCCTAGTGCATTTTTTTTACCGAACGCACCACATGCATAAATATTAAAAAAATATTGCTCGGTGTGTTCATTAACTTGAACATTCCATTTTGGTGCAAAAAGGTTATTCATATGCATCAGTGTGAATTGTATGTTGACGCACTATGTCGAGAGATAAAAACCAATGTTTAAGTAGTGCATCAAGTAGTTGTACACACCATTGTCGGTGCTTTATTGTGTTTTGTGGTGCACCGTTTTTGGAGCTTTACTATTTTTTTTGGCGCACTGAGGATGCCTTTTTTCATTTATGATTTTTTTTTAGGTTTTATGTATGAGGATGATGTATTTTATATGTAAGTCATGCAACATATACATCAATAGGGAGGAGCAACAAAAATAGGATAAAATAGCAGACCAATACAATGTGGTCCAACCATGGGGGGCATGAGAGAGGGAGAGAGATTTATACCCTCGCACTATTGCTGCAATAACCCATGTCCTCTTAAGGAATGTAGGCCTCCTTAAGTACTATGAGGAGTTTAGATCCTTGAAGGGGCGCTTTGGGTTTTTGGCACAACTGATCCATCGATGGGATGCCCAGTAAGAGGCTTTTTGTGTTGATCTTAACATGTAGTCCCACTCAGGAGGACATATATTTCATCACTGGCATATCCAAGAGAGGGAATGATTTTCCCTAGTTCCTTGATGTCTCCCATGGTGTTGCAATAGAGAGTCAACTTGTTTACTCTAAGAGATGTGTTGGGGATCATGTAGTGCATGCAACATATTTTCAAGTGTCTGGTGGATAGCTATGGATCACTTCTTTTGGTGCAAAGGAGATTAAGTTCCTATTATTATTAGTCAATACCATTCCACACTATACTATTGATGGGAAACAAATTAGTTGCCCTCTTTTGTTTTTTTTAGTTTCTTTGGTGCAGAGGCCATGATGTATCAAATGGTCTACCATTTTTTTATGGAAGTTTTTTATGGATTTAGATAGATGTCATGCTAGTGTGATACATGGTAGGGAGAATTTCCCTTTTGCATTAGATGTTTTATTTTTAATTTTTAAAGAGGTTTCAGGAGACTAGGCTAACTTTTGATCGTCTCCCTCCTAGGATGATGATCGGGGTGTGGATGTGCATGTGGGGCATGATGATGCCCCAGAGGGGCCTGCTGGAGTCTCCATCCAAGATTTCCACTGAGGCACTAGGGCTACTGGTCAGTGAGGATGACCACATGTTTGTCTTGGTGTCTTGTCCTTATGTGGGGATGGATTGGCAATAGTGTCCTAACATCATCTTCACACTAGATGAGCTTGTAGATGATAGAGGTAATATTAGCGTTTTCTTTAAATTAATCTAGTTTTATTTTATTGTCTTAATTAATTAGAATAAAATTTATTCTAGCACGTTATTTAACTTATTTTATTAAATTGTTTAATGAAATTGTCTAATTATTGTTGTGTAATATATATTTTGTAGACATTGACAATTTCACTGGGGACATGCCTCCTCCCCCATCGAAGGGAGATGCAAATATGACCGAGGTTGTGGAGGGTGAGGAACATCCTTAGTGTTGGGTCCCTATAATACTAGTGATTACCCCATTACTATTGTATTTATACCCCTTATTAATATTGCTATGCCCCTATTGCCCCCATATTGTTATTATTGTGCCCCATAGAATCCCTCTATTGTTATTTTTTTGGCTTTATATTATTATTGTTAGGTCGGCTGGATTATATTGTGACTCCTTAGAATCCTATATATAGAAAGGAGGTTTTGTCATTTGAATCATCCAAGAATTGTTCATTTATGTAATGTAAAGGAGGTTTCCCCCTCGAAGAGGCTGAATTCTAAGGCGTTGATCTATCTTTTCTATCTTTTCTTGAGCTGGTTTCATAACATTTCGTATCAGAGCTTTGGATTCTAGGGTTTCGCTGCTCCAAACAGGTCATCGTGGCATTTTCGCTATAACTTTTTTCCGTGACGTTACAGAAGTCGTAAAAAAACCCACTTGCGAAGAAATCACGCTGAACCTTGGGTCCGAATTTCAGAGCTTTTCGCGTGATATTTGCAGAGATATGATCTGAGGAAGTTGGTCTTTTTGCAGACTCCTGAATTACATTCAAAACAGGTGACCTGGGGAAAATCGTCATAACTTTCTCTCTGGGGATTGGATTGAAATTTCGTAAGAAGGTATAGAAAGAGGACGGACTTTAGTTTCTTGTATGCATGTTTCAGATCCAAAGGTCGAAACAGTGACTCGTGGCACGTCGTACAATTTCGCTCTACTGAACTAGTCTATAAGCAAGTCACTGTGGGAGATTTCACATAACTCTTCCTTGGAGAATCCAATTTGGGTCAGACTTGTGACATTGGAAAGAGGACACAGAGGGCTACTACAGCTCAAAAATTCAGAACTAGATGATTGGAAAGTACAGAGATACATCAGAGGCAATATCGAGCTCCTACAAAGTGAAAAAAGGTGTGTAGATTTTCTTAAATTTTTGTTTAAGCTTGGTTTGAAAATTTATTTTGAAGGAATTCAAAGGGCATAGTAGAGCATTATTATCGGTAACTGATGCCCCGAGGAAAGAAAATGCAAACACCTAGTAAGGAATCTGAAAGCTCTAGCATGAATCATGAAGAAGAGGAAGAAATGCAACATGATATATCAAAATTACAAGACCAAGTGCAACAACTGTCCCTTGCACAAAAAGGAACAAAATCTAAGATGGATGGTTTAAAGAAAGATGTAGAAGCTAATATGGATGGTTTAAAGAAAGGCGTAGAAGCTAAGTTGGACTGTTTAAAGAAAGGCGTAGAAGCTAAGATGATTGACGTGGAAGCTAAGATGGATGATTTGAAGATAGATTTGAAGACAGACATGGACGAATTGAAGATAAATATGAATAAATTGCTATAAGAAATGGTCCCTATGGGTGAAAGGGTACTAAAGGAAACTAATGATGAGAAAAAAAGAAATGTTAATCATGATTCCATAGATGCTAATGTTGGATCGAAGACTCACCATATTCAAAAAATTGATATGAGGAAGTTTGATGGCAAGGATCCTGCCACATGGATATTATAGATGAAGCAATTCTTCGATCTCAATAATGTGCAAAACACACAAAAGGTACGTATGGCAACTTTATATTTGGAACCAAATTAGTTTGTATGGTATCAATGGCTTTGCTCTCGTAAACCATTTATCACTTGGGCAATTTTTACGGAAGAATTGATAGCACATTATGAGGATACAAAAAGAAACACTTTTTTTAGCCAATTGATAAGTCTCAAACAAAAGGGTTCAATAATGGAGCACATTGAGGAGTTCCAAAAATTGAACATAAGGGTAAAAGATATTCCAGAGGAGCATAGGATTGATGTGTTCATAGGGTCTTTAAAGGATAATATCCAACATGATGTTCGTCTTTGGGAACCTGATTCATTAGAGAAGGCATTCAGGTTAGTAAGAAAAATGGAAAGCAAAATTATGGCAACCAGGAAGCATACCACTCACAACTATAAAGACAGAAATGTTGTTGCCCCTAGTCTTCCACAACCTATAAGGTTTACACCACAACAATTGGAAGAAAAAAGAGCAAAAGGGCTTTGTTACAGTTGTCATAGCAAATACACTAAAGGTCATAAGTGTGCTGAGAAGAAATTATTCTACATAGATTGTGAAGAGGAAGAAGAAAAGGAGCAAGAAAGGTCAAAAGAAGAGGATATACTCCAGGAACAAAGCCTAGATGAAGAACAAATAAATCTGACCATATCTTGTAATGCATTGGCGAGAATTATCACTCCTCAAACCATCAAGATAGAAGGACAAATCAAGAAGAAAAAGGTAATGGTGTTGATTGATTCAGGAAGCACCCAAAATTTTATTCATTGTAAGGTAGCAAAAGAATTAAATTTCTTCCTATATCCAGCACCAGAGTGTCAAGTGATGATTGTAAATGGAGGAACAATAAATTTCTCTAGAAAGTGCCATAATATCAAGCTATCCATGGGAGAATATGTATTGACTAGCCCAATTCTTTCCATTCCAATGGGAGGTGCTGATGTTGTACTAGGAGTCCAATGGCTACAATCCCTGGGTACAATAGCTTTTAATTTTTAAGAACTTTTCATCAAATTTTCTATGGAAGGAAAGGAAGTTGAATTAAGAGGTATTGCAGGGAAACCAGGAAAGATAATCAGCTCTAATAGTATGACAAAGCTTCTAAAAAAGGAGCAAAGAGGTGTAATTGCACAATTATGCTCGCTAGATGTTTCCACATTGGAATCATCTATTTCTCCAGATCTCCAAAAATCCCTAGACAATCATTCTAAGGTATTTGAGACTCCCAAAGGTCTCCCACCTATGCGTGATCATGATCATGCTATTCATCTGATTCCAGGAAGTGTTCCTCCAAACATCAGGCCGTACAGATATCCCTATGTCCAAAAGAGTGAAATTGAACGTATGGTTGCAGAAATGCTAGAGGCTGGTATAATTCAACCGAGTCAAAGTTATTTCTCTGCTCCAGTAATATTGGTGCACAAGAAGGATGGATCATGGCGCATGTGTCCGTATTATAGGGAGTGTTGGGCCTTAGTTTTGGTCTTATTTTTGCTCTAAGAAACTTACTAATCCATCTATTTTCCATCCATTTTCCCTTCATTCATCCCATTTTGATGTATATTTGATATCCATTCAGGTATTTAATTTTAATTTTTCAATTTCTAAAGTTCTTATGAAAGTTTGGTTTTAAGTGCAAAATTGGCAGATTCAGAAATTCCCATAATAGCTCTATGGTTGATGTGGTTGCAGGAAACTTGGGCACGAATTGAATTCATGGATGGATAGCTTGGGAACTAGGACTAATCCAGCTATGCTTAGCTCGAACAGAACAAGCTTTATTAGGCCCATTTGGTGCTAGTCAATCATGACTAGTCATTCAGAAATCCCATAGAAATAGGGCAGTTTTGAGATTCTATGGGATTGGTCATATTTCTTGGGATGGGAGTAATGAATTCGAATTAGATATATGGATAAGAGTAGCTGGGTTTGTTTGAATGAATATAGATCAGTTTGTTTCATGAGACTTGTTATTTAAGAGCCAAGACTTTGATGGCTTATGTATTGACTTATTATACTTTTATGCTGAGACACTTTTGGATTGGAGAGTTAATTTGAAGACTTGTGCTATTATTATTTTTCTGTTCAATGCTATGGATGTGTGACTGAATTTGAGCTTCTGATATTACTTCTCAAGTGTGCAAGGCAAGGGTGGAGGGCCCCCATTCCAAGCTAAGTACACTTCCTTGTTAACTAGTTTTATTTCTTGTAATCTGGTTATTGTAGAACTGGTTTTTCAAAGCTTTACTTCAAATTTCTTTATGGTTAATGAATGGTGGTTGATTTCATTAGTTATTAGCTTATTCATCATCTTATTAAGTTGGAAAAACAAAGTTTTCAAGTTGAGCATCCCTTCTACTAATATGATGAATTGAAACTAGTTTCCTTTGATTGCATGCAAGTAGTTTCTTTATGTGATTTTGGTATTGAGATGAATGAATTATGATGAAACACATTATGTGTCTCTTAAGTTAGGAGCCTTCTTTCATTAATAATTTATCCATCTTAAGTTCTTGGTTTTAATCTCTGATTCATTAAGTGGTAATTGAGGCAAAAGTGGACTTCTTGAGTCAAGAACCATTTCAATATTTTTCCTCTTTTCAAACTAATTGAATTAGAGTTGTAGGATATATTGCTTTAAGTTTTTGAATAACTTATCTTTCAAGGTTTGATTACATCTGATCTTCACATATAGTGAACTTGCCTCAAAGCATAAACAACCCGGATGATAAGAAATATTTGTGTTAATTTCGGTAAACAAATTAGCTCAACAGGGAGCTCAACAAGCTCACTATTAAAGATAAGTTCCCCATTCCTATCATTGATGAATTACTGGATGAATTGCATGGATCAATTTACTTCACCAAGTTGGATCTTCGTTCAGGATATCATCAAATCAGAATGAAGACTGAAGACATTCCGAAAACAACATTTAGAACTCATGAGGGTAATTATGAATTTTTGGTCATGCCTTTTGGCCTTACCAATGCACCTTCAACATTTCAAGGTTTAATGAATTCAATTTTCAAACCATTCCTTAGAAAATTTGTGTTAGTATTTTTTGATGATATACTAGTTTACAGCAAGTCTTGGAAGGATCATGTTGAACATGTTGACAAGGTGCTACAACTATTGAAGGAGAAACAATTATATGCAAAAAGATCCAAATGTTTCTTTGGAGTCCAGGAGGTGGAATATTTGGGTCATATTGTATCTCATGAAGGAGTTAAGGTAGACCCTAGCAAAATTAAAGCCATTAAGGAATGGAAAATCCCCACATCCATAAAGCATCTGCGAGGATTTCTCGGGTTGACAGGGTATTATCGCAAGTTTGTTAAGAATTATGGGAGAATAACAACACCTCTAACAACATTATTGAAGAAAGATGCATTTTCATGGACTCCGGAAGCAACAAAGGCCATTGAACATCTTAAAGAGGCAATGTGCCAAGCACCGGTCTTAGCTACACCGGACTTCACAAAACCCTTTATTGTGGAATGTGATGCTTTAGGAAATGGAATTGGTGTTGTTCTAATGCAAGATGAAAGAACCATTGCTTTTGAAAGTCGTCCAATCAAGGGAAGGTTTTTAAGAAAAGCTATTTATGAGAAGGAAATGTTGGCAATACTCCATGCACTTAAGAAATGGCGACCCTACCTAATGGGTAGACACTTCAAGGTAAAAATGGATCATGATAGCCTTAAATACTTTTTACAACAAAGATTATCCTCTGAAGAGCAACAAAAGTGGGTCACAAAGATGTTGGGTTATGACTTTGAAATCATCTACAAAAAAGGGAAGCAAAATGTGGTGGCAGATGCACTCTCAAGAAAGGATGAGGATGTGGAAGCATTGTTGTGCGCCATTTCTATTATCCAACCAGATTGGATAAACGAAGCAAGGGAGGAATGGAAGAATGACGAAGAAGTGTGGGAACTTATTCGAAAGTTACAACAAGATTCCAGTACGTCTGGTACATTTAGCTGGCAAAATGATTCATTATGGTACAAAGATCGCTTATACCGCTGTAAGAATTCCCAGCTAAAACAAAAGATTCTTATGGAATTTCAAACTTCTCCCTTAGGAGGGCACTCAGGATTTTTAAAAACTTACCACAGGGTTAAGAAGGAATTTTTTTGGGATGGCCTTAAATTAGATATTCAAAAGTTTGTGGCTAAATGTTTGGTTTGCCAACAAAATAAAGTTGAAACAATTAAGACACCAGGTCTATTACAACCTTTATCCATTCCAAGCCAACATTGGGAGGAGGTTTCAATGGATTTTATCATAGGTTTACCCAAATCTGAGGGAAAGAGTGTCATCATGGTGGTAGTTGACAGACTTACCAAGTATGCACACTTTTGTGCATTATCACATCCATTTAAAGCCAGTACAGTTTCTACTGCATTTATGGAAACAATTCAAAAGCTAAATGGAAACCCAAAGATTATTGTAAGTGACAGAGGTCCCATTTTCACTGGAAATTTTTGGACATAATTATTTTCTTGTCTTGGTACTCAGTTAGCTCATAGCTCATCTTATCATCCTCAATCTGATGGGCAAATTGAGATAGTAAACAAATGTTTGGAAGGATATCTTCGTTGCTTTGTATCTGATAAACAGACACAATGGCTCAAATGGTTGCCTCTGGCTGAATGGTGGTATAACACTTCCTTCCATACAACAACAAAAATGACCCCATTTATGGCACTTTATGGGTATCAACCACCATCCATCACATCATATTTAAGAGAAAATTCTAAGGTTCAGGCAGTGGAACATCACATCGAACATCAACAACAAGTCCTCCAACTCTTAAAGGATAACCTCATGTTGGCACAGAATAGAATGAAACAACAGGCAGATCAACATCGCAGTGAAATAAGTTTTGATGTAGGTGATTGGGTATTCCTACGGCTACAACCATATAAGCAAATGTCCCTCAAGCAAGCTAAGAAGGATAATAAATTATCACCAAAGTATTATGGTTCATACAAGGTGTTGCAAAATATTGGTACTATGGCATACAAATTGGAGCTTCCTGCAGCTTCTCGATTGCACCCAATTTTCCATGTTTCATGTTTAAAGAAGGTTATAGGCGAAAAGCTCCCAGTTCAAACAATATTTCCAGAACTTGACGAGGAAGGAAAAATTATATTGGAACCGGAAGCAGTCACAAAAACAAGAACTCGACAGCTACGAAATCGTTCAATTTCAGAGTATCTTATCAAGTGGAAGAACTTATCTGCTGAAGATTCCACATGGGAGGATGAGAATTTTATGCGAGAGTATCCAGAACTACTCAAGCATTGAGGACAACACTTTTTTGAAGGAGAGGGGCATGTTGGGTCCCTATAATACTAGTGATTACCCCATTACTATTGTAGTTATACCCCTTATTAATATTGTTGTGCCCCTATTGCCCCCATATTGTTATTACTGTGCCCCATAGAATCCCTCTATTGTTATTTTTTTGGCTTTATATTTTTATTGTTAGGTCGGCTGGATTATATTGTGACTCCTTAACACTTAGATACAGATGGGCATGGGCATGCAGGCGCGTAGGGCTAGTGTAAGATTTAAGATAAAGTATTGTAACCGACTCTCTAGAATTTTGGTCGAGGGAGTCTTCCCTGTGATAGCTTAAGACATCAAGGCAGATCCTAGGCTCATGGAGCTCTTGAGGGACTGTCCATGCGATATGATAATTCTGATGTGTCATATCATCGGAGCTATCGGGCTACTAGAAGTGAGGAGGATCATGGGAATTCAACATATAAACATGATTCTTCACTCAATACTGCCCCATCAAATCATGATGATCATGGTGATGATCCTTCTGGTGATTAGGGTGGTGATCCTATTAGTAATCCTTCAAATACATAATCTTCACCCTAAATTATTAATGAACCATCATATCATGATTAGGCTATCGGTGATCCTTCTAGTGGTACTACACCTCCTCATCATTCACCTCATGATCACTCACTACCTCATGTTTCTCTTGATCAGAGAGAAAACCATCCACCTTCTCCTCCACCTCATAGTTTTACTGTTGAGGCTATTGAACGTCCATCATCTTCTGATATAGACTAGAGTGCCCCTACTACTGTTGTATCATCTTCTGCGATAGACTAGGCTGGCACTACTACTGTTGTATTAGATATTTGACTTCTCTCTCTCTCTCTCTCTCTCTCTCGATATATATATATATATATATATATATATATATATATATATATATATATATATATATATATATATATTGCATTTTTTTTTTGTTCATGTTGATGCACTTAATTTATATGTTGGTGTTGATGTGTATATTGTTAGGTCATGTTAGATATGTTCATTGATATATATATATATATATATATATATATATATATATATATATATATATGTTCCATTTTTTTTGTTCATTTTGATGTACTTAATTTATATGTTGGTGTTGATGTGTATATTGTTAAGTCATGTTAGATATGTTCATTTAATGTGCTTGAACATAGATGTATATTTCATAGCAGTTATTTGACATGGGATGTGTATTTGAGGATGTGTGTGGCGATGATGTTAAATTACAATGCTTGTGTTTTGTTAGATGTGATCATGGTGATGATGCCCTGTTAGATTATTAGATTTGTGTGCTAGCAATTTGATGTTTATATGTGCTAGAGGTGTATATAATTAGAAGATGTCAACGAATTTGGATGTGTATTTTATATGATGTGTATGTTTGTTAGATGCTTATCATCATGTTTGTTAGTATAATAATATATTAAAACTTCTCTACTACAAACAAAAGCTATTAAAATTGTAATTTAATTAAAATAAAATTAAATTAAAAATACGATTTAAAAAATATAAAAAACTTATTACAATAATTTGACTTGATATTAAGTATAATTAAGATTCAATTTAGAATACCTTAGAAATAAACTAATAATATAGACTTAAATAAATAAAAAATCAGAATATTAGTAAAGTAATATATTAACACTTCTCCTATAAACAAAAACAATTGAATTTAATTAAAATAAAATTAAAATAAAAAATGCAATTTATTAAAGAATCTAAACTTATTACAATAAGTTGAAAACATAAAGGTAGGAATGTAATTAATAACATCATGAGTTATATTATTAATTATATAACCAATATTAAAATATATTAACAATATGAATGCAATATTCCATTAAAATCATTATTAAAACAAATTAAGTATTATAGAGAGATTTATAAATAAATAAATAATTTATTAATAACAAGATAATAATAAAGAATTGAAATAAAAATCATTTATCTTGAGCTGGTCGGCTTCCCAACTTGACAACACACCTGATCATATTTATAGCTCCCGTTTCTCTTCTTTGTAAATCAGTCCTGATGATGAGTCTTGTTCTAGACTCGAAATGTAGACAACTTGAAAATGAAGACTGTGGAATATCCAAATTCTGAATCTCAAAAACCACACCACAAAATCTCCAAACCATTGTGATGATTATTGTTATGAAATGATATTTATTATAGATTATGTATTGGTGAACTTATAGAAAAATTTTATATATGAAATTACATGCAAAATGACTTACTTTAAAAAGAAAATTCAAAGATATTTTTATAAATTACAAATATTAATATGGCTAAAACTATAATTATAAAATTACCATATATATTTCTCTATTGCTTAGATAGTTCATATATATTCATTCTAACCTAATTAGTAAAATATTTCAATACTCACAAGGAAAAATAATTAAAGTTAAAATAATTCTTAATAAGACGAAAATGTGTAACTCATTCAATTTTAATATAATATAATAATAATAATAAATTATTCAAAAATACAATCTAAACAATGAAAAATTACACATGGTCTATATATAGAGATGGAAACCCACTATCGATCCATCTTAATCACAAATTTGTGAAGGAATAAAATATATTAAATATTTTAATATGTACCTTTTTTTTTCAAGTTTTGCATTCTAAAAAGAGATTTTCATATAATGAGATTGAATCCCTCTCAACCCCTAGTAGATCCGTTGTTAAGAGGGATATATACAAATAAAAGGTGCATTATGAAGTTAAAAATGTACAAAAAGAGATTATTACCAATTTGTTGCATTGAATCCCTATGTTTATCACACCGTCCTCAGCATGGAGGTAACGATTAGATTCAATGTATCTCTCTGACTTGATCAACAACCCAATTGTTAGGGCATGTCATTAGCATATTTTCTTTTAAATTATCAGGATAACGAAAAATTCTACCATTTAACCATCTAAATTCTTTCCTCTCACTGTCCCATTTCCTCCTCTTCTGTTCGTACAATGCAACCCATGACTGTGTTTCTTTCGAATTGTAAAGAATGAATTTGTTGATGGATTCAATTTTAGAATTCACTAATGAAATGTAACCAACATATGTAGTATGTATGAGATCAAAATATGCATTAATTATGAAGTTTAGTGTGAATAGTTACTGTGTATAAATTTGACAAATGATAAGTTACTTACTCTTTATCATGTGTCTTTTTCCATTTGTTTGGAGAAGCGCCCCTTCTCTTTTATCTTCATCCCTTTCGTCGTCCCAAATCATCGTACCTAGTGTGTTTTTTATTTTATTGATGTACTCATTGGAATAATAGAAACACTCATACGATATGTACCCATCTTCCATATAGCCCTCAAGTTTTTCCCTTTGTCAAACAAAACTTTTCAATTTCTTCATGTACCTCTCTAAGAAAAACATCTAACAACAAGAAACCACCACAACGAATTCAACCTCATCTACTAGGTGAATTGGAAGATGAACCTGCAAGTCCACGAAACTTGTCGGTAGTTCCTTCTCAAACATACAAACAATCTCAACTATCTCTTGGAACCACCATGGAATTCTATCCATATGAATCTCCTTTGATGTGATCCAATGTACAAATGCATATAATTTACATATGGCACATCGTAGGTCTTGGGGGAAGTCATGGTTCACACACCCATGCACGAGTAGATAATAATGATACTGCAAAGTAAACACATACAAAAAATAATTATATTTTATCCTGTTTCATAAAAATAATAAAAAATAATACAATCATGTTTTTGACATACGTACTCTTAGAAGGTTCAAATGGTCATGTGATTTCAACCTCGAAAAATGGTCTTCCACAGTGAAGCCATGTCGTAGTGAAGACCCATATAAAGAAGGCACCCTAACACCCATTATAACTTCCGTTTCCAAATAAATATCATATTTATTTAAAATCCATGGGACACCACCTTCTTTGAAAGGCTAAGAGGGACCAACCTCTCCTCTACTTTCTTGTCTTGACCATTGTTTCTTTTTAGTTTTTGAAGAAATAAGATCACTCCTAACAACCAATTTGTCATTTTATTTCGATGATATGTGCCTCCATAAAGAAGATGAAACATTTTTAAATATATATATGTGTGTGTGTGTGTGTGTTGTTGTTGTCTGATAGGGTCGCCAGGGATCATTTTTGTGGAAGAATGATTTCTTATGAAAGTGAATGACATGAAGAGGTTCCTTGCTATGAGGAATCAAGTGGGAAGAGTGGCCTTGACAGATCTATAAGGTCAGTATCAAGAGGATATGAATTTATACTATGTGTTTATACTATGCCTATGTTTATCATAGCATTGAGGGATACATTAGCAGAATGAAAGAAATGTGCTCTGTGGCATGCTGGGACAAATATGTATAAGCCACTAGAAGTAAGGTTGCTTGGTAAGGTTAGTGTAGTCTTAAGATGTGAAGTAATGGTGTTGTGTACATGAATCAAATGCAGTATTGTGTGCATGTTGCATATGTGGTATTGTGTATATATAGTGTTGTTTGCATGTTGCATATGTAGTGCTAGGTATAGATGGTGATTTGTACATGTTGTATATGTGGTGCTATGTACAGATGGTGCCATGTACATGGTGTAAATGGGGTGCTGTGTACATGTGGTGTGGTGTACACACTGTACATACGATGTTGTGTACATGTTGTACATGTGGTGCTGTGTACATGTGGCACTATGTACATGCTATACATGTGGTGTTGTGTACATGTGGCACTATGTACATGCTATACATGTGGTGTTGTGTGCATGTGGTACTGTGTACATGTTGTACATGTGGTGTTGTGTGCACGTGGTGGTGTGTACATGTTGTGCAGGTGGTGTTGTGTACATGTGGTGCTGCATACACATTGTGCAGGTGGTGTCGTGCACATGTGATGTTGTGTACATGTTGTGCAGGTGGTGTTGTGTACATGTGGTGCTATGTACACATTGTGTAGGTGGTGATGTGCACATGTGATTTTTTGTGCACATTGTGCAGGTGGTGTATGTACAGGTAGTATTGTGTACATGTTGTACATGTGGTAATGAGTGCATATTGTACATGTTGTGTTGTGCACATGTGGTACTGTATATGTGTATTGTGTAATCGTGGTATTATGACATGTGTATTCTTCATGTTGTACTTTGTGTACGTATATATATTGTGGTGTACAATGGGTGTAGGTGTATGTATTGTGTTGTACACTAGGTATAGGAGTATGTATTGTGTTATGTTATACACTGGGTGTATATGGATGTATTGTGTGGTGTTGTACACTGTGTGTGGGTGTATGTGTGTGATGTATGTATATGCGGTTGAAGAGAAGAAAATGCACTGGATGCTTGTCAGGTGTGGCAACCGATTTGATGTGTGTACAAAAAGACAAAGGGAAAAGGTAGAAACAAAGAACCGAATGAAGGATAAGTATCAATATTCTATTTCAGTTTTATTATGCATGTGAACTATGACTTTGATTTATGATCGTTACACGTGATTTATGATTCTAATTTATGATGGTTCCATATGTGATATGCTTATACATGATGATTTGATTTTAGAGCTAGTTTGACTTGTTGTGGTAGGAAGTAAACAAGATTGCAAGTGTACCTTATTGATGAGCTACCAATGAGGTATGATTTGAATTTATTTTGATTCATTTTGAATATAATGGAAATTATGTGCTTGGTATAGGAAAATATGGAAAATTCCCAATTGGGTGGTTGGAACTAGTTGCAAGAGAAGTAGTGACAACAACAAAATGCATTGGAACATGAAACAGTGTGTTGGTAAAACACTTTAGGAGTAGGGCCATTGTGGGACATTGGTGCCCAATAGTGTCCATTAATTGCCATGAGCATGCTATGATTGGTATAATGGTTTTGAGGCAAGGATATACCTCAATTGTTGGACCTTATGATGTGGGGAAACCTTGCCAAGGGATGGCTCGATCGAGAAAGAGAATTCCAGGGAACTTAGAAGGTGAGTGACTGCAAGGAAGGGGGTGACCAGATTTCCCGAGGGACTGTTTAGCAGAGAAGGGAAGGTTGAGGAATGAATTTTTTTGGTCATTAGCATTGCCAGATGGAACCATAAGCACATTATAAGTGTGCACTAGAACAACTAATCGGTAATTGTTCACTAAGAGAACAAGTGGTGCATGATCGCAGCACTAGAAATTGGAGGTAGGTTTGAATTTGACAGTGGATTCTGGACTTCCTAGGAAGGAGGTGAATCCTGGTATTACTTTGAGGTTGGAGATATGAGCCTCGGGATTCCCTTGTTGCAGATGCATGCATCATATAATTTTATTTGCTAGTTGAGAAAATGTGCATATGTATATATGTGTATATTATTGTAAATATTGTAATGAGTTGTATTATAAAGCTATAGTAAGTGGTATGTTTGTTATGTTGGTCATGGTTTTCAGCAATGGTTTATTGTAAATAATGCATCAAGCTAGATTTATAAATCTCCATGGGCCGTATGCTTTTGTTTTCGGTGGGCTTGTTGGTCATAGGTGTCATTGAACATCAAGGATGGTGCTACCCTAAGGGAGAGGGGTTTGTAACAACCCCAGGTTAAAATTTCATGTAATAAAGTTAATAAAGGAAAAATAAGACCAAGGTCATGGGATACATATTCCAAGATGTATGTTGGGCAAAATAAACAAAATGAAAAGGCATTGGAAAGGAAAAGAGGCATTAATTGGAATTTAATTATGAAAATAAAGGAAAAAAAGAGAAACAGAAGGTGAAAGGTCACAAATTTGCATGAGGGGGAAATTGAAGGAAAAATAGAGTAAAATGAAGAAAATAGAGGCCTAAATGATAAAACAACTTCTAAGGATTACTTCATGGATTTTCTCAATGTTATATTTTGTCAGTTCAATTTTGGAGCTCTCTCTCTATTCTCTCTCCCATACTCTTTCACACTTAGAGTATTCTTAGAGCACTTTAGCATTGGAAAAAGGAAGGCAAAGGAAGGACAAGGAAGCAATGGAAGTCAAAGATCAAGCAAGGAAGAGTTAGATCAAGAGGATAAAATGGGATTACTTGCAGGTATCAAGTTGCATGCATGGTTTCCTTGCTAATTTTGGCATGCATGGTATATGTGTGTGTGTATTTGGTTCTCTTACTATCACTGACATGGGTTTTCTAGATGTGATGGTGGTTTCAGCTTTGCCTTTCCATTTCGAGATAACCATGGTGTGATGGGGTTATTTCATTTGGTTGAGCTTTGGATTGTCAGATGGTTTTGGCACCAGGTAAGGTGGTCTTAGGAAATTCCCAAGGGTTTAGGAATCCCTTGACTGGTAATGTAGGATACGCTATAAAGCTTGAGGATGGAGATGAGTAAATTCATCAAGATATTGGTGAAGAAATATGGAGGAATCCAAGCTTGTTTATAGCCTAGTGACTAGTTGATCGGTTCTCGCAGAATTATGGTAAAGCATAGTAGTGTATGTTTCTTTATTTAGGCCTAGGAATCCCTTGACCAGTAATGGCAGGATTGTAGTAAAGCTTGTTTAGGTAGGTGATTGCTTCAGGCCTAGAAATCCCTTGACCAGTAATGGCGGGATATGTTGGAAGGAAGCTCTGATTTTTTTTGTTGTGATTCCCACATTCATGCTTGGATGTTGGCACAAGGGTGATTAGCTGAAAGAAAGATTTGGTTCAGCCCAATCTATGGTTGGGTGATACGCTAAAGTCCCTGACTTGGTTGGCTTTTGCATATGTTAATAAGAGCTCTTTCCCCTTGTATTTAATGAGTATTTATACTTGTTATTATGTGGCTTTGATGGTTATTATATCATTTTTATTATTTTGGTATGTGCTAGTTATAAGAATGGTTTTATGAGAGACTTTAGTTACGTCCCTCATCATGTTTTGATTAGTAAATGAATGGTTAATAAGTGTATGACCTAATAAATGATAGTGTAGCTATTATGAGAGGGCATTAGAACTTCTTGATGATTCCCAGATAAGTATCAATCCCTATGTTTTGATTTTCATTCATGACCTGTAGGTTACATGTTTTCAATGTGTTTGACAAAATTTATGTCATGGTTAGGCCTGGTTAGGTCAAGTTCTTATCTAAGTTTTATGTTAAAGGATTTGTCTTTATGTCGTTTATTATTCTAGAAAGTGTCATCAAGTTCTTGGCAGTGGTATGGAGATTAGCCTTGAAAAGGTGGCTCAGATTCCACGGATGTAGGTAGATAAATAGGAAATTGGGACTACATTCACTCCCTTGCAGGTTTATTTATGCGACTGGAGACCTACAACCAAATTTATGGAGTGTTATGTCTATGACTAGGAGTTTAGGTAAGTGAAAAAGAAATATGACTCAAGGTTTGGGCACCTAGAGGGGTGGTTTAGCTCTTGGGGGTCCTGCAGCTCCTGAGGAAGCTTAGTAAGGTTTCATTTTGTCAACTCCATTTCCTTAAGGTAATCTTGGAGGTTTGGTCATGTCATAGTAACTCTCTCTTTCATGTTTACCCCAGTATGCTGTTGAAAGTGGGTAAATGTGGGAGGGGTGGTTAAAGGGTGGTATCAAAGTGGGTTTTTGTTCTCTTTGGGTGATATCTAATACCATAGAGTGGTATCAGAGCATGTTGTGCTCTCTTTAGGTAATATCTAATACCACAAAGTGGTATCAGAGCTCCTTGGTTCTAACACTTGGATTAGATGGGCATAATTTGTTTGTCATGCATGCATGTCAGTTGTTTATGTTATTGTTATGCATGCATCGTGGTAGTCATTATGCATTTTGTATCATCATGATGTTGTTGGTATGTTATCATGCTAATGTGTTGGATGAAATAGAGCAAGAGAAGTAGATCATTAAAGTGAGGTTGCAACACTGGATCTCGAGGTAAGAACAACTCATCATACAAGTTTGTATGTTGGACAAGCAGGTAAGATAGTTAATGGTTGTTATACACATTATGGTTATGTACATGCCTGCCATTCTATTGTTGTCATGGCTACATGCATGATAGATGCTAGTTGATTAGTACAGTCATATGCACATGCAATGAATAATCATGAATGGTAGTAAATTGTTGATGGTATGCATTGTGGTCGTACACATGATGCTTATGGTCATTGAATTTAGGATCTTGATGTTATATGTATCATACTAATATGAACTTAATTGTGCAGATGTGATAGCATCCCCTAAGATACATTGAGGTATGACTTTGATTATGTCGTTTATGTGGTTCATCTAACAAGGTATGTTTATAGGTTGTTTGATTGTTTGATTAAGTGCATGATATGAGCATGTGTCTATAAGAATACATGAAGGAATGATCTTGTTTTAAGATGGTTGTACTAACTTAACATGTTTTGAGAGAGTTGATATGCACTTGCATGCAAGTGGGTGCTAGTTGTAGTAATATTATTATGATTGTTAGTTGATTATGACATGGCTGTTAGTCTTGGTAAAGGTTGATTTCAAATTAATAGATATAATGTCTTGATCTTTGGAACATAGTTTACATGTGTGAATATTTGTAGGGAAACATGTTTGGTATTAACATGACAAGGTAACCATTGATTTGTTGATATAACTAAGAGTTGGGTGATGTGATAGCACATAATAAGACTTAATCACACCAAGGTAAAAGGTAAAAGAAAGGAATTGGGTGAGAAATCATTTTGCTATGTTTGGAAACCACAATTCCAAATGAATGAGTGCTTGCATAAATACATGAAGACTTCTTAATCTTGATTTTGTCTGAGATTATGTGGATATATACTATGTTAATGAACATGTATAAACTGGTTTCCAGTTATGGATGGATTCGTAAAGGAGTTGGATTTCCTTGAGAAATGGTGTATGTACATGTTCAGTTACATGGTAGCGTGCTTGGCACAACAAGGTAAGCTAACTGGTATATTGTATATTCATTTATGCACTAACAATTATGTGTCTATGGTAGTATGATGTAGGGGATTACATGGCAAAAGAGACTACCATGAAATTTTGAAGAAGGCTAGGGTTGAGCTTTCCCTTGGAGGCATTGGGAACCCATTGGGATTGAGTCATGGATTTTGTTGGGAGTTTTGTGCTTTTTGTATTTTGTGATTTATCTATGCTTTCTTTGGAAAGTCATGGGAAAGGTAACATGAAAGGTATATTAAATGGATTTGAGGCCTCAGATGCCTTGAATTTGTTGGGGAATATTGTTTCAATGTTGTGCATGGATAAAGGGAGTTCTCTTAAGCTTGAACTTATTATATATGGTAATTATGTTGTGATCATGATTATGATACTGTATATATATGTGTATACATATATGATTGTATGCCATTGTCTGACATGGACGTCAAGGATCATGATTTCGTTATGCGAATGTACATACATACATACATACATACATACATACATACATACATACATACATACATACATACATACATACATATATATATATATATATATATATAGATCTCTGTGTGTGTGTGTTGTTGTCTGGTAGGGTCGCTAGGGATCATTCTAGTGGAATAACGATTGCTTATATAGGTGAATGACATGACAAGGTTCCTAACTATGAGGAATCAAGTGGGAAGAGTAGCCCTGACATATCTACAAGGTATGTATTAGGTGGATATGAATCGATACTATGTGTTTATACAATGTCTATGTTTATGTTATGGACAGATAACGCTGAGGGATACATCAACATAATAAAAGTAGTATGATCTGCGATATATTGGGATAAGAATGAATAAGACACTAGAAGTAAGGTTGCTTGGTAAGATTAGTGTGGCCTTAGGATGTGCAATACTGGTGTTGTGTACATGTAGCAGATGCAATATTGTGTACATAAGGTGTCGTGTGCATGTTACATATGTGATGTTGTGTACATATTGTGTTGTGTGCATGTTGAACATGCAGTACTAGGTATAGATGGTGCTATGTACATGTTGTATATGTGGTTCTATGTATAGATGGTGCCATGTACATGTTGTAGATGCAGTGCACACACTGTACATATGGTGTTGTGTACATGTTGTAAATGTGGTGTTGTGTACATGTGGTGCTATGTACATGTTTTACATGTGGTGTTGTGTGCGTGTGGTACTATGTACATGTGGTGCTATGTACATGATGTGTAGGTCATGCTATGTACATGTGGTGTTGTGTACACATTGTGCAGGTGGTGTCGTGTACACGTGATGTTGTGTACACGTTGTGCAGGTGGTGCTATGTACATGTGGTGTTGTGTACATGTTGTGCAGGTGGTTCCATGTACATGTGATGTTGTGTACACATTCTGCAGGTGGTGCTATGTACAAGTGGTACTGTGTACATGTTGTACATGTGGTATAGTGTGCATGTCGTACATGTTGTGTTGTGCACATGTGGTACTATGTATGTGCATTGTGTAGTTGTGGTATCGTGACATGTGTATTTGTCATGTTGTACTCTAGGTACGTATATGTATTGTGTTGTATATTAGGTGTAGTTGTATGTATTGTGATGTAGACTGGGTGTAGGAGTATGTATTGTGTTTTTTTGTATACCAAGTGTAGATGAATGTATTGTGTGGTGTTGTATGCTATGTGTGGGTGTATGTGTGTGATGTATGATGTGTATGTATACATGGTTTAAGAGAATAAAATGAACTAGATGCTTATAGGGTGTGGTAATCGATTTAATGTGTGTATGGAAAGGACAAAGAGAAAAGGTAGAAACAAAGAATTGATTGAAGGATAAGTATAAGTATTTTATTTCAGTTTCATTATGTATGTGATCTATGACTCTGATTTATGATGGTTACATGTGCTTTATGATTATAATTTATGATGGTTGCATTTTGAGCTAACCGGATGTGATATGCTTATACATTATGATTTGATCACAGAGTTAGTTTGACTTGTATGACAAGAAGAAAACAATATTGCAAATGTACCTTATTAATGAGATACCAATGAGGTATGATTTGAATTTATTTAGATTTTTTTTAATCTAATGGAAATTATGTGCTTGGTATAGGAAATCATGGAAAATACCAAGTTGGGTGGTTGGAACTGGTTGCAAGAGAATCAACATCAGTAGAAAAAGGAATTGGAACAGGAAGTAGTATGATTGTAAAGCACTTTAGGAGGTAGACCAATGTGGGACACTAGTACCCAATAGTGTCCATTGATTTCCGTGAGCAAGCTATGACTGGTGTGGTGGTTTTGAGGTGGATATATGCCTTAATCGATATGATGGTTTTGAGGTAGATATATGCATTAGTTGTTGAACCTTCCGATGTGAGGAAACCTTTCCAAGGGATGGATTGCTTGGTAAAGGGGATTCTGGGGAGCTTGGAAGGTGAGTGACTGCACGTAAGGGGGTGAATGAATTTCCTGAGGGACCACTTAGTAGAGAAGGGAAGTCCAAGGAATGAATTTATTTTGGTCATTAGCATTTCCAAATGGAATGAGAAGCACATTGGGAGTGTGCCCTGGAACAATGAGTTGGTAATTGTTCGCCGAGAGAACAAGTGCCACAGGATCATAGCATTATACATTAGATGAAGGTTTGAATTTGGCAGTGGATTGTGGACTTCCTGGGAAAGGGGTGAATTCTGGTATTACTTTGAGGGTAGAGGTGTGAGCCTCTGGATTCCCTTGTTGTAAATGTAGGCATCAGATCATTTTATTTTTTGGTTGAGAAAATGTGCATATGTATATATGTGTATATTATTGTAAATATTGTAATGAATTGTGTTATAAAGCTCAAGTAAGAAGTATGTTTGTTATGTCAGTCATGGTTTTTAGAAGTGGTTTATTGTAAATAATACATCGAGTTGGATTTATAAAGCTCCATGGGCGATATATTTTGGATTTCAGCGGTCTTGCTAGTCATAAATGTCATAAAACATTGAGGACAATGTTCCTCTATGGAAGAGGGGTTTGTAACAAACCCGGGTTAAAAGTTAGTGTAATAAAGTTAATAAAGGAAAAATAACACAAAGGTAATGGGACACATATTCCAAGATGAATGTTGGGAAAAACATCTTAGGTGGTGTTCATTTAGTTTATTATTGCTAAAGGAAATTGACAAAGGCTTTGGAAAGGCAAAGGGATATTAATTGGCATTTATTTATGAAAATAAAGGAAAATAGGAGAAAAGGAAGTTGAAAGGTCACACTTTTGCATGAGAGGGAAATTGAAGTAAAAATAGAGGAAAATGAAGAAAATAGAGGTCATGGCATTTGTTAGTTCAATTTTTAGCTCTCTCTCTATTCTCTCGCTCATAATCTTGCACACTTAAAGCATTCTTGGAGCACTCTAGCATTGGAAAAAGGAAGGCAGAGGAAGGACAAGGAAGCAAAGGGAAGCAAGGATCAAGCAAGGAAGGGTTGGATCAAGCGGCTACAATGAAATTCATTGCAGGTATCAAGTTGCATGTATGGTTTCCTTCTAATTTTGGAATGCATGGTACATGCATGTGTGTATTTGGTTCTCATGTTGTCATTATCATGGGTTTTGCTAGATGTGATAGTGGTTTCAACTTTTCCTTGCTATTTCCAGATACCCATGGTGTGGTGGGGTTCTTTCATTTGGTTGAGCTTTGGATTGTGGATGGTTTTGGAACCAAGTGAGGCGGTCTTAGGAAAATTCCCAAGGGCCTAGAAATCCATTGACCGATAATGGTGAGATATGTGGTAAAGCCTTAGGGTGAAGATAGGAAAATTCCTCAAGGTACTAGTGAAGACATCCAAGCTTGTTTAGGGCCTAGTGATGACCAATTTTGGCAGGATTGCGATAAATCCTAGTAGTGTATGTTACTTTTCTTGGGCCTAAGAATCCCTTGATCAGTAATGGCAGAATTCTGGTAAAGCCTACTTGGGTAGGTAGTTTCTTCAAGCCTAGAAATCCCTTGACTAGTAATGGTGGGATATGTGGTAACGCCTGAGGAAGCCCAAGTTGTTTTTTTTATGAGTACCACATTCATGCTTGTAATATGGCACATGGATGATTGGCTAAAACAAATATTTGGTTCAACCCAATCTATGGTCGAGTGGTACGTGGAAGTCCCTAACTTGGTTGGCTTTTTCATATGTTAATAAGTGTCCTTTTCCCCTTGTATTTAATGAGTATTTATACTTGTTATTATGTGGCTTTGATGGTTGTTCTATCATTATTATTATTCTGGTTATATGTTGGTTATAAGTATGGTTTTATGTCAGATTTTAGTTATGACTCTCATCATGTTTTGATTAGTAAATGAATGGTTAATGAATGTATGACCTAATAGATGATATTGAAACTATTAAGAGAGGGAATTAGACCTTTTTGATGATTATAATATAAGTATCAGATCCCCATGTTCAAATTTTCATTCATGGCATATAGATTACATGTTCTCAATGTGTTTTACAAAATGTATGTCATGGTTAGGCCTTGTTAGGTCAATTTTTTGTCTAACTTTTGTGTTAAAGGATTTTTATTTATGACATTTATTGTTCTAGAAAGTCTCATCAAGTTCTGAGTAGTGTTATGGAGATTAGCCCTGAAAAGGTGGCTTAGATTCTACAGTCACAAGCACAAATATAGGAAATTACGACTACAGTCACTCCCTTGTAGGCTTATGCATGCAAATTGAGGCCTATAGTTGAATTTATGTAGTTTTATGCTTGCATCTGGGAATTCAGGTAAGTGAAAAAGAAATATGACTCAAGGTTTGGGAACCTGGAGGGGTGGTTTATCTCTTGGGGGTCTTGTAGCTCCTGAGGAAGCTCAATAAGGTTTCACTTTGTCAAATTTATTTCCTTAAGTTAATCTAGGAGGTTGGGTCATGTCATAGTAACTCTCTCTTTCATTTTCAACCCGATAGGCTGATGAAAGTGGGTAAATGTGGGATGGGTGGTTACACCACCCCTTCCCCCCCGTCGCTTTACCAATTTTATGCTATCCTAGTGCTGAGACTATTATGAATCAACTGGCAAGAGAAATATGAAAGTTCATTTGTGAGTAGGGGGCACAGTAAAAAAAAATTCCATTTGATAAATTGGGCCAATTCATGTTCCCAAACTACATGGGGGTCTAGGGATAAGTGATCCCATTGTCACAAACTAGGTAGTGGGTGAAAATTTGGCCTCGCCTAACATTTGATTACTCATCCTAAAGATTGGTGGTCAAAAGTTTTGTAAGCAAAATATTGATAGCCAGGAAGAGGTTGAAGCTTTAGAAATATACAACCCACCTAGTCAGGATTGCCTATCTGGAAAATTATCTCCTATGTGGCCTCATTAATACATAGCAATGCCTATCTGATTCCAGGAAGTGGATATGGTACCAGTATTTGGACAACCTCAATAATGGGAAAACCATCTATGACAGAAATAATGGATCTAATTCCAATCAGAGAAGTCCTTGGAGCACAAGGTATAACCCTTTTATTAGACACCTTATTGTGGGACACAAGTGGAAAATGAATTGATTGGGATCTTCATGGGATACTTAGTCATTTAACCTCTCGACTATCACTCTCGAAATAATGATTGGTTGGATGTGTCCCATGGATTAAGCAAGTTGAAGATATATTGGGATGGAAAAATTCCTCTTACTTAGTTAAAAGAGGCTATGAATTTCTATTTTATGTTGACCTCCTTCCCCCAAAATCTTTTATCTGGAAAAAGTTGTGGAAAAACAATGCAAACCCAAAGATCAATGCCTTTTGTTAGACATTAGCCCATAAAAAACTGCCGACTGCTAAGAACCTCATGAAACAAGGAATACATGGGCCCTCAGGATGTCCCCTTTGCCAACAATTTGAAGAAATTATTTCTCATATCTTTCTAAATTTCCCAATTAGTAAGATGGTATGCATGGATACTTTCTCTCCTTTTTACAACATAATTCATTGGCCCTTTAATCTCCAAATGTTTTGATCCTCTTGGCCCAAACTATATAGTGGATATTTTACAGGTAAATCCAGATGTAAATTGTACTGGGAATCTCTTCCCAAGTTCTTGTGTTGAAAAATCTTCCTAGCAAGGAATCAATCCTTTTTCCAAAATCATCATCTCATTCCCCAACCGGTTGCAATGAAGGTGGCTTGCATGTGTGTTGAATATGGACATAAAATCCTCAACAAAATTGATCAAAATTTGGATATCAGGGAATAAGAGTGGATATATAAGCTTGAGGACACCATGAAGAGAGGCCTTGTACCTCCTTGTAGAGGTCATCGAACAAACTATATCTAGTTACTCATATTAATAGACCAATATCTAGAAAATTGGAAGATGGAAAATGCAAGTTGGATACTTCACTTTGATGGTGCATGAAAGAAAAACCCAAGGGTGATAGGGGGGGAGGGGTGTTGTATAACCCCAAAGGAAAATTGGTCATGAGGTATGCATTGGGGTTGGGAAAAATGACCAACAATTAAGCTGAAAAGCATTGCTTGTTGCAAGGTTTGTTTCTATCTAAATCATTTAAACCTTGTAAGTTTTTTATCCTTAGGAACTCACTGATTATTATTCAACATCTCCATAATGGAACAAGGCTAAAGAAAAACCACTTGGAAAATTTACTGAAGATAATTCTCATGTTTCTTGATGGATTTTACATAAAACTTTCTTTCATATTCTACGAAAGAAGAACACATCTGTAACCAATAAGAGTGCAAATCGGGCATGTCAGATCCAGGCTGGGAAACTCAAAATCATTGGAGAAACAAAGTGGCTCACTGTCCCATAAGATTACAACAATGAATATAATTGAAATCAAACATTTGATCATTGGCCATATCACTAGCTCACTCATGAGACATATGTATGATAAAGGAAATGATTCCCCTCATTTGGATGAGTGCCAAACTCTAGTTGTGGAAACTCATCATCATTTTGTGCATGTAACCAGATCATATAACCTCACCCCTCAATGATTGCTCTTCATATGGCAGCTACAATACGAGACTATGGATCCTCAACTTAGAAAAATGATTGTACATCATCATAAGAATATGATGCAATGCTATACGACCATAACTACGCCAACATGAAAATTAATGTGGTTCATGACTACAAGAATGCACTTGAATTCTGGTAGATGGAAAGGCCCTTTTATCCCTAGCTCCTACACAGAGAATTATTGGTAAACATTGTGGTTGATGTAGAGACCATCCCTATCCCTAAGCAAATAAACATTGGGAACTCAAAGATATTAACGAATTTACATCAAACATCCATGAATTACAATACATTCCACATATCATCGGTTTTACATTCTATTAAACATAGCCACAAAAAAATCATATAACAAAACATCATAAATACCACAGGTATTGTTCTCCAAGAGAGGAGATTCGATCTTGGCCTTGCCGCTACTTTTCGCTCCCTTGCTTTTTTCTGCTTCCAAGTGTGAATATTGATGTGCTCTAATTGAATGTTGTGACCCACTGGTTGACCTCCCATCTTACTATTTCGGTACTCTTCTTCTCCACAAACCCTTGAGTTTCACTAGAGCTATACGATGGAGCAAGTGTGCTAGTTGATAGAGGTGATAACTCCTTGGATCAAGAGTCCCCTCTCTAAAGAAATATACCTCACCAAAATCAACTATAGCTCATAGCTAGCCACCATGACATAATCTCGTCCATCCAACCATAGGGTAAGCAAAAGTCCTATCTCCCATGGCTTGCCCCTTCTTTTATAGGGGCTTCATAGGTGACACTTGGCACTTCATGCATAATTAATTGATTTTATTAATCCAAAAGTTTGATTATTCACCCACCCATGTTTCACCCTCTCACCAATGCTCTCGAACATTATTTATTTAAATTTTAAATTCAAAAATAAAATTTTTCCTCACCCCAACAAGATTCCCTATTTCTTCTCCTAATTGTCTCTTGATCCCCCTTTTCTATGCCTTAATTTGTAATCATTACTAAAGTCAACTGATAAATCTCAAATTTGGTCCTCTAACTACCTCTTAATTTAACTCAAATTTACCTCTTAGATGGATATTCTTATGTTGGCTCTTGCCACATGGAGGTTAGCTAAATTTTTAAACTTAATTTATTAATCTTTATTTTAATTCACCACCCTATTTTCTTAATTAAGTTTAACTATTTTTGGATTAATGTTTATAATGAACTCTATGTCCCTCTTCCTGCTTATGTACATTATTTGCCTAAATATTTCCAACATGGGAAGGGTAGAGTTCTCAAGGGGTACACTATTTTTTTTTATTTCTTCATATTCTCCCTTTACCCCAAGTTTTATTCTTGATTTAATTGCCTTGGTCCTAACCTAATTTACCACCTGATGCGAATTAGTAGGGTTTTCATATCTTGATTATATTTAGTATTTTCTTTTTTATGCCAAGGGTGCCAATTTGGTGATTCCCTTCAAGAAATTCTCTTTCAAGTTCCAAGGGTGCCATGCCACTTACCCTTCAAGCAATAAGTGGCTATGAAGGGAAAATATAAGTGCAACAACATAGACCGCTATCATCTCTTGTGTTTCCCACTATAGTGGACTAATGGTGTTGAGGATCAAGTAATCTGCTTTGATGCACACCCCCAGTAAATCCTCGTGAGGGACCTAATATGGTACTAGCCTCCATGACATAGTGATCTTCAGCACAAGGGTGTCCAAAATCTTCTAGCCCAAGTCATGGTGGGAGTGCCATCAGGTGGAATTAGGGACACTATCCCACCCCTCCCAGGTAGTTCCATCTATTTGTACAACCCCCCATGTGTGAGTCATTCGGCCAAGCAACTAACATGTGCCTATAGTCTCTAACATGTCATTAGAATTTATAGCAAGGTTCAAACTGAATTTTAAATTTCAAAAAAAAATATTCATTTCCATCAAACAAGATGTCATCAACTCATCACATGCGAGTGCATCTAGTGGTTTCCTGTCATACTTGATAATCATCAATAACAAGTTTCATATTTTTAGTCATAATAACCTCATCAACATGACATAGTCATCTACATCGTTGTTCATTGTGAATTGGAACTAATGTAAGTAGCCAACATAACGAACACATCCATCACAACTATCATCATCATAACATCGACTTAAAACATACGTATCCATCAATGCCGTCATCATCATAACATCAATAGAAAACATACATATTCGTCAAAGCTGTCATCATCATAACATCAATAGAAAACATACATATCCCTCAATGTTATCATCATCATAACACCAATAGAAAACATACATATCCATCACATCCACTAATAGTAGATTCACGTGTCGGGATCCTCAACCTAAGGCCCTCAAAGAATAATGTGTAAGTCTTAACGCTAAATCATTGTTAATGTCATATCAAGGTCAATCAACTAGAGTGGGGCACTACAGTTTCCTTGGTACCTTCAGGATGCATGACCTCTAGTTATGTGTCTGAGCATATTTCCATTTATTCATCATGCTCTTACCTGAGGACAACAAATAGAAATGGGAAATGTATAATTGTGGTTTATTAGTTCACCCCTCCAATTAGGTGAGAGTAGTGTTTTCCTAATTGGGCATGAAGTCACAAGGCTCTCGACGATGCATAATGTCTTGATCAATAGAAAAATAATTAGAAATTAGATGTTCCACTATGGATTTGCAGGCATTTTACGACTTTTCGATGACCTCTATAGCACAATTAGGAAATACACTATTACTCCCTTAATTTACTTACTTTTCTTGTTTCGTTGATCATTGTGTATGATCTGTGGCTCTTCTAGGTTGGAGTTTCTCTATTTTCCCTTTCTTTGGAGTAAAATATCAGTCACCAGCTATGTCTGGGAGCCCTAGCTTCTCCTTTTTGGTTTCTTATAATAACAACATAACTCTCTACATATGTTGAATTTGGGAAAAGATTACCAATGCTAAGTGTCAGGAATTAGGTGGGAGATATAAGTGGGAGGGACCTTATAATGATGGTGGGTAATAGAAGCAGTTTGGGGAAAATGAGATGCCGCCATAGTGATACAAGCATCTAATTGAAATAGAATCTAGATGTGTTGTATGTGGATTTTCTTACACTAAATCTGAAAGTAAAGGATTATAGTTTGCCTACAATCCAAATGATGGAAGAAAATCAATCCTTCAAGGAAAATCTAGCTAATCAAAACGATAAATTGGAGCCCTTACAGAGTCATCTCATGGAGCTCTAGGACCAAATTAAACATTTTAAAATGAAACTTAGTAATAGAGATGGCGCCATCTAAGATGAACATGGTCTAGATCTTAACATGCCAACCATTGATAAAACCACCAAATAAAATTAAAGCATGTTACCCTATAAATTTTGTTTTTTTCTTGGAAAATTTCGTTGCTTATATAACTATAAAAATAGTTTGAAATTCAATCTTATTTACAATTTTGTTGTTTATATAACTATAAAAATAGTTTGAAATTCAATCTTATTTACAATTTTGTTGCTTATATAACTATAAAAATAGTTTGGAATTCAATCTTATTTAATTTTCTTTAAACAAATCATTAGAATTCTCTATATTTATGAACCTACGATATAATGATTTTTGTTAGTGTCGGTATCTTCATCCCTCCATCAGTGATCAAATTTCTCTTTTTTCATGCATATTAGGTGTCCCATCCGATCAGCTGCATTCCATTAGGTCATGGATCAACTGATGGTAGTGGTTCATTGTCAATTCCCTCATGGCATTTACTTGCTGACCTGTTTTCACATGTTTAGCTCATTTACTGTCATTTTATGTCATTTCATTTGCAAAAGCCATTTTTAGGGTTTTAGGTCTCACTAGGTCTAGGGTTTGTCACCATGGTCATCAAAAATCCAATAAAGGGTCAGCAGGCACATGAGGAGGTCTAATAAGTTCATAAGATCAAAATTTCACTAATGATATGCTCAATAAGTGATTTTTACCTCAAAACTCTGTTTTGAGGTGAAAACAGAGTTTTTATTTTCTATGTACAAAATTTATGTAATTTGAAATATTTTCTATATGTAATAAGTTCCAGTTGCTTCCCTTGTTCACCTTGCCAACTCCAGCCACTGCAGACAAAAGTAAAAGCATCAATGCATCAGTTTACCAAATGATCAAGAAAAGTCAATTCAAATGAAAAAATAGAGCTTATGTCCAAAAGTGACTTTGACATTAGAAAAGTGGGTTTGGAATAAGTAAAAATTAAAATCCATCCATATATAAAGTGAAAGGAGTGCCATTTATCATTTTATTGTGCAAAATACCCTTGGAGAGCACAAAATCGCGATTTGGAGGCAAATTGAGCTAAGGAGGTTAAAAACCCTGTTTTCCAAGCAAACTTGCCTGGCACTGCGCATCAGAGGCAGTGCGCTGCACATCAGACTGGCACTGCGCATCAGTGACTTTCTGCCAGTGTTAATTTGCACGGGTGCTACGCATCAGGAGGGCACTGTGCATTGGGCCCAGTGCGCTGCGCATCAGTCCAGAACTTGCTAAATTGTTCCAAATCATTCAATAACCCTCAAAAATGCTGCATTGCTATTCTACAAGTAAGTTATCATTTCCCTAGAGCTGAATTTGATCTCATACTTGTGTTCTTCATGAGTTTTTCATGTTGAAAGTTAAACCCTAGCTTTTCTTCATTATTCTCCTTTCCATTGTGCAATTTTCACTCCATAATCCGAAAAAGCATCATTAAACCCTTTTCCCTCTTCCATTTGCTTGAATCACTCCATATCCCACTCCCCTAAAACAACTAATTCCCTTCACCAAACCCTAAATCCATCACTAAACCCTAGTTTCTCAAAACTTATTCCTTCATTCCCAAACTCCATTTCCTATTAGTAAAATCTCTTCATACTCATCTCCCTTGTCCTCCCTCATTACCATTTTCTACCATATCATCATCACATCCCTTCCTTAAGACAAGCATCAAGCACCATGGCAAGAAATAGTGAGTCAAGCTATGAAGAAGAAACACTAAGTGACAGTTCAAGAGACAGAAATGTACAGCCTAGGAGACCTCACAAGGGTGGGAAAATTATCAGAGAGGAACCTATTAGCATTTCTGAACTCCTTGCTTACCCCCTTTCTACCACTTGTTTCAGATACCAATCTTGCTTTGAGTTTTGTGAGATGGTTGAGAGGGTTAAGATCATCATGAATTGGCAAGACAATTTGTCATAAACATGGAGAATAACATAGTACATCTTGCTGGCATCAATTTCACTCTTTCACCAACCATTATTGTAGAAGCAACTAGAATGCCAGATGTAGGGGAAAGGCGGAACAAAAGAATATCAACAAGCAGCATTATGAACCATATATTAAGGCCAAATATCATGGTAAATTGAGCAGGGTGTTTCCTTTCAAGTTCTTGGAGGACCGGTATGTTCCACTTATGAAACTCGTCATCAAATACTTCACATGTGAGGGAGTGTTCTCCAGACTCTATGACTATCATATCAGATTACTTATGCATTTCACCAGGGTTAGAATGATGAGTATTCCATATTTCATTTGCAAAAACATAGAGAGGATGATTGTGATTGCAAAGAGAAAACCATACCCACAGCAGCTCAACAATATTTATCACTTTGCTGTCATCAAGATTATTGTTGTGCATTAGCTTACTCAGTTAGGATTGCCATGGGACACCTTCATTTCCCATGAAATCTTCAAGGGGCCTCAAATTTTTGCAGATCCTCAAGAGGAAGGTGGACCTTTCGGACAACAAAAAGAGCATGAAAGAAAAATTGAATATGCTCACATTCCTGTGTTTATAACTTATGAAAAAGGCACCAGGAGACTTTTTGTAGCTGCCAAATGAGTATTATCTCCACCAGGGGTGGAAGGGGTGTCGTTTCCTTCACCGGATCACAGGAAAATGCTATCTTCACCTGGGGTGAAAGGGGCTTTTCCTTCTTCTCTAGCAAAACAGGTACAAGACAAAGGAAAGCAAAAATTGCATGATGAAGGGCCTTCTGAAGGGCAAGATAGCGATTTTGTTTTGGTTGAGGAAGATGACACTGATTTGGGCTCCCAAAGCTCAAGACTCAAGGATGTGGTCATCAAAGAGAAATAAGCTGAGATCCAAGTTTTATCACTTGACCTTGAGAGGGCTAAGTGGATCATTAACTTCCTTGAGAAAGAGAACAAGCAATTGGAGGACAAACAAACAATCATGGAGCTGCAAACCATTAGGGAAAACTAACAAGTGGCAAAAAGAAGGAAAATCAAGATGACACCACTAGAACAAGAAATAGAGGCTGACCGAGAATCATGGTTGGAAAGAGTAAATATCCACCTTGAGAAGCTACTTGATAAGGCTAACAAGGAGAAGAACATGTTGCGCCACATGGCTTATCACTACTTGGCCCGGAATAAGTTAAAGAGAGCCTTAAAAGCCAAAAAGGAGCAAGATAAACTTAAAATTTTGGCTGAAGCTTCCTTGGCTCAGCAAAGCAATTAGTAGGCTTGCCTCTTGCCAAATTTGAAGCAATTTTGAGAAATTTTTTTCATTTCACAAATTTTAATTGCAAAACACAGGAATTTTCCTCTGAGGATTGATCTAGCTTGGAATTTTGCAAAATGGCTTACATTTTTGGATTCCTCATGGAAAAATACTAAAACCCAGAAAGTTTCATGAAATTTGGAGGAGATCTAGGTCACCTAAAGGGAAAAAAACACCTAAAAAATGCCCTCTCTGCCACTTTTTGGACCCACAGGAAGCAGTCTTGGGAGAAGTGATTTTTGAAGGGGCAAATGGACTCAAAATCCAAAACTTCTAGTTGTCCTAGAAATTAGATAGACAGAGCTTTCCAACAAGCCATCTTGGACCTAATTTGGTGAAGGGGAAGGCCTTTAAACTCAGCCTTGAAGTGGCGTTGCGCATCAGGCTTAGGGCGTTGTGCATCAGGCAAAATTTTGCCAATTTTGCTCAAAAACTCAAAATTTCGCCTAGTTTTCTACCAATTTGACTTTTTCTTCTCTCATGGTAAAATTCATGATGTAATATGATGTAACTTGATGTACTATGATGTAAAAATGATGAAAAATGACTTAAGGAGGTAGATACATTAGTTATAGGTGGTTTTGAGCTGAATGAATCAGTTTCCATAGTTTTAGAGGCAAGCTGTTCCATTGCCTATTTTTCAGTTCCTAGTCTAGATCTTGTTGAAACAGCTCCTTGAATCATGGATTCGACCCCTGATGGCTAGCATAGGTGGTTTGATGCCTATATCTTGTACTTTCTTAGTCATTTGTAGAGGTTGGACTCTTGTGGATGCATTGAGCATTATTGTAAATCACTTCTGTAGTTTGGCAAGGAGATGAATGAGGGTTTTGCAACATTTTGTGGGATTCTTGTGGTAATGTGCCTTGGCATTGTTTTTCCTCTGTGATTTAGTTTCTCCTATGTGTATATGTTTCAACATCTATTTCTTTCTTCATAACTAAATGAATCAAGAGAATTAGGTAGAATCCATTGATATTCAATGCTCTGCCTAGAGGATACATTTAGTTTTTAATGTTTTCTACTATTTGAAGAGGACTCATGAACCCTGCATGCCCTCTCCAACTCCTCACCAGTCTTTAGACTCACCATCACATTCATTTCAAAGTGATAAAACACTTTCCTACCTTGCTCCACAGAAGCCTCTGCAAATCTGAGTTGATTTTCTGGACCTAAATTTGCCTTCCTCATCTGATCCAATAACCAACCATTAAAATCAATCAAAATCCTCTGAGCAAATATACCTAGCCTAAAATCAGAATTAATTTTCAGTCATCTCAAAGCCTTAGTTGCCATATTCTTTTGAGATTGACAAGGAGAGAGCCCTCTCCCGACCTAGTAGGGCTAGCTACCAGGTTAAGCGTGGTTTGATGTTACTCTAGACCCGCATTCCTTCAACCTGAGGTAGATTTAGGCACTAACATAGTGGTGACCATACTAGGGAAGAGGTGACAGATCTTCTCCGGGAAATATCATTCAAGTTGCAGATCTGATTGCTGATGGTGGACATCAGTCAGACACATATGAAGGCTAAAACATTCACCTAGCGACTCCAACTCAATCCAGAGATTCCAACGCTCACTGATACATTCATGCACTAAAATAAAATGGTAGGGTATGTGGCAAACCCTGTGTTTTGTGAAGTTTTAAAAGAAGTTAGAGATCAATTAGTGGATATTGAAATTGATGAAGTATTTTTCATTACTGTGCTTCAATGTTTGAGATCTATGAAGTTTCCTCCTAAAGCTAAAACTGGTTTCTTTGAGTTAGTTGTTGAAAAATTTGAGAAGGAGATTCAATATTTAAATGATCAGATCCAATCAAATGAATTCCAAGATCCCAAAAAGTTCTTGGAAACTCTCCCTCCTTCAAAACAAGAAATAATAGAGCTGCCCATCGATGTTTGCATTGACAGTTTGCAGTTGGAGTTCTGTGTTGAGGAGTTAGGGTTGCAAACAGAGTTTGGTTTCTTTGATCCTATTGTCGCATATATGGAGTATTTTTTCAATTTGAATGATAAGTCAGATTGTCTTTCACACAGCCAAATTCAGTTTGTGCATGGATGGTTGTCAGCATTTACATTTGTGTCCTGGTTGAAGCACTTTCAAGCAACATCCTTATCACAGTTACTTGATTGGTTGATCTGGCATTTCAGCGTTACTTGATCTATCAATTTTGCAGCAAAGTAGGTTAGATTTGTACATAAATAAGCTACCTGAGGCAACATTTCAGTTTTCGGTATTTGTTTATGTACAGGTTGCAGTATGTATATGTTTTTGGATTGGTATGAGTTGTTTTGGGTTTGCAGTTGTTTGGACATATTGCCCAATGGATGAGGCACTTGGTCTATGGTGTTCTTGACACCTCCAAGGAGCTTCCATCCCCAATAAGGCCAATGTTAGTTCCAGTCTTCACAGCCTGTCACCAGGGATCAAAATGGGCTCTTACTATGTCTAGATTTTAGAGATGTTTTGCACATGATCTTCAGTGAAAATCATATCCTAAGTATTTCCATCAGAAGAAGCTCGGAAAAATCTTTTCAACGGTATATCACACTCCCGTAACCGGCTCCCGGATTAGAAGATATGATCAAAATGAATGATTGATTCTTGGTTATGCATGTTTTGAGGTCAGTTGTTGCACACAGGGACAAGTTTACAACAAAATCAGTTTGGACAGGAATTTTACAAAAGTGAAAGAGGCTTTTGTCCATCACATACCAAATAACAAAAACCTCCTTCAGTTTATGCACAAGCATTACTATGTGGGAGATATGCAGTGATATTTGGAGCCTACATTAAAACAAAGCAAAATTTTCATTTATTTTATTGTTTTAGTCATTTTAGTGCGGTGCCATTTTACAACAGATGGAAAGTAATTTTGAAAAACCCAAGGAGTTTTTTGTTAACCACGAGCCATATAACAAAAACCTCTTTCAGTTTATTCACAGGTGTCATGAATTGGGATATGTGACTAGATCTTTACAGCTCATTTTCACAGATTTAATTTTTTAATGATTTTTTGTTTTAGAGATGATTTTGTGGCACAGATTACAAGCAACTGGAAACGAATTTCCAAAATTTGAGAGAGGTTTTTCTCCAACATGACCTTATCTACAAAAACCTCTTTCCGTTTTATAACAAGTGCTATGGTTTAGGAGATATGAGTTCATCTTCAACATCTATTTTCAGAAATTCGGTCCAAGTTTAATGTAACTGATTCTATTTTGAAGAAAATGGTTGAGCTCAATTCCCTTAATATAGGGATGAGCTAAATGTATAAATTTTATGAATGTCATAGTGTAGAGGTTTGATTTTGGCAGCAAAGAGGCTGTCTTGGCTTTGTGTAAAATTTTTCATGAATATCATTTTAATAAAGCAGTCTTTTGCCCTTTAGATCTGGGATTCATCACGGTGTTGATGTTTAGTATGTTTTTCCTGTAATTCATTTACACATTATGTTTTTTCTGCCTTGTTACAGCATTATCTAAGTAATATGTTAGGAATTCATTTGTAATGATGCTCCTTTCGTGATGATTTTGCTGTTAGTTGTAATGGTTGCCTTATGCAGAATTCATCCTTGGCTAGATTCTCTATTGAGCAACCTTGTGATTCTCTTTTATCTAAAGTTGATGTTGCAGATTCATCCTTTGTTTGATGCTTGCAGGGCAACGGGCTTTCTCCCTCATACTTCTCACATTTACAATCTTCACTTGGCTGAACATGGCATTTAATTTGCCCCAGATTTGCTGGTAGAAACTGACATCGATTCCATAGTCCAATCACCCTTTCTCTTGCTGTTTTCGACCTGAAACAAATCCAATCAAATCCTCTGAGCTACTATACCTAGCCCAAAATCTACATTAAATTCAGTCATCTCAAGCCCTAATTGCCAATATCCAAATTGAGATTGACGACCCTCTCCCGACCTGGTAGGGCTAGCTACCAGGTTAAGCGTAGTTTGATGTTACCCTAGACCTGCCTTCCTTTAGCCTGAGGTCGATCTAGGCTCTAACTCTTTTATTGTAATATTTCTGACTTATATGATGTTTCTAGACACAAACTTTATACAAAATTTACTCACTCTAGTTAAAAAATATGAGTTATGTATTTTGTTTTTCTTTGATGCTTTCTATAACCAATCATCACATTCCCTTACAACTACATGATATAAGATTATGTTAAAATAAATAAATAAATATAATCAAATAATATAATATATAGTAAGTTAAAATAAGTAAATAAATATATAGAAAAAGTCAAATAATATATATACTAAGTTTGTGGGTGATTGGTAAAAAAAACACAAAATATCATTAACTTGTTAATGAAGATTACTATATTTAATAGGAATTGTTTTTTTGTGTGATTTTTTAGATTTTCTGGTGCTGGAATTCAGTGGGAAAATTTGAGGTGAAACTTTGATTTGTGTTATTTAAATTGGTTTTTAAACTGTATATATGGATTCAACACCCTAAAAAACCCCTAAGACACTTGGATTATGCAAAGTTACTCATCAAACTTGTGATTTCAAAAAAATTAGACTAAAAAACCCCACCCGAAAAACTTCCAAAAAAATTAGACTAAAATCTAATATAATAAAAAATTACCCTACTTAATAAAGAAGTGGAGAAGTGGAGCGTTAATCCCCATGGAGTTTAGCAAAAAAACACAAAATATCAGTAACTTGTTTTTGTAACAATGAACGCACTAATAAAGAAGTCGAGCGTTATTCGCGAGTGTTGTTAACAATGAACACTAATAAAGAAGTCGAGCGTTATTCGCGAGTGTTGTTAGTGAGTTAGTTAAAAAACCGGAATATGTATGGGGAAGTGTTGTTTTTTTATAAATATATGAAAAAAGGAATGATAAAAATAAAAAATTAATATATAAAATATAAATATTAATATGTTAGGAATAAAATAATTATTATTGTATTTTGTTTTGATATGTTATTTAATAAGTTATCACAGTTTTGATAATAATTATATTGTATAATAGTATATTAAAAAATACAACATAATTATAAAAGTAGAGTTAAATATTTACATGTTATGTTTATTTTGGAAGAGTGTTTTTAGAATTGTAATTTAATTAATAATTATTATTAAATAGATGGTAAGAGTTAATTGGGTTTTTTTAGGTGGTTGAGTTAAACGATTATTATTTGCCTCATTTAGATTCAAATTTTTGTTAGTGATATGATGAATTTTAATTATCTGATGATTATTGTTGTAATTACTCTTACATGATAGGGATTTATTCTCCATAAATACCTACGGAGTAATTTTAGTAGTAATCACAATAAAATATCAAAATTTATCTGAGTAATAATGATGTCTTCTTTACTTTAACTAGTACAACCACATTAAGAATATTAATGTATAGCCTAAGACTTCATAAATATAACCAAAAAAATTATTGCAACACGAAGAATGACTTACTAATGCACACTTTTACCTGATTAACCATGTATAAAAAGGTTATGGGTCAACTTTAACTAAAGAAAAAAGAGGAATTATAAATGAATGTTATAAATAATAATGAGAAACTTATCATGAATGAACTTATTAGAATTGAAATAATCTCAAATCTCTAAGAAATAATAACAAAATTACATTTTGTAGATGCTGAGGCGCATATGCGTATATACATATAGCAGATCAAAAGACTGCTGTCAAAAAAGAAAAAAAACCAGAAAGAAAGAACTGGCAGAAATAATGTACATATGGAGAGGAAATTAATAATAATAATAAAATAATTTAGCTATTTTTTATAATTCTTTTATGTATTATTGATGTTTATTATCTATTGATGCTTACTGAAGTTTGCCAACTATTTAATTTATATATTATTACGTTAATATGTATGACGTTATAAGTGATTAACACCAAAAACACAAAATATTATTAACTTGTTAATGAAAATTACTACATATATAAATCAAATTATCATATATAATATTACAAACAATCACCAAATAAAAAGGTGGACCTAGTTTCTATGTGTTGTAAAAAGGTACATATATTAAGATTTATAATAAATGGCTAAAAGCTAGTGAAAACATAAACTATAAGTTATAAAAGAAGAAGTTCAATAAATTTGGGGGAGTGGGTGATCTATTATTCTGAGGATTAATGGGAATACTCTTCTCCTAGGGTTTAGGAATTGCCAAACAACTAAGTAGAAGATTACTTACTTTTGCAAGCACTTTTTTTGACTATGAAAATAAGCATTCAAGATCTCATTATCATTGGTGACTTTTCCATTCTTTTGCACCACCTTATCAATGACTCTCTTCTAATATCAAACTCCAAGTTTTTGTAAAAACGATCTATCATATGCCAGTAAGCTCTCACTCCAAATAATTTATTCTATCATATGCTAGCAAGCTCTCACTCCAAATCATTTATTCATCTCCATAACCACAACAACAAGAAGAAGGACCTCCTCGCAAATGAGGGGGTCCATCTAGCAAAAGGAAACCTTAAAATGGATGGGGTTCTAAGCTTCCTTCAAGCCTCCTCGCGAATGAGGGGGTCCATCTAGCAAAGGGAAACCTTAAAATGGATGGGGTTCTAAGCTTCATTCGAGTTCATTAAGGTTTCGTGCAAACCATGTTTTGTAAGTGCCAGTTTTTAGTTGGTCTTTTTTCGAAGATCTACAAGCTAACAGTTTTAAAACACTGTAATGCTCCTGTGCTTACTCCTAGTTTTGAATCACAATTTAGAATTTTGTTACTTACTAAAGTGTTGAGATTTAGACTAACAGAAAATACTTGCAAAAGTTGTCCAATTATTCCCAACACATGTTTAATGAAATATAAATATATTTTCAATTTTAGTTAAAAAATAAAATAAAATAAAATAAAAAACAATGTTCATTCCAAAAAAATTATAAGAAAATTTTTAACGACATAATTTCTTTTTATTATTAAATAATATTTTTATACATCATAATATATTTTAAGATATATTTGATCTATTAGAATAGTGTAAGTGGTTGAGAGGGGAGAGTGTTATTCTATCTCCCGAAAATCAATCTTTAAAGCAAATTAAAATTGATTGATAAATATTTTCAAATATAATTTTTATGGAAAAAATAATAATACATCCAAAAATAAGAAATATGTGTACATTATAAAGTTTAGACGTTAAATTTATAAAAAACTCAATTTAAATTGAAACATTAACATTTAACTTGTACTAAAATTGTAAATCTGTCGTTATCCTAGCAAGAACAAAGAACTTTCCTTTTTAATTTTTGAAATATAATATTATATGGAAAAGTTTGAACTTTCTTATTAAAGATAAGAGTTTTTGTTTTTGAAATTAACCTTATACGGAAAGGTTTGAAAATAAAGCCTGTATATTTCTCATTACCTATGAAAAGACCAATGAACCTTCTTTTTCCATTTTGTTTTTATTTTATTTTCAAGATATAATAAAATGTGGAAAAATTTGTAAATAACACATGTAAATCTCTCACTATCCATAAGAAGAACTAGGAAATTTCCTTTTCCATTTTTAAGATATAATAGTATATGGACATGTTTGAAAATAAAACTTATAAATCTCTCAGTAAAACTTATAAATGTCTTACTATGTAAAGAAAGATTACATAATTTTTTATTTTTTATTTTTTTTATTTTTAATTTTAATTTTAATTTTAAAAATAAATAGAGTACATCATTTTTATTTTTATTTTTATTTTTAAGATATGATATTTTTATAATTTATATATTTGATTTTTGTGGACTTTTTAAATGTATTTTGGTCTATTTGTCTATAATCTTACATGGATTTGTTTGAATCACAAGTTTGAATTGTGAATTTTCCATAGTCCAAGTAGATGTAGAGGATAACAACTATTTTGCTCAACCACCCAAGCTAAAGTCAATTGACCATAGACAACACCTATGATATTATCATAACAAACTTGAAAATAAAGCTAACCAAGTAAACATATATTTTTTATTTTATTTTTTATAATGAGTCAAATAAAATAAAATAAAATAAAATAAAAAATTATAATTAAATTAACTAAAAAACATGCAAATATCTATATTTAAAAAAAAAAAACTTATTTTGAATGAAAATTTTAATATATAATATAATTTTAAATTACATAAAAAAATATTTCATAATTATTTAAAAAAAATACACAAATATCTAAACGAGTTGTCTTTAGTGAGTTTTTTTTGGAAGTTTTTCCCGTGGGTTTTTCTAGTCTAATTTTTCTAAAATCTGATAGGAATTTATTGAAATCACAAGCTTGATGGGTAACCCCTGCACCATTGAAGTGCCCTAGGGGTTTTTCAGGGTGCTAAATCCATATATACGATCAAAAAAGAGTTTAAATAACAAAAATCAAGATTTCACCTTAAATTTTTCTGCGAGATTAAAAATTGCACTAAAGACAACTCCATACCTAAAACTCAATTTAAATAAAAATTTATTAATTACCCTGATAAATCTTTTGCTATCCATATAAGGTCACATCTATTAAAGTTGTAATATCTCATTCTACCTCGAAAAAATATATATATAAGTTTGAAAATAAAGAACATTATTTAAACAAATTTGAAAATAAAAAATCAAATTATATTTGGATTAAAAAATAAATTAAGTATAAAGAACATCCGAAAGTAAAGAACATTATTTAAACAAATTTGAAAATGAAGAATTCATTATAATTTGATTAATTTTTTAGTGGAGAAGTAAAAAAAGAGATATATATAATTAAATAAGTTTATTTTAGTTGATTGGGAAGAATGATTGTTATTTTATTTATTCATATCTAATTTTGACAAGTAACATGAGAAAATTTATTATAATGGCTTCTAAATTTATGTTGAGTTTGATTCAGAATCATGCACCACTTAAAATTTTAACCCAAGACTTTCCCCACAACTAATTTGCTGGGTTATTAAAGGTTCCAATTGAAACTATGAAGGCTTAAGACCAGTCAAAGTAGGGATGGATGCTTGAGCCATGAATGTAACATCCATGGAATTAGTCCTAAAACACCTAACTCTTGATGAGTTGATGTGGAGTGAAATATATGTCATATTATAGCTAGTCAATTAGCATTTTACTTAACCTAATTAGTTAGTATTAATTAATACATACAAATATGATGCATAAAGACTAACAACTAACAAAGAAAACCACAAGAGAGAGTGAACATAGTCAATGGCTTCCACTTGGAGGGCTCCTTATTGTTGCCAGGAGAAAAACTTAGTTCTAGAGGGATGCCCTTATGTCTTTCAATGTTCCCAAGTATTCTATCCATGGTTACCGATTTCCTTTGCATACGATCCAAGGATAGCAACATGTCTTCTCTAGTTGCATTTTTATCAAGGAGAACCCTGCAAAGGAGGAATTTAAGGTGTTAGTAGATGTCCACAATGTACATATATTGGTTATATTTGCCCCTAGTATGACCAACACTAGGCACCCACTCAACAACCTTAGCTAGCACTTCAGAGTCAGTGAGGGTGTGTCACTCATCTGCCAATTCTCATTCCACCTGAGTCAGCTAATTGTGAATGGGCTATGTGGTTAGTTCCTGAAACCTAGCCACTTAGCTTTTGCTCACAATTGAGCCTTGGTTTGTCCATGCTCTTGGTAATAATGGGGACAATTGTTTTTTAAGGGCGACGGATTGAACTGAGAGGAAAGTGGTATCCATCCATGATATTTACCCACGGTATATACAATGGTATCCACCCATGGTATTCAATAATAAAAGGATGTAACTCAAAGGGGCACAAAAAAAGAACTATAAATAGGGGGCCTCACATTTGAAAAATATAGATTCATCTATCACGATGTAGTTGTAAAAGTTTTCCCTATTTAATAAAGAGTCATCTTTCTTTTCATGTGTTGTGATGTATTTAGTGTCTCCATTTTTCATCAATGTTTTTAGAATATTTTGAAGGAATATTGATTTGGAATTATGCAAGAATGTAAAATAACACAAATATAAACATAAACACAAAGATGTAACATAAATAAATCTTCATTTCATTAACATCAAAGAATTGAAACATGCTTACATACAGAATGGAAATACACTAACTCGGGCGATGATAGCTTATCTCTGAGAAGAGATGTGGTAGCTACATGCCTCTAAACTATGTTCCAATGAGGCTCAAGGGACTTTTTATTATTTAACAACAAAGGGAAACCATAAACAACCAAAAACCTAACCCTAGGAGATAGAAAGCCAAGAGTTTGTGGGCCCCGTTGGGGTTAGTTGGGTAACCAATTTCCCAAGGTCATAACTTGGTCTTATGATCTCCGTTTGGTTCATACGATACATTGTTAGAAAGATCTTTCTAAGTATTACAATATTTGTAGGAAGCCCTTTCCTATGGCTAGAGGCTTGCCACATACCACAAAAAACTCCGTTTAGGGGGTCAAAACAACTCCGGAACTTCACGACCCAAAGAACTACTAAAAATAGTAAAAGATGCTATAATCAAGGAAACAAATGAAACCAACTAGAGGTCTAGGTGGAATAGGCGAGTGGCAACCAATATCTACCTGGATCAGTCCTCTCCCCTTAGGAAGCAATGGCCCCCATTTCATGCAAAGCCTCTAAGAGGTGGTGAACTTTCTGTTGAACTTGGTCCCTGGTGAGCCACTTGCCCTAGCGAAGGAGTTGGCCTGATTTGACAACTCAATATACTTGGAACCTCTGTTGGCGAGTTTTATTGATATGTGTGTCCATCATACTATCAGTTGTGGCATATTTGATACAACTTGGGAGATGCTCTTTATGTGTCAATTGCTCAGCAATGTCAGATGTGTCCAACAATGGGGGAAAGTATGGTCACAACCAGTCCACATTGAATACTGGGTGCAGGCCAAGGAATGGTGGAATTATGAGCTTGAAAGAGTTATCCCTTACAACCTTAGTGATGGTTTAAGGCCCATATCATAGTCGGTGAAGCTTGTGGTGGGGCCCAACAAGGCGCTCCTTCTGCAAATGTAATCAAACTTTGTTGCCCACCTGAAACTTGTGTGGCACCCAATGCTGATCATAACACTACTTGTACTTTTCATTTGCTCTATCCAATATTTCATGGACTACTGGAAGATGTGTTGACTGTGTTCAATGAAACTATTAGCTCTGTCAGCAGCAGACTTGACATGAGACGAATTTGCCTAAGTATATGCTAAAGGTATGGCAACATCAATAGGTCATAGTGGATGGAATCCCAGTCCCACCTGAAAGGGGTTGTGGTCAGTTGAGCTGTGGAGCACCTTGTTGTAGCTGTGTTGGATATAGGGGAGGCTCTCATCCCATGTGTGTGGGTTCTTCGAGTTGTACATGCGTAGGATGTGCACGATCATACTGTTTATGACCTTTGTTTAACGATTAGTTTGGGGGTGAAAGGTTGTGGACTTAGTTAGTTTGGTATCCAACAATGACTAGAGGGTTGACCATAATTCACTTAGGAACCAACTACCTCGATTTGAGATAATGGACTGTGGGATCCCAAAGTGTACCCATAATCATTCAAAGAAGAGTTTGGCAGTGGCTTCTATCGAGATACTCTTCTTGCAGGTTGCCGTAATGGCCATCTTAGAGAATCTGTCAATGACCATGAAAACACAATCATTGCCATGCTTTCTAGAAGGAAGGCCTGACATGTAATCCATGGATATGGATTCCTAGGTCCGTCTAGGAGTAGGAATAGGAGTATACAGGCCTTGCTTCTTAATTGTAGGTTTGGTAATGGCGCAGGTAGTGTAGGATCTGATGTACTTCCCAACATCCTGTCGAAGGTTTGGCCAATAAAAATATTTTTGCAGTACTTCCACTATCTTTTCTACCCCAAAATGTCTAGTGACTAAACTGTAGTGTGCCTCCCAAATAATATTGGCACACTCGATTGAAGGTACATAGAGGTGTCCCAGAGGTGAAAGTATGGAACCTGATTACCTTCTAGGAGCATCTGGTATGTGGTGTCGAATTCTTGATCATTCTTGTAAAGATGTAGCCATTCTGAAGTCTCGTGTCCATAAGAGTCGAGTACAATGGTCATCACCATGACCAATAGTCGACTGAGGCAGCCTGCAACATTATTGGTGATGCCATTCTTGTACTTAATGTTCAAATGGAACTGTTGTAAGTATGTGGACCATTTCTAATGGCGATTGTTCTACAACTTTCCTTGGGTCTGTATGAAGTAAAAGGCTCAATCGTATGTGTGGATAACCATTTCCTTCCCCATAATGTAATGCTTCCATTGTTGACAAGCCTACATAATGGAATACATCTCTTTGTCATAGGTGGGATAATTTCAGATTGTGACTAAAAGTGTCTCACTGTGATATGCCTCCAGATGCCCCTACTGAGTAAGAACTGCACCAATAGCATAGTCAGAGGCATCTATCTAAATCTAAAATGGTTGTTGTGGGTTTGATAATGTGAGCACTGATGCAAAGTAGAGGCGATGCTTCAACTCGAAAAACCCCTTCTGTTGGGATTCATACCAAAAGAAATTTTCTTTCGCTCTGCCCTTGGTGACTTGACTCAAAGGCCAAGTGATATGTGAGAAACCCAACACGAACCTATGTTAGGAATTGACAGGACCTAGAAATATGCGAAGCTCTATTAGAGTGGTTGGGTTTGACCAATCTCCAATAAATTATATCTTGGATGGATCCAAATGCACACCGCGCTCATCAATGATGTACACTAGATATTGAACCCGGTTCATACCAAAAGTGCATTTCTCCAAATTGGAACACAATTTATGTTTATGCAAGGTTTGGAGGACATGTCAAATATGGTGAAGGTGCTCTTCCCAACTTTGGTTAAAAATCAAGATTTTTTCCAAATAAACTACCACGATTGAGTTGGTGAAGGGCTACAAGATGCATCCATCAATCTCATGAAGGTTGCGAGGGCATTCATCAACCTGAAAGGCATGACCAACCATTCAAAAAGGCTCTCCTTGGATTAGAAGGCAATTTTCCACACATAAGAGGGTTCGATTGGTACTTGGTAATAACCGAACTTCAAGACAATCTTGCTAAAATATTTGCCCCCCTTGAGCTGGTCCAAAAGGTCATCCATCCGTGGAATTGGATACCTATTCCAGACAATGATCTTATTCAGCGCTCGATAGTGAATACAAACTATCCAGGTCTTGTCCCTCTTCTATACCAACACAATCAATCTTCCACAGGGTAATGAACTTGGCTTGATGTTCCCTTTCCACAACAAATCCTAAATTTTCCTCTTGATTTCATCATTCTCTAGAACAGAGCATCGATAGACCATTCCATTGGGTAGCAATGTGCTTGGGGTTAGATCGATGGAGTACTTGACTTGACAGTGTAGGGATACATCTGTGGGTGAGGTGAAGATGTCCCTGTACTCCTTCACGACCTTGTCCATTTGTTGCGGATGTCCGTAGGAGCCCTGTCTAGAGGCCATGGATGTGGCCACAATATTCTTCCTTCCCTAAGGGTGAATCATAAGGAAGAAAAATTTCCTGGTCTGGGAAATGATCTTACTACATTTCTTCATAGAGATAAAAGAGATGGAAGTAGGCAGTGCTACCTCCGGTATCCTAGATAACTTATTTCCCAAAGTGATCCTAACAGTGTGAGGCCTAGACTCATACACAACATGACACTTCCACAAGTATGGTTTGCCTAATAATACATTACAAACATCAAGAGGAGTAACATCACACAATACCTCATCTTTGAAGGGCTTGATGCCATAGGGAAGGTGACACTGTTGGCTGATGAAGAGATCTCATACTTTGTGAAGCCACCTGATGGTGTATGGTTGTGGGTGTGGTGTGATCGGTAGGCCCAACTGCTTCATGACCTATGCTAAAATGAGGTTCTTTTGGCTCCTACTATCGAAAATGAACTGCAGTGGATAACCCTTCACCCACATCTATGAGTGGAAGAGACATTCCCATTCCTCTGGATCAGGTTCAATCTTTTGGATCATGGTGGTGGCAAAGCTGACACTGGGATCTGCATCATTAATATGCTTCCCTTTGTCACTCCTCCTATCAGATTTTGAATCAGAGTCAAAACATGCATATGATACAGAAGCCTTAAGCTCGACCACCACTGACTGCTTGGCTCAAAACTCACTTGTATTGTGAGTGGGGCTGTTATGGCACTCACACCATTTTCTTGTGTCCTTCTTTGTCTTCATGGCGTTTTTATTTTCTTGTGGCTTCTGTGGGTTGTACAGGGTTGCCTTGCCTTGGATTTTTCCTTTGTTATGTTGTTTGGGGGCACATTTCCATTTCTTTGGATTTGTAGATCCAAGGTCTCACTTCTTCTATTTAAATTTATGCTTGATCTTGACAGCGTATCGATAGGAAACACTAAGTGAGGAGATGTCCAGGAACTCCATCGCACCCTAGATGTACTTGTGTAGACAATCACGGTGCTTGAGTAACAAATTCCACTCAAAATCCTTGATAACCAATTTCTTGCGAAGGGTATGCAAATTATTTGTGAACTTCAGCATGTCTTGGTCCCTTCCCCACTGCAGGATGGTCCAATTTATGTATTTATCTTCATAGCTCCCAATAGGTTAATATTGTTTCTTGATGGTGTCTCAGAAATAATTCCAAGTGGTTGTGGATGAAAACAATGAGGGTTCTCTCTCATCCTTCTGTTTACAGTAGGTTTCCCACTAGTCCTTGACATGGGGGGAGGCTTTGAGGAGTACAAAAGTAATATTTTCTCAATTGGAAAAGTCATGAACCGAAAAACATCCTTCTAATATGGGAATTACAAATTTCAATTGTATCTTAAAGGGAGTGGTGCATCTAGAGTGGTTGCTGTATGAAGATGCATCGCCGGTGGGTAGCCACCGAAGGATCTGGGAAAATTTTTCCATCATTGTGTTCCTTCGTCGCTCGAGGGCTTCTTTGAGAAATATTTTGAAAGGATCTCCTACTCCCTCATCTTTATTTTGTTACGCCATGGGAGGCTATCAGGGCTTGTGAGGCTAATGTTGAAAAGGTTCAACCAGTTCGAGCCCTAACTCATACCCTGACCTCGTTGGGGACATGTAAAGAAAAAAAGAGAAAGAGCAGACTGCGCTGATACCACTGATATGGAATTATGTAGGAATGCAACAAAACACATATATAAACATAAAAACAAAGATGTGGAAGAAATAAAACTTCATTTAATTAACATCAAAGAATTGAAATATTCTTACATATAGAATGGAAATAAAGTAGCTCGGGCAATGGTATCTTATGTCTGAGAAGAAATGTGGTGGCTACATGCCTTTGAATTGTATTCCAATGAGGCTCAAGGGATTTTCTATTGTTGAAAAGCAAAGGGAAAACCTACACTGTTATGCCCTAAATCTACCTCAGGCTGAGAAAGGCAGGTCTAGGGTAACATCAAACCATGCTTAACCAGGTAGCAAGCCCTACCAGGTTGGGAGAGGGCTCTCTCCTTGTCAATATTAGGAAAATATAACGAATTAGGCTTGCGATGACTGATGTAAAGACTAATTTTAGGCTAGGTATATGCTCAGAGGAGTTTGATTGAATTTTATGGTGGATTGTTGGAGCAAATGTGAAAGGCAGTTTTGGGTCCGGGGAATGAACTCAGTCTTGTAGAGGTTTCTGTGGGGCGACGTAGGCAAATGATTTAGTACTTTAGATTAGGTGTAATGGTGAGTCTTGATACTGGTGAGGAATTGGAGAGGGCATGAATGTGTCATGAGTCCTCTTCAAATAGTAGAAAACATGTACAACTAATGAAACCCTAAGGTAGAGCACTGCAACATCAATGATTTCCACCTTTATACTTGATTCATCTAATTAAGCAAAAAAGAGAGAGATAATGGCACACATAAACATATGATAACTTGAATAACAGAAGGAAAAACAATACTAAGTCACCTTGCCACAAGAATCCCACAAAATGATGCAAATCTTGGTCTATTTCCTTGCCAAAGTGCAGAGATGATGTACAATAGTGCTCAAAGAATTCACAAGAGTCCAACCTTTACAAATGACTGAAAAAACACATCATATAGACCTCCAAAGCACCTGTGCTATTCATCAGGGTTGAATCCATGAGAAGAGGGGTGGTTTCAACCATATCTAAACTAGGAACACAAAAATAGGCAATGGAACAGCTTGCCTCTAAAACCTAGGAAATTGATTCATTCAACTCTAAACCACCTACAACTGATGTATCTACCTTATCAAGTCAATTGTTATCATTTTTAGATCATAGTACATCAATTTACATAATGTCACATCATGAATTTGAACATAAGAGAGAAAAATTCAAACTAGAAGAAAACTAGGCAAAAAATAGAGTTTTTGAGCAAAATTAGCACTTTTTCATCCTGTGCGTAGCGCCATTTTTTCTGTGCGTAGCGATTTTTCTCAACTGCTTTTGGAGGGCTTCTCGAGGTCCAAATCAGGTACAAGATAGCTTGTTGGAAATCCTGGTGAGTCTACTTCCTTGGGAAACTTGAATTTTTTGATTTGGGGTCAATTTGACCGTCCAAAATTACAATCTCCCAAGACTCCTTCTTGTGTGGCCAAAAAGTGGCAGAGAGGGCATTTTTTGGCCCTTTTGGAGGTCCAAAACTTGTCAAAATTTCCTAGTAATTTCTGAGCATGCATAACTTTTCATAAGGAATCCAAAAATTCCAAGTTTTATTCAAATGGAGGTCCCTATCAAAAGCGAGCATCGGTGGCGCTATGCACCTGTTGGAAAAGCCTGTGTTAAAAAATTTCTATGCGTAGCGCCACTGATTCTGTGCATAGCGCTGTTTTTAGATCAAGTTTTTGAGGTCTTCCCGGTGTGAAAATTGGGTGCACGATAGCTCGTTGAAATATTATTGAGTATACGTTCCAAAACAACTTGAATTTTTCAATTTGGAGTTCATTTTCTCTGTCAAAAATCAAATCTCCCAAGACTAGTCAAAATGTGCAAATGAGGCTGCCTAAAGGCAGAGTGTTGTTGTAGTCAACTTTTAAAGGTCTTCCTCAACTAAAAATTGAGCTCATGATAGCTCATTGGAAATATCTCTTAGTCTAGATATAATTTCACTCATCCAGCAAGTCATTTGGCCAACCAATCTAGGAGAAATCTTGATTTTCCCAAGGTCACTTCAGAGGTGCATCAATCCTCCTGAGGCCAATGATGTTTTCAACATTTCTCCCAAACCATGAAATCTGTGTAAAATATGAAAGAGGGTTTTCTTCTTGGGTCATTTAGGGACAAAAAAATCTCTTACTTTTTCCAAATTCATCTTTTCTTGCTCAGAAACACAGTTTGAGTAAAATCTATCCCGATGTGTGGAAAAGGGGATTTGTCGAAATGAAGTGAAATGAAGGGGATAAGGGGCTTCTAAATTCTTGAGAACATTTTGGGAAGTAGGGAGGGATGTTAGGAAATAAGGGGAAGTGGAATTTCAAAAATTGAGTGAGGGAAAGGAGTCCAAAAGGGAGAAACACAGGCTTAGCCTAGAAAATTGTCAAATTGTAGCAAGAAACTAGGGTTTGTGGGAAAATGAGGCATTTGAGGGATATCAGTGATGGGAAGTGTTTAATAAGGTACATTAAGGATAGGGGAAGGTGTATGAACATCAGGACACAAGTTTTGTTGATGATTTGACCATCCAAGAGAAATTACCTTCAAAACCCTAGGAGAAGGAAGTGAACCTTACCTAGGCACAACTAAAGCACGTACAAGGTGTAAAATGACCCATTGGAACCTAAAATGATGATGAAAACTCTCTAAATGATGGTACAACCATCTGAATGGTGACATGGACCGACATTTGGACAACTTTGGAAGGAGTGAAAAGAAACCCTAGACCTAATACCTAGTGACCAAATGTTATTTGAAGACTCACTAAAATGACAAAATTTGACCTTGACACCTTAAAATCACTTTGTAAGACCATGTTTGATCACTAGAGGAAGGATTCAAAGACTGAAACTAACATTGCCTCCAATGGCGATGGTAGCTCCTGGGAGGTGCCAAGAACCACAGATCTTTGGGAGAGCAAACCAGTGCCTTATCCATTGGGCATGGGGTCAAAAAATCAAATGCATGATTGAAAACTGATGACTTGACAACACAAACTGACTTGAAACTGATTCGATACCAAAACACAACTACAAACTGGAAAATACGCTCGAAGTGGAGCTTATCCAATAAAACCTACTCTAACTGTTGCATTCATCACCTGATCAAGTGAAATGAAACAACCAATGCAACCAAGTAAGTATTCTCGCTGTTGTTTGCATTCTCCACAAGTGCTTGCTTATGAACAACAAGAGAGAACTACTGAAAGGCAACTCCCAGGAAAAAATGTAAACATATCCATTGAATAATATGGATTCTTTATCTGTCTCCAAAAACACTGCATAAGGAACTTGAAATTCATGCACACTGGGACTTAGCTCATCCAATGGATTTCTTTTCTTCTCCTCGTACCATGAATGCAAACTTTGATTTGAGCTTTGTGACGAGACTCCTATTGATAATGACAAAAAAACCGGCCGTCGGATCAAGTTTGTATCAATACTTTTGTCAGGCTCATAGATAGGAGAAGGACTTTGACTGCAGATATCAACCAACACATCAGCTATTGGATCGTGAAAAACTTGAAAAGACTATTGTAACCCATTTTCTATTGGTTCCGATGAGATTACATGATTTTCTACAGGTTGCTCATTTGAAGATATACTATGCAATTTTCCCTTCAAAAACTAAAATGATTCAAAACAAAATGGTACTGAATCATCTTGCATCATTTGATCATATGGTCCAGCTTCCATGTCTTCATTTGCAACTTGACAATCAAAGGCATTCGGGGGCTGCAACTCTGGATATGAAAAGTCTTGAACAAGGATTTCATTGCCCTTAAGATGGTCCAGATCAACACTTGTCGACAGTTGATTACTGATTGCATGAAAGTTGTCTTTGATGAACTGAATCAAAGCAAAGGAAAAAGGCAAAGATCCTTCACTTACTTCAAAATTTGCTGCACTTTCCTCCTCACTGTCATAGCTGATATGCATCAGTTGATCATTTTATGTGAGCTACTGAAAGTGAACTTCTTCCTCCCACAAACCAGCTGCTGATTTGTCTACAAGACTAGCTTCGATTTGGAGAACATAATCATCATCATACTGATCAAACTAAGGCAAATTGTCAGTATAAAACACATCATCAAGCATACATGTCATATCAACAGATCTCTCTTCTCCAAGATGATCTATAAAACAATCATTATCAGATCTATGACAACTGGGATAAGAAAATTAATGTTTTGGATCAACAACTTACCTTCTTCAATCAGCGGGCCATGGCCTTGAACATCATACTCACTTCTTGTGGCAATCTTTTGCATCATCTCTTCCACTGCACTTACCAAAATTTTGAGCTTTAACTCTAATGATGTCGATTCCTCTGGATCTATGCTCTTCATCTCTTCCTCCTTCAACTTTGCCCTTCTGATCAACAGATTAGCCTCTACATCTACTGCACTGTTTTGCATCTCTTCAAGTGTTGCAAGGTTCCTTTCTCTCAGCTGAAACTCCATTTCTGGATCAAAAGCTTCCGGGTAGTGCAAGAGAGCAGATCCAGGAGGAGGTCTTATATTAACTGGCATCAAAAAATAAACTTGGTTAAACCTAGCAGAAAACTGTGGTATTGTCTCCCCTGGAAATATTTTTAGCTGATTATACCCTTCTATAATCAATAAAGGGTTTTGTATGACCACCCACTTGTCAAGGAAAACATTGACGAACTGCTGGAAATCTGAGATGCTTGCATCATACAGGGTTTTGAACCAACTCTTGACTTTGCCTTGCAAAGAAAGAGCAAAAAGCATAATACTGACATCTTCTTCATCAACTTCAAAAAGGTCAAGAAAGGACTCCAAATTCAGTACATGTCTCTCAGCAGTGATGTTGTTGCATTCACCATCAAATCTTGGTAGATATAGGTCATGATTTTTAGGGAAAGCATGGGATATAGGAGGTAAAATTAGAGGCTTGTATCGATCTGGAATTTTACAAGGTATAGGGGTATGTACAAATGATCTAGAATCAGTATTGGTCTCTTGAGGCTCATCAGTTTGAAGATGGTCATCACAAGCTTCGGAAAAAGTGTCTTGATCAATCTCAAAGGCATGCAAATCTTTGGTATTCACAATCTTCAAAGGGAAGGAATCAAATGAAGGCTGAAAATATTTTCTTAAATACAATATACTTTGCAAAGCCTTCTTGAAATTCTCGGGAAAAGAGAATAAATAATTTATAACAAAGAACAAAATGTCTTGGATGAAATTCTAACTTGAATACCTGATCTTTCCATATTGTCCTTTCATGTTTCTGCTGGTCGGGTTCATCCTCTAGTGGAGTCCTTGGATCTGATCTCGAAACTGATTTAGAGTCGCCAGGTGAATGATTTCAGCCTTCCGGTGTTTGATCTTTGTCCACCATCAACAATTAGATCTGAACTTGATTACATTTTGCTGAGGAAACTAGATATTCAGTTCATAAACTAAACCGAAGATTGATTGAAGCAGCATTCATCTACTATGCACTTGCACAGCAAGAGAATTTCGAAGGCTACCTGGCTAACTTCAAGCCCCACCTGTAGTTTATAAAGAAAACAAAAATAACAAACAAACAAACTTTTCTTCCGCAGTGGAGTCGCCAATATGTTATGGCCTAAATCTACCTCAGGCTAAGAAAGGCAGGTCTAGGGTAACATCAAACCACGCTTAACCTGGTAGCTAGCCCTACCAGGTCGGGAGAGGGCTCTCTCCTTGTCAATCTCAGGAAAATATAGCAAATGAGGCTTGAGATGACTGATGTAAAGACTAATTTTAGGCTAGGTATATGCTTAGAGGAGTTTGATTGAATTTTATGGTTGATTGTTGGATCAAATGTGAAAAGCAGTTTTGGGTCTAGGGAATGAACTCAATCTTGTAGAGGTTTCTGTGGGGCGATGTAGGCAAATGATTTAGTACTTCAGATTAGGTGTAATGGTGAGTCTTGAGACTAGTGAGGAGTTGGAGAGGGCATGAATGTGTCATGAGTCCTCTTCAAACAGTAGAAAACATGTAAAACTAATGAAACCCTAAGGTAGAGCACTGCAACATCAATGATTTCCACCTTTATACTTGATTCATTTAGTTAAGTAGAAAAGAGAGAGATAATGGCACACATAAACATATGATAAATTTAATCATAGAAGGAAAAACAATACTATGTCACCTTGCCACAAGAATCCCATAAAATGCTTCAAACCCTGGTCTATTTCCTTACCAAAGTGCAGAGATGATGTACAATAGTGCTCAAAGCATTCACAAGAGTCCAACCTTTACAAATGACTGAAAAAACACATCATATAGACCTCCAAATCACCTGTGCTATCCATCAGGAGTCGAATCCATAAGAATAGGGGTGGTTTCAATCATATCTAAACTAGGAACACAAAAATAGGCAGTGGAACAGCTTGCCTCTAAAACCTAGGAAATTGATTCATTCAACTCTAAACCACCTACAACTGATGTACCTACATTATCAAGTCAATTTTTATCATTTTTACATCATAGTACATCAAAATACATCATTTCACATCATGAATTTGACCATAAGAGAGAAAAAATCAAACTAGAAGAAAACTAGGCGAAAAACAGAGTTTTTGAGCAAAATTAGCACTTTTTCATCCTATGCGTAGCGCCATTTTTTCTGTGTATCTCTTTTTCCCAACTACTTTTGGAGGGCTTCCCGAGGTCCAAATCAGGTGCATGATAGCTTGGTGGAAATCCTGGTGAGTCTACCTTCTGGAAAAAGTTGAATTTTTTGATTTGGAGTCCATTTGTCCCTCCAAAATTTCAATCTCCCAAGACTGCTTCCTATGTGGCCAAAAAGTGGCAATGAGGGCATTTTTTGGGTGTTTTTGGCCCTTTTGGAGGTCCAAAACTTGTCAAAATTTCCTAGTAATTTCTGAGCATGCATAAATTTTCATAAGGAATCAAAAAATGCCAAGTTTTATTCAAATGGAGGTCCCTATCAAAAGCAAGCGCCGGTGGCACTACGCACCTGTTGGAAAAGCCTGTGTTAAAACATTTCTATGCGTAGCGCCACTGATTCTGTGCGTAGCGCCACTGATTCTGTGCGTAGCGCCGTTTTCAGATCAAGTTTTGGAGTCCTTCATGGTGTCCAAATTGGGTGCACGATAGATCATTGGAAATCTTATTGAGTCTAATTTCCAACACAACTTGAATTTTTCAATTTGGAGTTCATTTTCTCTATCAAAAATCAAATCTCCCAAGATTGATCAAAATGTGCAAATGAGGCTGCCTAAAGGCAGAGTGCTGTTGCAGTCAACTTTTGAAGGTCTTCCTCAACTCAAAATTGAGCTCATGATTGCTCATTGTAAATATCTCTCTATCTAGACATCATTTAACTCATCAAGCAAGTCATTTGGCCAACTAAGCTAGGAGAAATCTTTATTTTCCCAAGGTCACTTCAGAGGTGCATCAATCCTCCTGAGGCCAATGATGTTTTCAACATTTCTCCCAAACCATGAAAGAAGTGTAAAAACTGAAAGAGGATTTTCTTCTTGGGTCATTGAGGGACAAAAAAATTTCTCACTTTTTCCAAATTCATCTTTTGTTGCTCAGAAACATAGTTTGAGTAAAACCTATCCCGATGTGTGGAACAGGGGATTTGTCGAAATGAAGTGAAATGAAGGGGAGAAGGGGCTTATAAATTCTTGAAAATTTTTTGGGAAGTAGGGAGGGATGTTAGGAAATAGGGCGAAGTAGAATTTCAAAAGTTTAGTGAGGGGAAGGGGTCCAAAAGGGAAAACCACAGGCTTAGCCTAGAAAATTGTCAAATTGTAGCAAGAAACTAGGGTTTGTGGGAAAATGAGGAATTTGAAGTATATCAGTGATGGGAAGTGTTTAATAAGGTACATTAAGGATAGGGGAAGGTGTATGAACATCAGGACACAATTCTTGTTGATGATTTGACCATTCAAGAGAAATTACCTTCAAAACCCTGGGAGAGGGAAATGAACCTTACCTAGGCACAACTGAAGCATGTACAAGGTGTAAAATGACCCATTGGAACCTAAAATGATGATGAAAACTCTCTGAATGATGGTACACTCATCTGAATGGTGACATGGACCGACATTTGGACAACTTTGGAAGGAGTGAAAAGAAACCCTAGACCTAATACCTAGTGACCAAATTTTATTTGAAGACTCACTGAAATGACAAAATTTGACCTTGACACCTTAAAATCACTTTGTAAGAGCATGTTTGATCACTAGAGGAAGGCTTCAGAGACTGAAACTAACATAAACAATGAAAAACATAACCCTATGAGATGGAACGTTAAGAGTTGGTGGGCCCCATTGGGGTTACTAGGGTAGCCAACTTCCTGGGGTCGTAACTTGGTCATATGATCTCTGTTTGGCACACATAATACCTCATTAGAAATATCTCTCGGAGTACTACATGATTTGTGGAAATCCCTTGGCTATAGCTTTAGGCCTGCGAAAAACCTTTAAAAATGTTTTTTAGGGGGTCAAAATAACTTCAAAAGTTCAAGACCCGAAAAACTACTAAAAATAGTAAATGCTGCTATAGTCAAGGAAAGAGATGAAACTAAATAGAGGTATAGGTGGAATAGGAAGGTGGCCACCAATATCCACCTGGATCAAATATTTTGAGTGTTCTCCCATTTATCTCAGTGTTCAAGCCTCCTAGATCCTAGCCCCCAAGATTTAGATCAAGAAGAGTAGACAATAAAACTATGAAGAGTAGCATGAACATGTTCCAAAACTAACACAATGAGTTGAATGATGGATGAAAGAGCCTTTGGGCTCAGCTAGTTCCTTCGACAACATGGATGTGAAGTAGGAGGTGCCGGCCATGAATAAGGAAATTTCCAGTATACCGCAAAGGATGGTTAGTGAGGTCAACTTGTGTATATCAATTCACTACCATAGATTACATACTAGAATGGCCATAGGACATAGAGCCATAACACCATAGTCCTAAAATCCCCTTTCCCCATAAAAAGACAACAGAGACAAGGAGGAGCGTTTCCCTTATATTCAACTTGAGAGTTGAGGATTATCTAGAGACCACCAACTAAAAAAGGTGTAATAAAGACTTGGAAGAGAGTGCTAGAGCTAATTTCCTTGGATTTCCTAGGAATGAATATTGAATAAATGGGGAATAGGTACATGATAGGCCTTGCGAGTGATCTATGTGCCTCTGAAAATATGAAATCGGTCTGGAATATTGAGTGTAGCATTGAGCAACGAATGGTAGAATGAAGGATGAGAACCCAATGTGTGATATAGCTCCCATGCTCGTTGCATGGGATTTACAAACCATAAGTGGGGCATGCTACCATGTCTCTTGGGCATGTGCCTTGGTGGGATGACAACATCCCACTTGTCACCTCTCTCACGTATGACACCATCTGAGGAGGGTCAAAAAACGATGTTGATATGATGTTGTTTCAAAAATTACATGTCGAAAGAAATATGTTCATAAAATCATTTAGTTTTTAGTTTTTTAAACTTTGACACCATTTTATAAATGTTGATATAGTGAAATATTTAGTAAATACAATTGATATATATAAATTTATAATTGTTTATATGTCATGATCCATGGACCTCAAAAATGATAAGAAGCCAATAATTAAATCTAGTTAAATGGATTAACCTCCTTTTATAATGAATGCACTCTATAAGACAAGGTTTGATGATCCTAAGACTAGGTCTCCTTGATGCATATATAGGAGAGAACAATTACATTGATAATGAAATCATATAATGAAAAGTTTTTTTGACATAACACTATAACAATAGAAATGTAATAACTCAATATATAGTGTTTAATAATGGGTTTTAGGGTTAACATGGGGATTTTATAGGGCTTAAAATTCCCCTCCCATTCAATCAAGCATTGTCCTTAATAATTGACTAACTGTAGGTGTTTTTGCATGAAAAACTCATCTTCCCATGTCGCCTCTTCCACTTATAGTTTCTTCCATTTAATGAGGTCCTCAATAATTTTTTAATTTCTCAACTACTTAATACTTGTTTGTAGGATTGTTTCTTGTTGTAGTACGATTTTACCTTCTTGAATCATTAATGCAAAATAGTTTGGACTGGGATCTTGTCACCAATTACCTCCTTTAAGAAAAAAACATCAAAGACTAGATAAGGTGGGTTAATCAAAGAAGGGAATGGGGGCATAAATATTTCTAATGGCTTCACTAATCTAGGGGGAGGTCAACCTTTAGGGGGTTCACCTTTTCTAAGGAAAACTCGATTTCCTTGGAACATCCAAGGGGTTAGGGACAACATTCCTGATCATATATTCATTCCTAGGGGTACCAGTTTCTATGGCCATCCTTTCAGTCAAGGAGGTTTTTCTCTTAGTGCGCACTTTAGTCCTAGGGGTCAACAACCTATTAGGAGTTCCTTTGCCACCCGGGGGGGGGGGCATCTCTTAGGTACCAATTTTTTTTGTACTTTTTATTATTTATTAAAGAGGTGAAAATTTGCATGTGTTTGTAAGTTAATTTTAATTTATATAAAATTTCAAATTAATTTGATTTGATTAATACATATAAATACATAGATTATAAAGATTTATATGACATAATAAGTTGTGGAAAAGTGAATGTAGAAAGATAAAAAGATGGTGCTTGAAACCCACAATATAGTGGCTAGGGTTTTGCTCTAGCTACATATAGAGACCCCTTTGGCCTAGTCTAATCTTCATGGTCATTGCACAAGTTTGTTTGTGAGCATGGTTGCAACCATTTTAGTTACAACCTAGTTGACTGCCCTTGCTATCTTAGGAAAAAAAACTTTCCTAGCTGTAGCAAAATGAAACTTCCCTCAAGTTTGACTTAATTTGCAGCTCTAAAGATTAGTGGTGTTGTGGGTTTTCAAGGTGGCCAATATTTCAAAGACATGGTTTAGAATGCTCTGATTGCATGCCAAATTTCCTTCTAGGTGTAAAAGGGTCCTACAACTACTATCCCCATCAGGCCTAAAGTTGATGACGAAGCTAAAGAACTTTGCAACCTTGGTATTATTTTCCATTTCAATGGTATTTGGCCTCTATTAGTATATATCCATGGATGGATTCATGTCCTTATATTCAAGTGATGCAAAAGGAATTCTTCATTGAATGCTGTGAGAAACGGCATCTTTACTGCTGATGTCAAAGATAGGGATCTGATTCTCAATTCCATCCTATTGTTTTGGGGCGAATAAGGTCTATACATGAAGCCTTGGTCTCTCTCTTTTAATCCTTTATCTAATTCTCTTTCTTCAACTCCTATTTGGGAGAGATTATTAAAGTTTACCTTACATCTTTAGGTTCCATCCTCACTCTAAGTTACTGGATTAGATCTAAAAATGTTTCATTCTTTTTCTCATGAAACCAAAAGGCATAATATTTCAACTTATGCCCATATATTCATGGAAATGGATTTAGTGAAGAGTTTCCAGTAGAAATTATTTGATAGATTTGATGGAGCCTCTATGTTCAATCTCAATCTATAAAGAAATCTTGGAAATATTGAAGAAATGTAACGGTTTTGGGTTGGATCCCAACTTCTTTTTATAATAAAATTAATCGTTTCTTTTAATTTTTTTTAATATCTAGTGTTTATTTTCGAAGAGGGTTTTATCATTTTAATTTAATTATTAATAATTATTAAGTGGATGGTAAGAGTTAATTGGGTTTTTCTTGGTTGATTGGGTGAAACGATTATTGTCCTTCCCACCCAAATTCAAATTCCGGCTAGTGACATGATGAGATTTGACGCCCTTATGATTATTGTTGTAATGGCTCATAGCCTTTAAAAATCACTCTCAAATTCTTGATATGACAAACTTTGATGCCCTATCCTGGTACTAGTAATGCCACTCTTACATGGGATGGATTTATCCTCCATAGAATATCCACCAAACAAATTAGTCTCAAATTATTAACATGGCGAGCTTTGTTTCCCTAGCTTGGTACTACATAAAAATAATTATATCCTTTTTTCTTTAATTTAAAATGAAGTCACGTTTATCCATAATGGGGGTGCATTAAGAAGAATCAAGAGGCTTTGGCCTCTGTTCCTGTTAACCTTGAGAGTATGATTTGAATTGAATGTGGTGGTCCATGCATGTAACAACATGCATATGGGCCAGTTCTATAAATTTCGATACATAGTATTGGTTCGCAGTAGGTGGGTGAAGGGTAACACACTACAAGGAAGAGACCCTCTAGTGTAGGTTTGTACGGAAACCCCTATAAAAATATCCCAAAAATCCATTGGTAGTGGAGGTCACTAGTGGAGATGGGTGAGTAAATGTTTTAGTGGATGTCTTTTAATGGTGCGTTTATAATACCCAACACGCACCACTGTGTTATATAATCATACACCAATGCATAATAGAATATGATGCATCGTGAAAGAGTTTTGTTATAAAAAATAAAAGTGTGACAATGTGCTAAGTACATAATGCACACCAGTGTGTATAATAATCGATAGCACTAGAAAGGGTTGAATTTAAAAAAATGTCATTCATAAAATTCATTTTTCCTTGTTTGATGCTATAATTTCACGATGCCCAATGATAAACAAGTACACGAACACCCTGTGCATAACCAACATAGAGCACCAATGCTTAATAACAAGTGGTGCACCATTGCAGGGTTATTTTTTATTCAAATAAAAAGCAATAGTATGCTACCTATATAAGGCACACTAATGTGTATACTACTCGATAGCACCAGACAAAGATTAAATTTAAAAAATGCCAGTTGTAAAATTCATTTTCACCATTTTGGTGCTATACTCAAACGATGCACCGCTGCTCTTAATGTATTTAAAGGAATAGGTGCGTAAGAAACAAGGTGAAACATGATAAGGTTATTAACTAAAAAGTATCGGTGCACTCAGGAACATGCATGCATTAGTGCGGTTACCCTAGTGCACCAAAACAGGGTTAAATAAAAAAAAATTGTTGGTCGTAAAAATTCATTTTTACCATTTGTAGTGTTGTAGAGCTCTGAAGCATCAGGGATACTCTTGCCTTTGTAAAGCACCCTCCCATCGATGCTTCCCTTGGTTTCCATCCTTCCATCCATTGCTTAGTGCGCCACTTTCGAATTTTCTCAAATGATGCTCAAATTGTTTTTTCATTTATGTGGTAACCATGCCTCCCTGATGATCAAATTTCCAAGTAATGCCCATGTTTCTATTTAATTTAATTTTTTAGCAAAGAAGAATTAAAAATTAGGTTAAAAAATCAATTTGTTTTTTTTCCTACACGGTGCATTCAATTGGTTCGACTCCCACCAATGGTAGTGAAACCTATAAATTTATAGGGTGCACTTCAAATCGGCGCATTCCGTTAAAATTGCAGTTTTGCGGTGCATTTGGTAAATTGATATGCACCGAGAAAGTTATAATTTTTACCATAGTGCATTTGGAAAAATTTAATTCCTGGTGCGTTTGTTTTTACCAAATGCACCACATGCATAATTATTAAAATAATATAGCTTGATGAGTTTGTTAACCTGAACATTCCATTTTGGTGCAAAAAGGTTATTCATATGCACCTGCGCGAATTGTATGTTGACGCACTGCGTTGAGAAATTAAAAAACCACTATTTAAGTAGTGTGTTTGGTAAATTGATATGCACCAGGAAAGTTGTAATTTTTACCATGGTGCGTCTAGTAAAATTTACTTCTTGGTGCATTTCTTTGTACCAAATGCACCGCATGCATAAATACTAAAAAAATATATCTCGGTGAGTTCGTTAACTTGAATGTTTTGTTTCAGCGTAAAAAGGTTTTTCATATGCACTAGTGGGAATTATATGTTGACGCACCACGTTGAGAAATAAAAACAATTTTTTAAGTAGTGAGTCAAGTAGTTGTTTATGCTATGAACTATAATCAGTAATGCAGAGAGGTTTTCCTGAACAGATCTGAGTTCTCATGGGGTTAATCCTTTCTTGATCTATATGTCATTTAATTACTTGTAGTAGATCTTATTGTTAATACTTAGAATTCATAATCTAATGCTCTGACTTCCTTTAACAATAAGATGACTATGTTTTATATTTGAACCACCAGCACTAGATTACATTGCTATTATTTAGAATTCACAACCATGTGCTCTATTTTCTTTTAGTAATGGAATGATTGTGTTGAGAAGTAGATCTCATTGCACTTACTCAGAATTAATAATCTTATGCTCTGACTTCCTTTAGTAATGAGATGACTGTATCTTTTCATAATCTTGTGAGGAACCACACCTTTGAACCATCAACAGTAGATTTCATTACTATTACTCAGAATTCATAATCCTATGCTCTGAATTCCTTTAGTAATGGAATGACTCTTTTGACCTATGTTATTGAGTGAATTGTCTTTGTTTAAGAACCTTATTTGTCTCAGCTTTCATGTCAAAAAACCTTGCCACTAAATTTATTGACTTGTTGACTCCATAGCCCAATGTTTGCAAGCCTTCATCTTTTCAACCTACAAACACACAAAACCAAGATAGAGTTAGCCATCTATATTATCATTAATGAATATCATTAACCCTTGAGAGATCCCTCTTAGGCTGAGGAGGCTAAGCCTCAGCCAAAAGATTGGTTTGAAATAGTTACACTGAGATAGTCTGATTAGCAGCCTATCAAGCTCCTATTTTGGTGATAACATTTTGGTGCATCTGTCGGGAGTCTGAAGATTAATCATTCCCGAAATCAAGAAGCTGAATTTCTGAAGGTAGCAGGAGCTCAGAAATATTTCGAGGTTGCAAAACTACCTTGGCGACTCCACTGTTGAAGAATTCGAAATTCATAGATTCATGGTGATCCCACTGGAGTTATGAAGAACTCAGAGGCTACCATTCTTATTTGAAGGTATGCATGCATAAATTTTTCAGGAATTCATGGTTTCCCAAATCATTTTCCCAAGGATACATATCTTCTAAGGAATGGTCCAAAATTCAATGGAGAAGATTTGAGTTTAACTTTGAAGCATATATCAGATTTCTGTGATTTTACCGAGCTTCTTAGAGTCAAACATGAGGATGTTTGCATTATGTTGTTCTATGATTCATTTCAAGGGAAATGTAAATAGTGGATTGAAAGCTTTCCTACCAAATCTATTAAGTCATTTGCAGACTTTTGGCTTATGTTTTTGGAGGAATGGATAGATAGATCAGATTTGGTGGCAAACTCTCCTTCAAATCAAGGTTTCAAACAATGGAATGATGATCATATTAATGAAGAAATAGATGAAAAATTTTCTTTGTTCTTGTCTTCTTATCTAAAATCATTTGAGTGTAAGACAGATAATATGAAATTTTTGGATGAAGTTGCTAAGAACATTGAGAAGACATTGAAGGTTTACAAGGTCAAATTCAATCATATAGTCTTCATGATAATGATCATACTTTTCAAAAGCTTTCTATGGCAGAATACAAAGAAAGGGTGTTGCTTCCTTTCTATTTTGAGATTGAGGAAGAACATATTATTTTTGAAAATCAATTTGAGGAGTAGTTTGAGAGCACACAGCTGAAGCCTTATGCAGATGATCAAAGTATTGGTGAGTTTTCTAAAGCTGCAGAATATCACAAGAAACATCAAACTAACCATGCATTTTTTGACCCTATAGCTAACTACATGGAAAAGATTTACAGTTCAGGCTTCCAGTTATATTTTCATCTTGAAGAACAGTTACACCTCATGGTTCCTTGGTTATTTTAGTATCTAGTTTATTTTTGCTTCAAGCATAGTTAAGAGATGCAAGTGTCAGATCAGATCGATCACTGGCTTCATTGGAAGTTTCATGTTCCTTGAGCTACAAGTGGAGACTGCAGCTGATAGGGTAGGTAGATGCAAATAAGCTCAGGGTAGGTTGACTGAGCATCTATTTCAGTAGGTGTATTTTGAATTCTTCTTGCAAAAAAAAATCATTAAAGGCTTGAGGAGCAGATTGTGCAGAAGTTCAGAGTTTTATTCTAGAGAATGGATAGCAGCACTGGAGCTACAAGTTCTTAGTGTACCACAGGGGCACACTATCCCAAGTGGAGCCACTGTTATCACTTAAGAAATGATTTCTAAATTCGGAGCATCAGTTCTATTTCAAAGGATTGGTGTTAGTCTTGGTCTAGTCTTTCCATGGTTGCTTTAGTGTCTAAGATCTAGAAAAGAGTCTTGTTGGTATGGTCAAATAGGGTCAACACTCCATTCTTGCCCATCACTGGTCCCACATCACACATTATTTCCATGTGTCAAGCTTGTGTCAAGGTTTACATTTTACATTTGTTCCTAAGTCATAATGTTAGATGGTGGTTAAGTTGCTGCTATGGTTTTTAGAGTCTAATTCATAGGTTAGAGTCTCATTTCCATCATCAAATAAAGCTCAACAACCTTGTTTTACGCTTTATGGATCTCATATCATGTTTTGAAAGTCATGTGTTTAGCCATTTTGGAAAATTTTTGAAACTTGCTACGAATCCATGATTTCGTAGCACACACAGTGTAAAAAAATAGTTTTGTCCTACGAAATCACTGAACTAGGAGTTTTCGTAGCGCACTACGAAACCCTTGAAAAAGCTTGTTTCAGCATAAAAAACTATGTTTTCTGCGTTTACTAGTCAACTTCCAGAAGGGATCCTGAGGAGCTGAGAACTCAATTTTGAAACTTGAAAGAGGCTTTTCTTCCCAAAATGATAAAATAAAAAAACCTCTTTCAGTTTCTTCAAATTAGTTCTGAGGTGGGAGAAATTTATGGTTAAACGTGCACTACGAAACGGCTGAAAGTCAAGCTTGGTCTTCTGGTTTTAGCAGTCTTTTTCAAGATCAGTTTCTGGTCACATGAAAAGGTATTTTGGAATTCTGAAGGAGGTTTCTCTTCAAAAAATCTCGAGATACAATAACATATCTAACTTTCTTCATAAGTGTTTCTAGTTGGGAGATAATAAGCTTTATTTGAGACTCTAATTTCAGAGAACGAATTTTTCCTATTTGACACGTGTTTTTCAAGGACAGATTCTGGACAGCTGGAGAAGTGTTTTAAAAATCCAAGAGATGTTTTTGTTCTAGACGGAATGGAATACAAAAAAATCCTTCAGTTTCGTAAAACATGTTATGAGTGAGAAGATAAGGGATTCGTCGCACGTGCCATTTTCAAGGATCCTAAGCCTAAAAACAACGAAACATGTTCCCTAATTTTTAGGGTTTGTCATCAGCAGTCAGGTGACAACGTGGGAGGCTTCATCAAATTTGACTTCATGAGGTTGCAGCTGTCAAAGAATGCATTTAAATGCTTAGATAAGGTTTTTGTAATCATAATAAGGAGTTACACTCCTAGTTGTATTAGGTCTCTAGGATTGCTAGTTAGCTGTCAAATGCATTTAAAGGTTTGTTTTATGGTTAGAATAGGTGTCACTGATGGAAAATTCGAATTCTCTTCATGAGGGATGATGGAATCCTAATTTTAAATGCTATATATGAAGCAAGAGGTTGAATTAGCAAAGGGTTGAAGACTTTTTGGCCCACCTGCTGCTTTATGCTATGAACTATAATCAGTAATGCATAGAGGTTTTCCTGAACAGATCTGAGTTCTCATGGGGTTAATCCTTTCTTGATCTATATGTTATTTAATTACTTGCTGTAGATCTTATTGTTAATACTTAGAATTCATAATCTAATGCTCTGACTTTAACAATAATATGACTGTGTTTTATATTTGAACCACGAGCACTAGATTACATTGCTATTATTTAGAATTCACAACCATGTGATATATTTTCTTTTAGTAATGGAATGATTGTGTTGAGCAGTAGATCTCATTGCTCTTACTCAGAATTCATAATCTTATGCTATGACTTCCTTTAGTAATGAGATGACTGCGTCTTTTCATAATCTTGTGAGGAACCACACATTTGAACCATCAGCAGTAGATTTCATTACTATTACTTAGAATTCATAATCCTATGCTTTGACTTCCTTTAGTAATGGAATGAATCTTTTGACCTATGTTATTGAGTGAATTGTCTTTGTTTAAGAACCTTATTTGTCTCAGATTTCATGTCAAGAAACCTTGCCACTAAATTTATTGACTCGTTGACTCCATAGCCCAATGGTAGCAAGCCTTCATCTTTTCAACCTACAAACACACAAAACTAAGATAGAGTTAGCCATCTATATTATCATTAATCAATATCATTAACCCTTGAGAGAGCCCTCTCAGGCTGAGGAGGCTAAGCCTCGGCCAAAAGATTGGTTTGAAATAGTTACACCAAGATAGTCTGATTAGCAGCCTATCAGGATCCTATTTTGGTGATAACATTTAGCTACAGATCACTTCTTTTTTTCTAGAAGAGTCTGGTGCCTATTACTATTAGTTACTACCATTCTACACTATACTAGTGATGGGCATCACATTAGTTGCCCTCTTTTCTTTTATGATGTTTCTTTGGTGTAGAGTCCATGACGTATTAGATGGTATGACATTTTTTTATGACAGTTTCGTATCGATTTAGATAGATGTCGTGCTATGATACATGGGAGGGAAAAATTCCCTTTTTCATTAGAGTTTTTTTATAGGTTTCCAGAGATGAGGAGATGAGGTCGAGACACCTGTGGACAACCTTATGGTGATCCTTTTCTCCTAGCTAACCTGCTAATTGAAAGAAGGCACAAATGGGACTAAACTAAAGCACAACCGATCTACTCTACACTACTCTAAGCAGAATGCAATTACTTAAACAAATGAACATTTAAATCATAAACCTACACTATACTGCTGTAATTAAGCGAATGAACAGAAAAACTAGGAAGCTACTTAAACAAATGAACAAAACCAAAAACCTATGCTAGCATACATGTATAATAAAGAGGAGCTTTGGTTGCTTGCGTTGGGCCCTAACCCAAGAGCTTCACCCCTCTGAGTTAACTCAGTGCTTGCTCAAAACAAAACTAATCTTTAATATAAAAACAATGGATTACATAACAAACTGTCACAAGTCTTGCAACTCAGAAATGAAGTAGAGTTTTACAATAAGAATTTGAATCCTACTGAGGTCCTAAGCCTCTCTACTTATACATCTGAAGTCTCCAACGACTTCCTTCCCATTAGGGAGGCTTGGCTCCCCACTCAAGATAAATTGGTTTCTGTCACTTTCACTTGCTCAACTGTCTTTCAGTCCTCATGATTTGGCTGTTTTCACTCTGAGCTAATGGAGGAATATTCGAATGGACGGGTAGTAAATGAGGATGATTTTCCTCCTATAATTCCTCTCCTTTGTCCCATTCGAGTTTTGACCAAGGTATTTTCCACAGTTCCTTGATTTTATCCTTTATTCCTACATTTTTCCTTGCTTTTATCCTTTATTCCTACATTATATGCACGACTACAAAGCAAAATATCCAACTCTAACTCATGTCATAAAAAAAATATAATCAAAAGTATCCAATAAGTTGTGAGAAAAGTTGGTTTGACTAAGCTAGGAGGTGAATTAAGGCCAAATAAGGTCCATATAATTACCCAATGATGAGGCTTATCATCACCCCCCTAATGAAAGTGTTGCTCATCCTCTGAGAAACTTAGTCAATGTCCATGTCCCTGGTAGCCTCTCTGACATCCCATGCTTCTATTCTGGTCTCTTCTTCCTGTTTATAGAAGCCTGATTTCCTTTCTACTTTTTCCCACTGCCTGATCCGAATTGGATCCATAGAATACTGTCAAGGAACCATGACTATATTAGGTGGGAAAAAATCTCTAAAGAATCCAAAAAAATGATAAAAAACACCCTGAACTAGTGGCAATGGCAGCCAATGTGGAACGACGAGGACCTCGGTCAAAGCGCGCTGACCGAGGCCCATGGAGACTGCACAGGAGGCCAAATTAGCCCCTAGGAGCCTCGGATTGTGAAAAGAAGGTGGTTTTTGATGCGCGATTAGCATTAATCGTGCATTGCTGGGTGAACAAGGTCGTGAAGGAAAAGCCCGAGCACTCGGTCATGTGGGGGAAATGGAGAACCGCGAGCGGAAAAGGAAAAAAAGTGCTGGAAGCACAAGGCGGGACCTGCGCTATGGAAACCGACGGTTTTGATCGGGGCGCACTTAAATGGTAAGATATTTTGGACAAGAGAGAAAAGATTCCATACATCGATTGATGCATGGCAAGCGGAGGTGAGCGAAAATCGTTGTTGATCGCATGCTATCGATTGAGCAAGTCAACTGCGCGAAACGTGCATATGGCGTCAGATCTGGAGGAACCAAAACGAACGGTTGAGATCGCACCCGATGGAGGAAGTGGAATCGATGAAGATATACACCACGTTTTAGAAGGATTTGGAATCCGTTTGACTGCCATGGTGGAGGAAGAACGCATCCACGACGTAACTGAAGAAACGAACCGATGAAGCGTGCTGGTGCCATTTAGCGGAGGACAGGTGGCCACTCCCTGAGCGTGATGATGACGCTGAACAGGGAACTCCAAGTGTAGTTGCAGAAGGTGAATTGACAGAGGCGGAAGAGGAACTCAACAGGCATTAGTTCGAATGGCTAAAGCCATGAACAGAGGAGGAAGACAGTCAATTGAGTTATCGAGAGGGACAGAGAACCCTGAGAGACAGAGAAAGGAACCAGAATCCCGAGAGGAGGACGAAACATAGAGAATAGTGAAGCAAAAGCAGAAGAAGATAGAGGGCCGAGCTGACTAAAGGTGGCATCGAGCACCAGAGAGCTTGAAGATTCAAGCCATCCCATAGTGGAGTCTGTTTGGACTAAGCATCACATTTGGCTCTTTCCACTGTAGACCAGAAGGTCATAGAGCTAGTAGGAAGAAGAAGTTTGTGTACTCAAGTGTTTTCGGGAATCCAAGAACCACCCTGCCAAGCAAAACCTACTTCAGGTGAACTCACATTGAGTCCCTGTACTATAATTCTCTGCTTAAAGGCACAATAAAACAAGGCCACCAATGAAAGCTGGACGGAAGATGTAGCCCTGGAGAATAGGGTGAACGCCTTATTAAATTTCTTGCATCTTTGTGTTTGCTTACTGTATTTCTCTGTTGTCTTTCCATTTTATTATCTTTGTATTGGCAATCTGATCTATCCGTTGCTTCAATAACACAGAACACACACCAGCACATGAGTCTGTAATACATTTATTTAATAAATCTTTAACTGATGTCACTCATAGGGTGAATATTAGATCAAGTGGTAACAAAGCTTTAGGCTGTAAGGTTAGACAAGCTTGTGTTGGTTTAGCTGTGAATGATCACAAGATCAAAGCTCAAATTAGGAGAAGGAGATTTGGTGGAAAGTAATCCTAAAATTAGGAGAGTCTATTCTCGAAAGAAAATGTCAGAGGAAGGTTCTGTGGGACCAAAACCTCAATTCATAGAGAGTTTCCTAGTTATAAAGTCTATGGTAGAAGAAATGTACAAAGACTTTAGAAAGCAAAAGGTTGAAGATTCATCAGGCTCTAAACACGATAAGGAAGAAGATGAGTCTCACTTCCATGACCACTCCAAAGGAAAGGGGAAAGAGGAAAGCTTTCTCACACCTCCTAATAGTCTTGTGCATAATAAGAAAGCATCTTTGATTAAGCTAGATGTTAAATTTGATTTTCCTATATATGATGGAGAGCTAAATGCTGAAAAATTAGACAATTGGATTAGATAAATTGATGTGTATTGCAGGGTACAGAACATAGATTCAGACAAGAATAAGATTTAGCTAGCAAGCCGATGCCTAGGAGGCGCTACCTTGGTTTGGTGGGAAGGCAGAACCCAAGTTGATATGAAAAGACATGGCAAGACCATCTCTGTCTGGAGTAAATTTGTTTTTGAAATCAAAAAGCAGTTCTATCCATTGGCCTACATGCAACAAGCCATGATGAGTTGGCAAACTCTTCGACAGTTGAAAGGGAAAAGTGTGCAAGGGTATACTCAAGAATTTAGAAAGACAACATTGATGTTGAGTATCTCACTAGACTCACCAGAGACTCTTTTGAAGTACATTGGTGGTCTACACAACTACATGAGGCATACCATCCTCATGTTTAATCCCACTAGTATAGATGAGGTATCTGTACAAGCTACTCATCTAGAGGCTAGAGGAAAGAATGGAAATCCATGAGTTGGGGGACCATCCCAACCCACTGTAAGCAAGAGCAAGGAGAAAAGAAAGTAGAAGTGGAAAGCAAGGAAGGCTAACACTGCATAGAAAGCCAAAGCTTCATGCACTCACTGTAAAAAGGAGGGGCATGATGATGAGCATTTTTGGATTTTGCATCTAGAGCTGAGACCTAAGAAGTCTGAGGGAAAGAAGAAGAAGACAGCTACAACTATTCAGAAAGATTTGGGGTCAGACTCAAGAGATGAAACAACTATAGCAGCCACAGGTATAAAAGGTAAGAATTCTGAAGCATCTACTAGTAATTCTGCTCAATCTGTTATTGATGAAGAAAATGAGAGAAAAAGACATGATCTTTTCCATATTCGAGTTATTTCCAAAAATCAAAAGATTGATACTTTGTTTGATAGTGGCTCACAAGTAAATCTAATTTCTGAAGCAATTGTAAAGAAATTGGGATTAGCAACTACACCTCACAAGAAACCATACCCATTAGGATGGTTGAATGATAAAGCACAACTACAAGTGGCTAGACTGTGCAAACTCAAGTTTTCTTTTGGGTCAACATTTGTAGATGAGGTTAAGTTAGACATAATTCTTTTAGATATATGTGGAATTGTTTTAGGAAGTCCTTACTTGTATGATAGAAAGGCTATTTTCTATAGAGCTGAGAACAAATCTACTTGTTAAAGATGGAATCGAATATTTTTTAAGAGCTCATAAGCTTAGGACAGATGAAAAGAATGATAAATTCATGCAAACAATTCTTACTGATGGCTGTAAAGGAAAAGAAACCTGATAAAAACAATGTATCTGAGGGTTGTAATGCTAAACAACAAGCTGATATAGAAAAGGTTGTTTCAGAGTATGATGTCTTGTTTCAAGAACCTAAAGGTCTGCCACCTAAAAAGGGAATAGTACATGATATTATTTTGCAGCAATATGTTCCATTGCCTAACATTGGGATGTACAGGTTGTCTGCTTTAGAGAATGCTGAAATCAAGAAGCAGGTGCAAGAGTTGCTCGAGAAGGGGTTCATCAGGCCTAGCACATCACCATGTGGGTCACCAATCGTTTTTGTGAGAAATAAAGATGGCTCGTGGAGAACGTGCATTGATTATCAAGCACTTAATAAGATAACAATAAAAAATCGTTATCCCCTTCCTCGCATAGATGATCTTTTAGATCAATTAAAAGAAGCTGTTTATTTCACCAAGCTGGATTTTCACAGTCGATGTCATCATGTCAGAGTTGCAGAGCAATATGCATGGAAGACTGCTTTCACAACAAAGCAGGGATTGAATGAATGGCTAGTTATGCCTTTTGGCTTGACCAATGCTCTTGCTACTTTCATGAGATTAATGAATAATGTACTCAGACCATTTCTTGATGATTTTGTTATTGTGTATCTAGATGACATTCTGATTTTTAGTAAAACGTGGGAAGAACATTTAAAGCATGTTAAGTAGACGTTAGATGTTTTGAAAAGAGAAAAACTTTATGTTAAACTCTCAAAATGTGAATTTGGCAAAACATCTCTAAACTACTTGGGTCATATAGTAGGGGGAGGTGAATTGAAAATAGATCCCTCTAAAGTGGCGGTCATTGTGAACTGGCCTAAACCCAGGTCTGCTATAGAAGTAAGAAGCTTCTTAGGAGTAGCACAATATTGGAGGAAGCTCATTTCTAGCTTCTCCTCGATTGCAGCTCCCTTACATGCTTTCACGGGATTGAATAAGGTGTTTCAGTGGGGAGGCAAACATCAGAAAGCCTTCGACACCTTGAAAGAGAAAATTAGTACAACACCTGTATTAGCACTGCCAGATCTACAAATACCATTTGAGATCCAAACTGATTCCAGTGACTATGCCACGGGAGCAGTGTTGACACAACACGGTAAACCCATATGTTATCATTCTGAGACTTTTAATCCTACAGTAGTTAACTATCCTACATATGATAAAGAATTGTATGCATTAGTTCAAAGTGTGAAAAAGTGGAAACATTACTTAATGGGCAAAGAGATAGTAATACATACTGATCATCAACCACTTCAATATCTACACTCCCAAACTAAGTTGCAACAATCAAGACATTACAGATGGATGGGTTTTCTACAACAGTTTCATTTAGTCATCAAATATAAAAAGGGCATACATAACAAGGTTGCAGACATGTTATCTAGACCCATTATAAATGCATCTACCATACTTAAGCATAATTATGTGCTACATGAAAGCTACATATAACAATATGCTCAGGATATGGACTTTAAATATGTATATGCAACTTTGAGTCAGGGCAAAAGAGTAGAAGAATTGGACTATCATATAAAAGACCAACTCTTATACAATTGTGGGAAACTCTGCATACCACAAACTAAGAGGATAAAGATAATTAGGGAAGCACACACTTCTATGATATCAGGTCACTTTGGGGTAAGTAAAACAGTTGCACAGCTCCAAAGATTCTGCTATTGGCCGAACATGAATGAGAAAATTTCTAGATATGTAAGAGGGTGTGCTATGTGTGCTAAAAGCAAGCCCAACAATAGAAAACTAGGGTTGTACACTCCATTGCCAGTTCCTTCTCACCCTTGGGAAAGTGTTTCCATGTATTTTGTTGGAGGACTGCCTAAATCTAGGAAAGGTCATGATTATCTATATGTTGTTGTGGATAGGTTCAACAAAATGTGTATTTTGATACCTTGTATTAAACAGATTACAGCTGAACAAACTGCAAAGTTGTTCTTTGAACATGTATGTGTTCATTTTGGATTACCCACTTCCATTGTATTTGCTCGAGACACTTGATTTGTGGGGAAGTTTTGGTCGAGTCTGTGGGAACTGATGGACACCAAACTAAAGAAAAGCACAACTTTTCATACACAAATAGATGGCTAGACAGAAGTACTAAACATGACAGTGATCTAGTTACTGAGAGGATATTGCAGAAAACATCCTAAGCTTTGGGATGAACACTTGTGTTATGTGCAACATGCTTACAACAGAGCCAACCACTCTTCTACACAGAGATCTCCTTTTGAGACCTACTTTGGTTTCACACCAAGGTCTCCTTTGGATTTTGTCTTTGTTAAAGATACCATGGTTGATGGACACAGTGATGTGGATAAGGCAACTAGGTTCATTGAACAGATCTAGGAGATCCACCAGGCAGTACAGGAATAGCTGGAACAGAGCCAGGCCAAGTACAAGGCTAGGCATGATAAGCATGGGATGGAGCATAGTTTTCAGGTTGGAGACCAAGTCTGGCTGTATATCAGCAAGGAGAGGATGCAAGGTGAAGGTAAAAAGCTGAAGCCTATCAAGTATGGACCTTCTAGGATACTTGAGAAGATTGGTGAAAATGCTTTTTTCCTTGATATACTAGCTTACATGCACATCTACTCAGTCTAAATGCAGATTTCTTGAGATTGTTTGAACCTTCAATGATTGAGGACCCTGAAGAGCAAAGTCAGTTGCCTTCTATTGATGACCTGCTACCTGAATATCTTAATGAATTGCAGGAGGACACAGTGCTGGATAGGAAGGTATGGACAACGCGTAGGGGAGATGTTGAATACCTCAGGATTTGGCTCAAAGGTTCAAAGCCGAGTAGTGCAAAGTGGATTGAGATTGGACAAGTGAGAAAACAATACCCTCACCTAGTCAATGCTTGAAAACCAAATTTTGGTGGTCCAAAAGATTTTTCACTGGGAAGGCCATGATCTGAATTGGATCCATAGAAGACTGTCAAGGAACCATAACTGTATCAGGTGCGAACAAATCTCTAAAGAATCCAAAACACCAATCAAAAACACCCTGAACCAGTGGCAGTGGAAGCCAACATGGAATGACGAGGATCTTGGTCAAATTGCATTGACCGAGGCCCATGGAGACTGCGCAGGAGGTCAAATTATCCCCTGGTAGCCCCAGATCGGGAAAAGAAGGTGGTTTTTGATGTGCGATTAGCACGGACTATGCAGGAGGCCAAATTATCCCCTGGGAGCCCTATATTGGGAAAAGAAGGTGGTTTTTGATGTGCGCATCACTGAGCGAATAGGGACGTGAAGGAAAAGCCCGAGAACTCGCTCGCATGGGGGAACTGGAGAACTATGGATAGAAAAGGAAAAAAAAGCGCTAAAAGCACAAGGCGGGACCCGTGCTCTGGAAACCGGCGGTTTTGATCGGGGCACCCTTAAACGATAAGAGGTTTTGGATGAGAGTGGAGCAATTCCATACATTGATCGACGTGTGGCAAGCGAAGGTGAGAGAAAACCACCGTTGATCGCGTGCTATCAGTCGAGCAAGTCAACCGCGCTAAACGTGCGTATGGCATCGGATCTAGAGGACCCAGATTGGATGATTGAGGTCACGCCTGATGGAGGAAGAGGAATCGACGAAGGAATATGCTACATTTTAGAAGGATTTGGAATTCGTTTGACCGCCACAGTGGAGGAAGAATGCATCCACGACGTAACTGAAGAAAGGAATCGATGAAGCATGCTGGCACCATTTAGCAGAGGACAAGTGGCCACTCCCTGAGCGTGATGATGACACTGAACAGGGAACTCCAAGCGCAGCTGCAGAAGGTGAATCGATAGAGGTAGAAGAGGAACTAAATAGGCATTGGTTCAAATAGCTAAAGCCATGAACAGAGGAAGAAGACAATCAGTTGAGTTATTGAGAGGGACAGAGAACCCTGAGAGATAGAGAAAGGAACCAGAATCCCAAGAGGAGGACAGAACAAAGATAATAGTGAAGCAAAAGCAGAAGAAGACAGAGGGTCCAGCTAACCAAAGGCAGCATCGAGCATGAGAGAGCTTGAATATTCAGGCCATCCCATAGAGGAGTCTATCCGGACTGAGCATCACATTTGGCTCTTTCCACTGTAAACCAGAAGGTCACAGAGCTAGTATGAAGAAGAATTATATGCACTCAAGTGGCTTGGGGAATCCAAGAACCACCTTGCCAAGAAAAACCTGCTTCAGGTGAACTCACATTGAGTCCTTGTACTGTAATTCTCTGCTTAAAGGCACAATAAAACAAGGCCACCATTGAAAGCTGGACCAGAGATGTAGCCCTGGAGAATAGGGTGAACTCCTTATTAAATTTCTTGTGTCTTTGTGTTTGCTTACTGTATTTCTATGTTTTCTTTCCCTTTTATTGTCTGTGTATTGGCAATTTGATCGATCTGTTGCTTCAATAACACAGAACGCACACCATCACATGAGTCTGTAATACCTCTGTTAAATAAATCTTTAACTGATATCACTCATAGGCTGAATATCAGATCACTGCCTCTTTTCCTCTTCTTCTTTTCTTCCTTCTAGCATCCCTAGGAGTAGTGGTGGACTGAGTTTTAGGCCTATCCAATTGACCTTCAACCTTTGCATTGATTGCTTATACATAGGTGTCCTGTTGAGTGCCTCTCTCAACCTTTGAGGGGAGTGATATTCTTTGATATTCAAGCTGTGTGGCAGTTTTTTCCATCTCCTTTAGTAGGCATGTATATTATCATCTCTTAGCAGCCTAAACATATCCTCAAAATGTGAAATTTCTTGATCTTGGGCAGCAAGATATCTAGGTGACAATTGAGGATCATTTGCAATTAGATTATAAGTGCTGATTAGGGCCATGGGATTTTCTTGTTTAGCTCTGATGAAAAGAGGTTAATTTTTCTCTTTGGACAATATTCTTTTCATTTCTGTAGCTCTTGACTTCTCATGGTTCATCGATGACGCCAAAGCCATTAATTATAGATCTCCTAGCTTTGCATTAGGATCCCAAATATTCATGTCTGTGAGGGGCATGTTGTGCAAGTAAAACTCAACCATTTTGGTCCTATCCTCTAGTGCACTTTGATCACAAAGATCAATAAACTGTTTGCAGTCCTAAAATGGCATGGTGCCCCTTTGTCCTAATGTTTTAATCTGAAATTGCAGCCATTTTTCTTTGAGGTAAAGAGCATAGGATTTAGCTGGCATCCTACACTGGATGGCCTCCAAGGAGAGGTTGGCCATACATGCTATTTGGTTTTCCTTTTCCTGCAGCTGTCCTCTCAGGGACCTCTGGAGACACCCTAGGTGACTCCTCCTTATGTTCTTCCCCTTCTATTTCAATTCCTTCTTCCTCTCTAACAAAAGGACTAACATCATAGATGAGGGTTTTGATGTCATCCTCTGCTGGTAAGTCTCTGAAGACTAACCATTTTATAGGGATCTTGAGGTTTTAGAGGGCATCATCAATGAGGATTCTGATCAAACCATGGTGAGCCAACTGTTGGGAATTCCCTTCCTTTACTTTGTTGCTGGAGTCTATGAGTGATTGCATCAAGAAATAGGGTATGTTGAGTCTTTGGTGAACTGGTGTTTCTACCCCAAATCTTAGTTCTTCAAGCATCCTAAAATGGTAGCCATAAACAACACTCTATCTACCCTCATATGAGATATATTTGATGATTTGGTAGCCTACCTCACTCCATGGGTATGGAAGACTGTCCCTCCTTACTCCATTTTTATCCTCTGTGGGTTCTTCACCTTCTAAAAAGAATTTCCTTTTTGCCACTTGACTATCTACTTTATCTTCTTTTCTCCATGCAATTCCTAGGGGAAGTGTGGTGACCCTACTAATTAACTCTGGGGCGAGATCTATAGGGAGCCCTCTAACTATAATAGTGGCATGGATTCTGCTGTGTGGAGTGAGGCAATTAGAAAATTCTTGAGAAAACAAAAATTCCTGTGTATGTAATCCACTAGATTTTTAGAGGACTTCTAGTTCATTTGCTTGTAAATGGGGATGGATTTTTAGATCCTACCTCTTTAGAATGGTGGAAGTGGAAAATTCTCTTGATATTCCCTCTTGAACTACTCTCTGACTATTGTGTAGACTGCCTCTGTGTATCCTATAGACTTCTCCTGTAGACTATTCTTGTAGGAATTCTATTGGCTTATTGGGCCTGACCCAGGTTCAGAAGTGTTTTAGCCAAACAAATCCTACACTACTGGCCCTTTTAGAAATAATTCGCAGAGTGCGGACTGAAGTCTCACCCTAGGTAGTATGGGAGGGTGCTGGAACCAAGTTTCCGCACCCTAAGGATGTCTTGATGGGTTCTAGAGGGGTCGTGAATCAATCTGCGTACTCGCGTTACTCTGCACAATTGTCTGGCCCTCGCGTAGCTCGGCGATAAGGTACTTCCTAGGTTCCTTATTATTTTTGTGGTTATTATAGATCTAATCTAATTCTTAGAGTATTAATTCAAGCATTCAATAGTTATAACTAGCGTGCGCAACCATAAATCTTAAAGATATGCATAAAACCATAACATAAGAATAAACATACAAATCTGCGACCAGATGCATAATGATTCGGAAATGCTTATCTTTATTACTCTTCTATTTCAATACAATCCAATTTTGCCCTGCGCACTTAGCTCCAGGGGTCTGCGCACACAGCTGTTGACTCTACCAGGCCTTTTCATACATAGCTGCAGAGCCTTCTCTAACCACTATCAACCCTGACTTGGACTTATAGACTTAGATCGAATATGGAATTTATAAACCCATAATACTCAGATCTGAACCAAAAAGATACCTTCTACTCTTAGAGCCTCGCTCTATTTATACATTCGCATGGTTCACAGACCACGGGCAGGCCGACTCACTTTCTATTATCTTACAATATTTTCGGGTGGACAACCCTTTGACTTGACCCATTACAATTCGTGCTCCACGCACTTTGTGGAAATTTTACAACATCAATACTCAAAATTGTGGGCTTTAAGCCCCAAAACCATTACGCGTGGGATCCACTGCCCAACAGGCCCCCAAAAAAATCATTGTAACTTGTCCCGAGTCACTCGGCTAGTCTAGTGATCTTTGCGCAGAGGTCATCCAGTAACTTCTGCACTTCGCTTACCTCCACAACACATTCTTCTGTCATCTATTCTACCTATTGTGTGCGAGCCTCTGATGTGTCATTATCAGTTTCACTTGCTTGTCTGATTTTGTATACTGCTTGCATGTGTGCTATCTTTCCCTCGATGTTGGTGGTGACCACGGATGCCTCATCAAGCCAAGTTTGGATGCATTCTTTAAGCACTGCTTCTTTCTGGCGAGCGGCGTCGACTTGTGCCTTGAGAGCTTGGGCCTCCCTCATCTTGGCAAATCATTGAGTAATGGAAATTGTCTGCACGGTCCCCTAGACATTATCATAGGCCTGCTGCAAATCCCGTGCTTCTGTTTCTAACTACTGGAAAGTTGGGTCTTCCTGTAGTGAAGTGATTGTGATAAGTGATTGATCTAACAAGCCGGTTCACTCTTGCATGGCACGAGCTATTACTTCCCTCCTAGATTAAATGGCGCGTTGTCACTACTCTCTGACCTCTAGTGGTGTAGAGGGCTGTGCCTTCAGTCTTAGCTTCACGATCCGTAAGTTGAGGTCCAACTGGATCCTTGTTGCTTCCTCCTTCTCCTCGCAGAATCCACTGCCAAATTTGTGGATCCATATACCCGCTCGTAAGTCTGCTGTTATCTCAAGTTCAGGGATGCAGCGACATGCTTCCTCAATGATCTGCTCCAACTGCTAAGTTTGAGCTACCACATCACCACATTGGAGGCTCAACTGCTCAATATTGATCCGTTGTTCACTGAGCATATGTACTGCGCGTCCTTCCCTAGCGCAGAGTTTAGTCGTGGCTCCATCCTGCAATTGGTATAATATCTCGCACAGAAGGGTGACCAAGTTTAGTCAAAGGCCCTTGAGCCAGCTTACCACAGCTCTATCTTCCACGTTATCCACTGTCAGTGCCCCCTCCAGCAGCACGAAAATATTAGCCATTTTGGTTTGTAGCAACTACTTGGTTGCTGATGTACCTGTGGTCCCGTGGGCGGCGGCCATTCCTTGCGGTGAGGCCTGCACTTGAAGATCCTGGATTTGCATCCTAAGCACCCCCAACACAGTCTACTGCTCCGTCATTGCTTCTTGAATCACTTCCCTAGTGGCTTCGTGAACTACGTCGCCAATGTCGTATAGGTCACCCTCGATCAGTGTAATAGGCTCCCCCTCCAACTTTGAAGCCTTGGTCTTCTTTCGTGGACCAGTGCGTTCTGGGACACACGGTCGTTTCAATTGTGTCGAGGTGGTGCTTGGGTCCACGCCTTTTATTGTCGCATCTGTACATTGTTCTATTTTTATGTCCAGGCGTCTTTCTTCCTCTGTGGTAGTGACCCCAGCTACTATAGTCCTTTCCCTGGTGGCCTTTGCTGCCTCCCAAGACGCCCGTACTTCCATAGCTAGTTGTTCATTCCGTTTCTGCTGGGCTAGCCACTTGGTAGCAACCTTTTGCTTCTGGGTCTCTATCTCATCGTGCACTACCACATCTGATGTGTGCCATTCGGATGGCTATGTATTGGCCACTGCAAAAGCAGCGTCAGCTATGGCAATGAAGGGTAGTGTGGTCCACTTCTTCTCTGGATCCCTGCGCACCCTAATATATACATTGTGCATATTCGCTTTAAATTCTACAAAGTTTTTCAGACTATCGTATGCTGAGGTAGATAAGAATGGTCATTTGTTGATCCATAGTTGTATGCTTGCCTCCATTAGCACCCAGAAGATCTTGGTTTCTCTGATTCACGTAGTGTCCTTCATTGCCCACAACGACGCATATTTTGCTGCCTCTGGCCAATCCTGGTCAAGGGAAGGAAACTGACTATCCTTAGGTAATTTGTCGGTAACCAACAGGATGGATAAGAGAAACCACGTGTAGTGGAAGCTCTTACCCTGTTCTTGGGCCTCCCTATAGTTTGTCAGAAACTCGTCACAGAGGAATTGTACCCAGTTGAACTATACCCCTTCTGTGCATTGCTTGGCCAGCGCGATGACTGTGGCTGGTACCTCGTTGCCCCTGCATTTTCTCATCACCTTTCCTGCCAATAACTGGGTAGCTAACGGACCCCTTTTTTCTTAATACTAGTAATAACATACCCCCTCTGCTTCTTTTCCAACTTATATTTCTTTTTCATAGCCTCCACAAGCGTCAAGTCCCCACCGGGGCTGGCAATTTGCACGGGGTCCCTTCCTGAACAGGGAAGTCAAGAAATCCTATGAATGAGCTCCGCCATGATGGGAATGGGGTCCTCTAGCCACAAGTACCCATCATGCACCAGGCAAAGCAGTTGTCTGATAACTTAATTTGGGGCCGATGGAAGTGGGGAATTGACAGGAGGTGGAGTAGCCCGGCCTCCTCCACCCCGTGCAGCCGGGCCCGTGGCTGCAGAGTGCTAACCGACCCTTCCATGCTTTGTTCCATCACCTCGCTAGTTTCTAAATTCTAGAACTTCTCAGTATCCACGAGGTCCCAGTCTTCAAACTTTATAGTGGGCATGTGGCCTACAGCTGTACCTTCAAATAGAACCCCTTCGGGGAGGCACGGTGTTGAATGTGCTCGTCACAATTTCCAAATCTTTAGGGACCTTTACCCTCCCTTTCCATGGAGGGATGTACTTGGGTAGCTTTGCTGTGGTGCGTACTGGCTGGATGTCTTCTTCTATCTCTTCCTTTGGTTCCATTTCTTTGACATAGGTTGGAGGGTCCTCTTCCTCATCGTCACTTTCAATATTAACCATTTTTCCTTTCTATTCCATCGACAGTTTGCCGAACCAGGGATTTCGTGGAGACATGCGGACTGGTCCTACTGCCTGTGGGTCCTTTTTGGGCCTTAGCATCTAGGGTGATTTAGGGATTTCTGGTGTATCACCTACCAGCGGTGTAGAACTCTGGGTAGCTCCCCTGGTTGTTGTCATTATTCTGATCAGAGACTCTTGTGTATCCTTTGGCAATGCTTCAAACCACGGACTTGCTTTTACGGTTTCCAAGTTCATCAGGTTCCTGCTTGTTTGATAACGCCTCAATTTAAACATGCCAAGGGTTGTTTGGTGATGGGCCACCTGTGCTTTATAGGCCTTTTTGAATTCAAATTTGATCGTTCCCCCCTTTCGTGGCTCATTAATGCGATTTTGGCGGTAGATCCTTTCAACCCTAGTTCTGACCCTATGTCTTAATTGCCTGCAGTCCGCTCCTTAGTGTCTTAAATTGGACATCTTGTCATGAACAGTATTTGCAACGGTCACCTTCCATCCTACCCACGCGGTAGCACAGTCCCTTGTACGCGGACACATTCTGTGCTTCATACTGATTTTGCACGCCACATCTGAGCCACGCAACTCCCCTATAGACTCCTTTATAGTCCCACACCCTCTTCCAACTGCTTGGAGTGCTGAGACTAGGCTTCCTACAGATAGTCAGGTGGTCGCACCCCTGGTGTGGGGTTTCAATTTTCCTACTAGCCTGGGCTGCGGGTACCTTTCGAGTACCTTTGTATCTAGTAGCGCATCGTGCTCTTCTGTGTATGGTAAACTCCCTTGTTTAGTAAGGTGCGGTCGCAACCATGATAGCAGGGTTGCATCTCGCTCCAATGCGGTAGTCGGGCCAGCCAAGCCTGATCTCCCTATTCTTAGACTCGCGCATTCCGCTTTTGCAACTCCGGTTTTCATTTTGCTAATTTCTTCATCCAATATCATGGTTTTCCTCCTCAGCCATGCCCATTCTTCATTGAGTTCATGAAGTTTCAAGCTCCCATGTTGAATGGCTTCCTGTAACTACCGAATTCTTTTATCCAGGTCCTCACGTCCAGTCAGAATTACTGGGGTGGTGGTTAGGGGAATTCTCTCCGTCTTCCTAGTTTCATCTTGTCTGATCGCTGATAGGGTCATCTTCGCACACCTCTTTTTGCTTATGGTCCTATAGGCCCATTGAACCCCTGGTACGCGCAGATTCCAATTGGTTTGTTTTATCTAACGAACTCTATTCAGGATCCCACATGTTTTTCCAAATGTTCCATCATGAATGTCTGGTGGAATGCGTCGCCTTTCCTGCTGCTGCGTTGGGTTCTGATTTTTGATTCTTAGTTGGGGAGGTGGTTGCACAACATATGGCTGCATCCCTCACCTCAGGTGGGTGCCAAATCCACTTCGTCCTTGCTTCCCAGATCATGTTCGACACTGGGGACCTCAAAACTATACATGCAGTTGCCTTCTACATTTGTGCCAGTTCCACCTAGTCTTCTGAGGTGTACTCCACCCTTGTGTAGTTTTTGCACGCAGCACCCCTTTTTACGCGTCATACCACTTATACTTCGTTATTGTATTTCCACAGTGGTATACGAATTCCTTCCTGTTTTTTGCGCCATCATTTGTTAGCAGTTTCCTTGCTTCGGTCATCATGTGTCGCCGTGATCTAATCATAATATTACAAATTACCGTTGTTACTTAATGCAATCGGTTCTGCCATCGCTCTATTTCTTCATCTGAATTCGACATATAGGAACTGTCATGCTCCCAGGAGATTCCCCCGTCCGTTGTTGGATTCACCTAATCCTGGTCTTGCACCGTTATCTGGTAGATGTAGTCTAGTTCATCATCATTGTCCTCAATTTGCACAGGTTCAGTGTAGCACGCTCCTTCAGCTGGGTCCAGTGGAACTATTACACGGAGTGACTTTTTCTCGAATACCATCTTCTGTCTTTTTAAGTTGATGACCCCATTCATGTCCGTGGCACAGTCTATTCCTGGAAATGCAGGGTACGGATTATTGTCATCAACAATTTCTATTACCTCAAAGTCTGTCTGCGTACTTACACCTTGAATGTCCACTATCACCCCTTGCAACCTTCCCATGGGTAAGATCTTTTTTTGGTTTGCCATGCGTAATTGAATAGGAGACCATTGCAGCCCGGGCCCGCCCATGTGTTCCCACATCTGTTTTGGTAACACATTCGCATCTGACCCTAAGTCCAGCATGACCTAATCCATCTGATACTCACCAATTTGCGTCGTCAATCACATTTTCCGCCCGGTGCGCAAAGCATGCTTTCCAACTTTCCCTGACCATGCATGGCTCACCTGACCTTGTGCACCTAGTGATCAGCTCTTATAATCCCTTAACTACCTTATTGTCACGTAGAAGCTTCATACATGTCTCTAAAAGGGTAGTAAGCATAGAAGGATCCATTCCCAGCTCAGGTTGATCCTTACTACCTGAAGTAGAGGCCTCCGTGAAGCTCTACTTAGCTTCCTTAAACATTTCCTTCATGCGTTCCAACTCAAACTGAGGTTCCTTTGTAGGAGCCTCGTGAACCCACAAATCTTCTCTGGGATGCCTATCTTCCCCTATAGTCGCACCGCTTCTGAGTACCATGTTTACGCTGGGGTCTTCTTCATGAGGTTCAACCCTCATAATTTGGATGTTCTAGGTCGGAGTAGACTGTAGTACCCCTTTCTCATGCATCTATGCGATCAGCGTAGGATAGTGTACCATCTCATGATCAAACTGCTTGCAATACAGACAAGATATTCTGGTTGGGTTCATACAGTCACGTGCGTAGTGCCCAAGTCCTCCACAATTGTAGCAGATTAATTGTCCATGGCCTCATCTGGGTCCCATTCCTCCCCGTTCCTGTCCTCGTCCCTAGAACCCACTGCGCACTATTGGTGTAGTTGGATCCCGACCTCATGCCTCAGTCTGCATCCTATAGGCAGGTGTTCGATCCATCAACAATTCATAACTCTGACAGTTTCGTTCATTGTGGCCCACTGATCTACAAAAAATGCACAATAGCTGTTGGGGGTCTGTGTAAACTTCTGCTATAGATGACAATTGTCCGTCGTGTGCTTTCCCCCCACCTAACAGATCACGCACTAGAGCACGGGCACTGCACTTGGACCTGCCTGCACCTCTAGTCACAATGGCATTGGCCCCCCCTGCCAGATAGTTTGCGAATACTGGACAATGATCCTTATCATGGCCCTAGATTTTACATTTTATGCACCACACCTCTTCTCGCGCTTCTCGCCGGGGCACCCTATCCTATTTCAAACTCTGTATCTCCAAGCATAGGTTTTGTAGTTGTGCGTGGATCTGTTGGACTCCCAACCCAAGATCTTGTATCAGAGTTTCATGCAACCTCATCGCTATTTCCAATGCTTCTGCCTGGGTTGAAATCTTCTGCTGTGATAGTGCCATCCTTAGATGTGGAAACAATGATGCCACAAACCACGAGCAGTGCTATGCATCGGTTAGCGTCATGTTAGCCTCGCAGATCGTGCTCTTTAGTCTCTGATCTAGATCCTAGGGGGTTTTGCCTGGCAGCATCGTGATCTCCTTGAATCTGATGATCGACTGCGTCTCTGATTTCAGCCAGCTAAATTCTTTATTTAATGTAATCTAGATTTCTACTATTCCGACATTCGGATTATCATTCAAGTGCTTGATATACCAAGTCAGTGCACGATCTTGCAGTGCGCTTACCAAGGTGGCCTTCTTAATGTTATCATCCGTAACTCCGTGCGCTTCCCACACTGCTCTTACTATGAACCAAAACTAATCAGGATCTGTGCTCCCTACCCCTTTGAATACATGCAACTTAATCGCGCTCGCCATGCTAAACCGTTGGTTTGGTGGAGGTGCTGTGGGCGAAGATGGGCATGAAGGAGGTAACACGAGTGGTGGTGTTAGCGGAGATGATAGCTATGGTATGTGTTGCCTTATCAAACTGACTACACTCCTTAGAGAAGCCCAAGTGCGCTCTTCCTCGTCCTCTTGTGGAGGTGAAATTAAAGGACTACTTCCTAACCCTTCGATACCCTTGTAAGCCCTCCCGTTCCATGTCGTTCCACTCATTAATGGATTCGCATTACCCGTTTTTCACATAACAACATCTTAATATAGGTATTTAGGGATTTGGTTTACCTACCTCGCGGTCCCTTGAGAAAGCATCGTTCAGCTTTGCTGTAGCTCACGGCTGTGTCTATCGTGAACTCAGTGATAACCCTCTTATTATCCGATCCAGCCAATGATCGACTGCCCGCACGATTTTATCTTCATATGCCTCTAGCCTGCGCACCAAATTTGGAGTCCACAATAATGGTTGATCGATTTTGCACCTTCCCTAACTATCGGCTAGCCTTGCGATCCAATCATATAGTTCCGACGAGAAGGTCGTGAAGAAGATTTCATGGATTTTCATGTATATGTGGCGATCCAGCCACCTCTTCTTAGATATCTGCGGAGTTCTGTTTTCCTGTACCATGAACTTGTGAAGCTTCTGGTCCAACCACTCTTCAATCTCTTTATTCATAGGGTTCTAGTGCTACGACATCAGACATCCCTTAGGCAGATCTCAGTCCTAGCAACATAACCATTTGTTGGCTTATTGGGGCTTGACCTAGGTTCAAAAGTGTTTTAGCCAAACAAATCCCGCACTGCCAACCCTTTCGGTGACAATCCATGGAGTGTGGACTGAAGTCTCACTCGAGGTAGTATGGGAGGGTGCTGGAATCATGTTTCTACACCCTAGGGATGTCTTGATGGGTTCTAGAGGGATCGCGAACCGATTTGCACACTCGCATTACTCTGCACAGTTGTTTGTCCCTCACGTAGCTTGGCGATGAGGTACTTCCTAGATTCTTTATTATTATTGCGATTATTATAGATTTGATCTGATTCTTAGATTCTTAATCAAGCATTCAATAGTTATAACCAGCGCGTGCAACCATAAATCTTAAAGATATGCATAAAACCATAACATAAGAATAAACATATAGATCTGTGACTAGATGCACAATAATTCAAAAACACTTATCTTTATTAATCTTCTGTTTTAGTACAATCCAATTATACCCTGCGCACTCAGCTGCAGGGGTCCACGCACACAGCTGCGGACTCTACCAGGCCTCTGCACACACAGCTGCAGAGCCTTCTCTAACCACTATCAACCCTAACTCGGACTTACAGACTCAGATCGAATATTGCATTCATAAACCCATAATACTCAAATCCAAACGAAAAAGATACCTTCTACCCTTAGAACCTTGCTCTATTTATACATTCCCATGGTCCATAGACCATGGGCAGGCCGAATCGCTTTCTATTATATTACATTATTTTTGGGTGAACAACCCTTTGACTTGACCCATTACAATTCGCACTCCGTGCACTTCACGGAACTTTTACAACATCAATTACCAAAAATTGTGGGCTTTAAGTCCCAAAACCGTTACGTGGGGGATCTGCTGCCAAACAAATTCTCTTGTAGAGTGATGGATCCTTGCTTCCAGTGGGTGGCCAGAGTTATGAGAGCTACTTGAGTGAGGGAGTTTCAAGGAGGTGGAATGCATGAATGCATGCAAACGATGTTTTTTTTCCCTTTATACCACCTCATCATTCCCACTCCTTGTAATCAACTCCCACAGTTGTTAAATCCATATTTAACCACTTCTTGTCCTACTCCTCCTCTATTCTTTGAGTTGACTACAACCATGTGTGAGAGGACACCCTGCTTTGTATGTGATGACTGAACGAAGGTGGCCAAGTTAACTGGCCTACTTTTCACTTACAAACCAACTAGCTTGTAACCTTTACAAGTTTTGATCAAATGACGCATATGAGTGAGTGAGTGGGATACTTACTTGTGGTCTCGATGCCATGATGCAATTTGTCGAGGATCAGTGGTGCTGCGTTGCTCATTTGCTACATGGTCATTATTCTTCCTCCTATGCTGTTTTCTGATGGTGTTTGTGACTGTAGATCTGATGCTGCTGCTGCTGTGTAGCTCCTAAATTACCACTTGGTAATGTTTGGTGTCTCCCTTAGAATTTCTTGATCATGTGGCTGGATGGTGCTATGAGGATGATGTAATGAACGGACAAAGGGAGTAGGAGTGTGTGTGAGTGCAGGGATGATGGTAATGGATGAGGTGAGGGGTTAGATCATGTCTAGAATAAATTTTGGGGACCTAACCAACCTAACATTTAGGGGATCTTGTAGAAAACACAATCTTCACCTTAAATTGAAGCAATGAGGTAAGAAAACAATGGAATTGATGGAGGGATGCATGGTAAGGAGTGGAGGGGATGAATATATGTGAGGTAGGGTTCCCTTTGGATCTTCTCTTTGCTCCTTGATTATATTTTTCACCCACTTGCAAATAACAATTATGTCTTGTTTTTTTCTTTTTCTTTTATTATTATATATTTTTTGAAAAACACCTAGGCTACCTTAGAGAGGTTTTCACCCTAGATATCTACCTTGGGTTCCTCAAGGAAGGTTTTCAACCAGGGATCTTCTTACTCTTTTTCATTTTTTCTCATCCTTGGGCCGCCTTACGAGGTTTTAAATCCAAAGATGGGACTTAGGCGCCTCATGGAGGTTTTCACCTGAATCCTTATTCTTTTTTTCTCTTTTTTTCAGTGCCCTGATGAGGGAGGAGCTGGAACTTGCTCCACCATCATCACTGCCATATTGATATTGTCAATGAACTCTTGTTTTGATAAAGGCCTCTTATACATTTTCAATCGGTGTCCATTAACAAGAAATGGAATGGCCTCTTCATCTATAGTTCTGATTTGCAATGAACCATTATCATGGCATCTTTCCACCACATAAGGTTCGAGCCATCTTGTCCTTAGCCTGCCCTTGAAGTATTTATACCTGGAATCATATAACAATGCCCAGTCTCCCTCTTGAAATTGCTTCTCCTTGATATGTTTTTCATGCCATATATTCCTTGCCAGATCTTCCTCTGAAGCTGAATTATCTCTGTATGTAGGAGGGCCTGCATTCTGAATTCATCCAAGCCATTCAAATGGAACAATATTTCTTTCTGTGCATGAATGAGATCCAAATCTAGTTGGGTTGCCATCCTTAATGTGTTATATTCAAACTCAATGGACAACAAAGCCTTTTTTCCATAGACCAGCTCATAGGGTGTAAATCCAGTGGTGGTCTTCCATGTTGTATTATAGGCCCAGGTGGCCTCAACTATTTTGTTTGCCTAATCCTTCCTGTTGCTCCTCACTACCTTGGTTAAGATGTTCTCTAGTGTCGTGTTGGTTACCTCCACTTGCCCATTAGCTTGTAGATGATAAGGAGTGGAAGTCCTATGCTTGATTTTGTGATGGCAGAGTAGTTCTTCAATCATGCTGGAGGTAAACTGGTTGCCTTGGTCTGTGACTAGCTCTCTTGGGTACCCAAATTTGTAGAATACATTCTCCCTTAGGAACTCAACCGCCTTCTCTTCTGTTGCTGCCTTAATCACCTTAGTTTCAGCCCACTTAGTCAAATAATCAGTGCACACAATAATGTATTGCTTTTTCTTTGAAGGAGGGTTGATAGGCCCAATGAAGTCCATGCCCTACTTGTCAAATGGCTCAAAATTCACTTGAGGATGTAGGGGCATTTCATCTCTTGGAGTAGGCTTTCCATCCTCTGGCACTGATCACATTGACTAATGTAATTTTTCACATCCTGATGAAGAGTAGGCCAATAATAGCCTGCTTGTAACACTTTTAATGTTGTCCTCTATGCTACAAAGTGACCTCCACAAGGCCCATCATGATAGGTCAGAAGGATGTCAAAAATTTCCTCTTCCCTTACACACCTTCTCAAGATTTGATCTGGGCCAAGTTTGAAAAGATTGCCCCCAATCCAGGTGAAGGGGACGCTCTTCCTGAATATCTTGCTCTTTTCTTTAGAGGGCAAGTTTGGTGGGAACTGTGCTGATACCAAATAGTTTGCTATATCAACAAACCATGGGGAGAGAACTGAAATAGCAAACAAATGCTTGTCTAGTAACTAGTCATCCACCACTCCTTCTTCACCTGCAGGAAGATTCATCCTAGATAGAAAGTATGTAACAACATTTTCCTTACCAGGCTTATCAACAATAGTTAGATCAAACTTTTGTAATAAAACAAACCATCTTATAATTCTAGCATTCACGTCTGCTTCGTTCGTTAAATATTTTATTGTACCATGATCAGTATGCACAAATGTTTGATATCATGTAATGTAATTCCTAAATTTGTTTGATGTATGCACAACAGCTAGGAGTTCCTTTTCAGTCATAATATAGTTTAGCTTAGCCTTTGACATGTTCTTACTGATAAAATAGATGGCATAGAGAAATTTCTCTTCTTCTTGACCTAAGGCTGCTCCTATGGCTTTGTGTGAGGCATCGACATGAATATGAAAAGGGAGGGCCCAGTTTGGGCGTCTAAGGATTGGTGCAGTGGTTAACTTACCCTTTAGAATGTCTAAGGACACTTGACAGCTCTTTGACCATATAAACTCAGAATCTTTGGTCAACAACACAAACAAAGGAGAGGCCAACTTGCTGAAGTCCTTTATGAACCTTCGGTAGTGTCCAACTAACCCTAAGAAACTCCTGACATCTCTCCGCTTTTGGGGAGGTGGGACCCTTTGGATGATTGCTATTTTGTTTGGTTCCACCTGCAGTCATTACTGAGATATTGAATGACCTAGCATGGTCCCTTCAGTCATTAAGAATTCACATTTTTCTAGACTAAGAGATAGGTTCATTTCAATGCATTTGTGCAATACTTTGCCTAGGTTAGTTAGGGCTTCTTGAAAATCACAGCCATAAGGTGCAAAGTTATCCATATAGATTTCCACAACATCATGTACTAATTCAACAAAAATACTCAATACCGCTCTCTGAAAAGTGGCAAGAGCATTACATAGGCCAAAAGAAAGGACCCTAAAAATTACCCCAAGGATAGGTGAATGTGGTCTTATCCTAGTCTTCTGGGAAGATTTGGATTTGGTTGTACCCATTGAATCTATCCAGGAAGGAAAAAACCTTCTTGCCTGCTAGGACATTTAGAACTTGGTCAATGAAGGGTAGGGGAAAATGATCCATCTTTGTGGCTTTGTTCAACTCCCTATATTCAACACAAATCCTCCACTTACCATTTTTCTTAGGAACTAACACTAAAGGAGAGACCCACTCATTGTCTGAGATAGGGTAAATGAATCCTACATCTAGAAGTTTTTGTAGTTCTTCTTTGACTATGTCTTTAAGAGCTGGATTCGTCCTCCTTTGTGGTTGCCTGAATAGCTTGCAACCTTATTTGAGGTATATGTGGTGAGTACACACTGAGGGGTGCAGTCCCTTCATTTCCTTATAACTCCAAGCGAAGGATTCTAGGTTTTCTCTAAACATGTTGCATAGCTTTTCCTCTTCTAAAGCAGAAAGAGATGGATTAATTTTCAAAGTTTTCTTTAGGCCAAATTCTATGGTTTTGACATGGAGTGGGTTGGAATTGGCCAAGCATAAGTTAATTGGATGATTGTTCTGGTTTTCCCTTACTTCTTCTTCTAATGGTAGTGAACTAGGAGTTGGAATTTGGAGTAGGTGCTCAATTAAGTCATCCTCATCTTGCTTTCCTCCTCCAATGGTTGCTTCCAAAGAATAATGTTGGGTAGAGTAAACCTCATCTTCTTCCTCCTCCTCCAACCATAAAGGTAAATCATGATCTAAGGTAGGTTGAGCAGGATGGTATAGGACTAACTATTTGGACATATGCCCATTCTTGATGGTCATATTCCGAGCTTTGCAGCTAATGTAAGCATCAGCTGTGGCCAACCATGGCCTCCCAAGGACAAGAGGGTACCTAGTAAGCTTAGCCTTAGGCTGGAGAAATAGGAAATCTGTGGGGTACTCCCAGGAGTCAATTGAGACCATCACATCCTCCACAATTCCCTTAGGGGTGACTGTGGAATGGTCTGCAAGTTGCAGAACTATTGTGTTCTTCCTCAGTGACCCTTGGAGGTTGAGCATGAGCATGGTTTCCTTGGTCATCACATTAATGTCAGCCCCAATATCAACCAGAGTGTGTGGGACAATGGTGCCATTGATGTGCACATCTACTACAGGGATTCCAGTGTCCAAATATTTTGGACATATTACCTACCCTAGCATTAAGTTAGACAACTGCCCAATGACTTTAATGGTAGGGGCATTCCTTTTTCTTCTTCCTAGATGCTTGAAGCACTTTTCCTTAATCAACTTATTGTAAATGGGAACATCTTTGATTTCCTGGAGAAGGGGGATGTTTACACATATATTTTTCAATTCTCCCAGAAATTCAGTTTCTTCTAGGGTAGGCTGGAGTGGTTGGGATAATCTCTGAGGAAAGGGTGGATTTACTTTAAGGTTGCTTTCCTCTCTTTCTTCCTCAACCTCCCTATGTGGAGAGGGAGGTTGGTTATTAGGGAGAATTCTCCCAAATCTTAGGTTGATCTCCTGGATTTCTACAACATAAGTTGGGTATGATGTCTGTCCACTATAGACTTGTTGAGCTTGCCTATTGTTCGGGTTCAGATTTGGTTGGGCAGGCATCTGGGGTTGCTTAGATGGACCAGAGTGAAAAAGTTGTGGTTGGTAGGTGGTGGAGGCAATAGGGATGGAACATTGTTGAACTGGGGCCTCCACCCGTGGAGTGGGGTATTCCATAGATGTTGTGGTTGAACATAAGGTTAAAAAGGTTGGCTAGTTGGCTAGGAATGATACTGAGATGTATAGGACCAAGGAGGGGGTGTAGACTAGGAAGGATGAGCAGGGGGTCCCCAAGAAGGTATAGCTATGTTTTGGTTGGGGTTGTAATATGCATGAGATGACCATTGCACACCCTGCTAGTATGGTCTAGGTCCAGGAGGTCTCCTTTGGTTGATGTAGCACATCTGCTCAGTGACCCCTTCACCTCCTTGATATACAACTTTGAGTCCAAGTAAAGAAGGGAACTTGTCTGTGGAGTGGTTTTCTTCACAGACTAAGCAAATCTTAATATAGTTCAATGGACATTTGTTCCTAGGATGCCTCCTAGTGCATCTAGGACAAAATATGGCCAAGGATCTCTCTGCTTCCTCTTGCTTCCTTTTGATGTTCATGGTGTCCAATTTCGAGGCAAGGGTTTGTAGAATATCACTTTTGAAATATTCCAGCATATTTCCAAATTCACTTTTGATGGATGAGTTGGAGGATGATGTACTGGACATAGGTTGACTACCCCTACCCTTTTTTCTGGTTGCCCTAGAATGGTTTCCAAAGATAGTCTTAATACCCTCATAGAGTAATTAGTAGATATCTCCTCCTGCTATCATATGTAAGGTATCAAGAGGATCCTCCCTTACTCCTCTAAGCAGGACCAGCTTCAGTGACTCAGGGTCAAGTGTGCACCTGGCCCTTTTGTAACTGAGCTGGAATCTTTCTTCATAGTCTTCTAAGGATTCATCCTGGCCTATGGTCATCCTGAAAATCTCTTCTTTAGTATCCTTTGACCTACAGTAGTCCCTATATTTTTGTTAAAATCCTATTGCATCTGAGCCCAATTTGTGATGCTATCTCCAGGTAAACCCATGAACCAGCGCAATGTTGCATCCTTGAGGGTAGATGGAAACAATTTTAACTTTTGCTCATCATCTGTATAGTCATAGGTTTGGCATATAAACACAAACTCAAATAGGAAAGTGTTGGGTTCCTCTATGGTCAGGCCATGGAAATGAGGTAGAGAAAAGGAGCTTATATTCTTTGTCTTAGTGTCCCCAATGGTCTCCCTGATGGGGAAAGCACCCTTGATTCTCTCTCTATTTCCTCTGTCATTTCGGTTTTCAACCTTTGGTTCAATAGGAATGGGTTCTTCCTCTTCTTCTTCCCTTGTAGGTTCCTCAAATATGTAAGGTTTCTCACCTAAAGGGTCTTCCAATTCACTGTCATTGAAGAAGAGAGAAGGTTCACTGTTGGATGCAGTGGGGGTATTTGACAAGAATTTCCCTGAATTGTCCCTATTCCTTCGAGGCATGAAAGGAAATGTTTTTGGGTTGGTTTTTGTAAGGTTTTTTTTTTTTTTAAGTTGGAAAGTACTCTGTAGAAAGGAAATTACTGATTGAAGGAAAAACCACTAACAAGAAAAACTACTTGTTGAAATGAAATTCTACTTGTAGAATGAAATTGTTGATTGAAGGATGACTACTAACAGAAAAAGAATACTTGCTGAATTGAAATTCTACTTGCAGAATGAAAAGGAAAGCATATAATGACAAATGAAATAAAGGAAGCTACTAACAAAGAAACTACTCGCTGAATTGAAATTATACTTGCAGAATGGAAAGGAAAGTAGATAATGACAACTGAAAGAAAGGAATAAACTAGATTAATTTTATAGAAATAAACTAATGGAAGAAAATTGGAGACTAGAAATAGAAGAAAGTAGTAATCACATTCTACCTAGACACCTCCCCACAAAAACGCTAAAAAGTGATGAGCCTAGGTATTGCAACAAGAATGTTGCAACTCCCAGGGCTACCAGCTTTACTTATCAACCCGGGGTTCGTACAAACTTGGAGGTGACAGTGCTATATCCACAAGTAGAAGTGAAAGTCCTGCCCGTTGTCACTGTTCATCTGGAAAGAGACCCCAGTGGTTGAAAACTAGACTTCTATAGGGTCAGAAGAAGCTTGATTCTTTGATGGAAGAAGAGCAAATCTATTCTAAGAGAGAGCCACTCTACTATAGTAATGAAGAAAACAACATGTAATGCTAACTGACACCATAACCTAATTAACCAATTAAACAGCTATGCTAAGTAGAATTACTAAATCAATCACTAACCTAATGCTGCTATTTAAGTTGAAGAAGTAAAGAGCATCAAACTATACTAAGGTGCAAGCAAAGAAACTAGACTAAATCTGTTTTCAAACGGAAGAGAAGTCAGAGATCAAAATTGGTGAAAGGAGGACGTGAGGACGCAGTAGTGCATAGGGACTGTTGGCTCGATCAACAACTAGAAGACGTACGGTGGAGATCTTATCGCGGGGTCTTAAGCGAATAGATGGATGAATAGGGTTAATGAACATGATGAATGACGAAGATCGTATCGCAAGGAATTAAGTGAATGGATGGACGAAAAGGGTAACGAAGTAGATGAATGGAGGAGATCTATTGCGTGAAATTAAGTGAATGGATGGACGAAAAGGGTAATGAAGTAGATGAATGACGAAGACCTTATCATGAGGAATTAAGTGAATTGATGGACGAACAGGGTTTAGAAGAGATGAATGGCGGAGATCCTATCGTAGAGATTAAGTCAAGAGATGAACGGACATGATTAATTAGAGGATGGATGACAGAGATCATATTGCGGGAAGAAAACATGTGGAAATGATGGAGTGGGTTTTGAAGGTGGTAAGTAGTTTCTCACATGCCCTTGAAGTTGTAAGATGTATTTCTAAATTTCTTACGATTAGCCTAACTGAGCGACACATAGCAAGAGAAAACCACTTTTCTCGCATTCTCTCAGGTGGATAATGGTTGTGTAAGAATCCACACGAGATTGCGTGATAGTCATCAGATCAGGCTAGACAGATCAACGGTGGAGATCAATCAAGCTAGTTGGCGATCGAGTGAGGTGATAATCGTTAGATCAAGTGAGGCAGATCGACGGTGGGGGTTTAAAGTGCATAAAGCGTTGACGTGACAGCATAGACATCAGATCAGGCGAGGCAGATCGATGGTGGGGATTTAAAGTGCATAATGTAGGTGGAAGACTTCATGCAAGGTGGAAGTTTTATAAACTAATGAATCAGATGGAAATTGGGCAGGCTTGTTGTGGATCAGATGGTAAGGGGATTATGCATGATGAATGTGTTGAAGGAGGTTTCAATGAAAACAACAGAAAAACCAGTGAGGGTGAACAAGTAACTGCATCAAACAACAAACTCCATAGCTCACACAAGAACCAGAAAATTGTGTTTTTGGGGTTGCTGAAGGGTCTCTTCCTCAAGTCATGGTCCCAGAGGGAGGAGATGAGGCGAAGACACCTGCTGACAACCTTATGGTGATATTTTTCTCCTAACTAACCTGCTAATTAAAAGAAGGCACAAATGGGAGTAAAATGAAGCACAACCAATCTACTCTACACTACTATAAGCGGAATGCAACTATTTAAGCAAATGAACAGTTAAACCATAAACCTACGCTATACTGCTGTAATGAAAATGTAGCTACTTAAGCGAATGAACAAAAAAACCAGGAAGCTACTTAAGCAAATGAACAAAACCAAAAATTTATGCTAGCATACATGTACAATAAATAGGAGCTTTGGTTTCTTGGGTTGGGCCCTAACCTAAGAGCTTTAGCCCTTTGAGTTAACTCAGTGCTCCCTCGAAACAGAACTCATCTTTATTATAAAAACCATGGATTACATAACAAAATGTCACAAGTCTTGCAGCTCAGAAATGAAGTAGAGGTCCTAAGCTTCTCTACTTATACATATAAAGTCTCCAATGAATTCCTTCCCATTAGGGAGGCTTGGCTCCCCACTCAAGATAAACTGGTTTCTGCCACTTTCACTTGCTCTACTCTCCTTTAGTCCTCATTATTTGGCTATTTTCACTCCGAGTTGATGGAGGAATATTCGAATGGAGGGGTAGTAAATGAGGAGGATTTGCCTCCTATAGTTCCTCTCCCTTGTCACATTCGAGTTTTGACCAAGGTCTCTGCCATAGGTCCTTGCTTTTATCCTATATTCCTACATTTTACCTTTATTTTATCATTTATTCCTGCATTACAAGCACATTAGACCACAAAGCAAAATATCCAACTCTAACTCATCTCATAAATAAAATATAATCAAAAGTAAGAAACAAGTTGTGAGAATAGTTGGTTTGACTAAAATAAGAGGTGAATTAAGGCCAATTAAGGCCCATGTAATTACCCAATGATGAGGCTCATTAGCGGGCATGTGGGCGTGTAAGGTTGGTTTCAGATTCAAGATGGATAACGCAACCAAATCTCTAGAATTTTGGTCAAGGAGGGAGTCTGACATGTGAGAAATTGAGACATCAGTGTAGATCCTAGGCTCGTAGGTCTCTTGAGGGACTATCCATATGATATGATAAGTCTTATGCTTCATATCATCATAGTTACTGGGCTACTGACAACGACGAGGGTTCATGGGCATGCAACATATAAACATGAGTCTTAACCCAGTACTGCCCCATCAGATCTTGATGATCAAGGTGATGATCCTTCTGGTGATTAGGGTGGTGATCCTACTTGTAATACTTTAGATACACAATCTTCACCCAAGCTTATTACAACCCCATCAGATCATGATTAGGGTGTCAGTGATCCTTCTAGTATTACTCCAACTTCTCATCATTCACCTCATGATCACCCACTGCCTCATGTTTCTCTTGATTAGAGATCATACCAACAACCTTCTCCTCCACCTCATAGTTTGAATGTTGAGGCAGTTGATCGTCCATCCTCTTCTGATATAAAATAGACTACCCCTACTACTATTGTACCATTTTCTTCGATAGACTAGGCATGCACTACTAATGTTGTATTATATATTTGACTTGATGAAATTATTTGAATTATATCTTTCTCTCTCTCTCTCTCTATATATATATATATTGCATTTGTCTTGTTCTTGTTGATGTACTTAATTTATATGTTGGTGTTGATGTGTATATTGTTAAGTCATGTTAGATATGTTATTTAATGTGGTTGCACATATATGTGTATTTCACAGCAGTTATTTGACATGAGATTAATATTTGAGGATGTGTGTGGTGATGATGTTAGATTACTATGTTCGTATTTTGTTAGATGTGATCACGATGATGATGGCCCATTATATTATTAGATTTGTGTGCTAGCTAATGACGTTTATATGTGTTAGAGGTGTATATAATTAGAGGATGTTAATGAATTTGAATGTGTATTTTAGATGATGTTTATGTTTGTTAGATGGTTATCATGATGATGATTATTTTTATGAAATGATATTCATTATAGATTATTCATTAGAGAACTTATATCAAAATTATATATATGAAATTACATGCAAAAGGACTTACTTTAAAAAGAAAATGCAAATATATTTTTATAAATTACAAAGATTAATATGGCTAAAAATAAAATTGTAAAATTACCATAAATATATCTCTTTTACTTAGATAGTTAATATATATTCATTCTAACCTAATTAGTAAAATATTTTAATGCTCACAAGGAAAAAATAATTAAAGATAAAATAATTTAGATAGTTCTTGATAAGACGAAAATGTGTAACTCATTCAATTTTTAATATAAAATATTAATAATAATAAATAATTCAAAAACACTATTTAAACAATGAAAAATTACACATGGTCTATATATTGAGATGGAAAAACACTATAGATCCATATTAATCACAGGTTTATGAAGGACTCAAAGAGATTAAATATTTTAATATGTAATCTTTTTTCAAGTTTTGCATTCTAAAAATAGATTTTCATATAATGAGATTTAAGAGGGATCTATACTAGTTTATAAAATTCAATCTATTGTTAAATTAAAAAAAATTAAGTCCTATTTTATATAACTAATTTTGATTTAATATAAATTAAAAATTTCTATTTTAATAAAATTCTCTTTAATTCCTTCGTATCAACCATTGTATGTATAGGGAGGAATCGACTTATTTTATCGAAATCATGGAGTGCTCTTGTCAACCTTTCTAGAATAAATTTTCAATGTTATGTTTCCAAATTCCCTATTTTCACATTTTTAGGATATTCTTCTCATTTTCCTATTTGAGAAGGATTGTCACCTTGAATCGTTATTATCATAAATATTGTACACCATGTTTTAAACATTTATATCTACGGACATATGTTTCATAGTGAAAATAAGGGAGGTTATTTTACTATATTGAAAAACTTTGATGATGGTTGTAGTCGGCCTTTTTAGCACACATATATAACACATATATGCTTTTCCTTCTCCATTTTTAATCACTTTGTGAGTTATTTTAGATTGATACTCACAATGCAATTTGAGAAAGGAGATAATGAGTATATTTAGATTGATATCTTAAAAAAATATAAATATATATAAGCATTCTTAATGGAGTGCTCACCTTTAAGACTCAAAATGGACTTTTAAATTATCTAGAGTAGAAAGTGATTTATATTAGAAATATATGTTTGGGGTCACAAAAGTATGACAAAAGAGTACAAAATTGATCACTCATGCTTAAAATTACAATATTGTGATCCATCCTAATGTTTATCTAAAGCCTATAGAAGAATTCTATTGTAAATTAAAATTAAATAAATTAAACAAATATGTTAAAATTTTATTTTTTAAATTATAAATTACACAATTGGAAATACTTAGTTTTAAGTATAAAAATGTTTCCACTGGAAAAAACTATGTAAAAACGTTTGTGAATATTACCAATTATATAAAATGCCAAAAATAAAAATAAAAAATAATACCAATTATATAAAATGCCAAAAAGACGAATAACAAATAATACAATTAGCGAAATAAAGAAAGCTAAAACATACAACAATAGTATAAATGATGACACCACACAAGTACATATCACTCTCCATTATCATTAGCTTGATTATCTTCCTCAGTTGGCATGATAACAATCTTGTTCTCAAAAATACGTTTTGATCTAGGGTCATGACTTAATACAAACCTCCAATCCCTATCCAACACATCTGGGTAAAAAAACAACTAGTTGTAGTGTTTGGGGAAACGATAAGGGTCCCTTACTTCATGTCTCATCATTCTAGAGTTGATAAATATCAACCCCTTGTCACGATCTTCCTTTACATTATTTTGATTAAAGGTGTCCCACCACTTGCAGCTAAAAATAACACATTGGAACGAATAGAAGTCCACTTCGATAATCTCTTGTATCTTTCTGACATAACCTAATGTCCCCTATAGTAGGTTTTGATCGTGGTGGCTTGCATAATTAGATTGGTCAAACGTGACTTCCACCCCACAGTCTTGTGTCATACATTTGTCATCGACATCCTCTGTGTGGCAATGATGTCCATATGCATACATAGATGGGAACAAATGCACCTATAAAAAAGTGAAAAATCACATTCTCATGTGTCTAATAACTTGAACATAATTAAAATATAAAAATAGATGTTACAAATCAAAGGTTCATTATGAAGTAAAAAATGTACAAAAAGAGATTATTACAGAGTTGTTGCACCAAATCCCTATGTTTAGCACATCCTCCTCAACACGCGAGTAATGGCCAAATGCACCATATCTCTCTGACTTGATCAACAACCCAAATTTTAGGGCATGTCATTGGCATATTTTATTTTAAATGATCAGGATAAGGCACACTTCTACCATTCAAGTGTCTGAATTATTTCCTGCCACTGTCCCATTTCCTCTTCTGTTCGTACCATGTGACCCAGGAATGTGTTGCTTTCAAATTGAAAAGAATGAATTTGTTGCTGGCTTCAATTTCAGAATTTGTTGATGAAATGAAACCAACATATTTAGTACGTATGAGATAAAAATATGCATTAATTATGAAGTTCAGTGTGAATAATTACTGTGTAAAAATTTGACAAATGATAAGTCACCTTCTCTTTATCATGTGCCTTTTCCATTTGTTTGGACAAGCACCCCTTCTCTTTTATCTGAACATTACTTTCCTCATCCTAAATCACCGCACCTAGAGTGTTGTCGATTTGCTTGATGTACTCACTGGCATAATAGAAAGACTCATATGATATGTTCCCATCTTCCATATGCCCCTCGAGTTTTTCCCTTTGTTGAACATAATTTTTTAATTTTTTCATGTACCTCTCTAAGAAGAACATCCAACAACAAGAAACCACCCCAACTAATTCAACCTCATCTACTAGGTGAATTAGAAGATGAACTTGCAAGTCCATGAAACTTGTTAGCAGTTCCTTCTCAAGCATACAAACAATGTCAACTATCTCTTGACACCACCATGGAATGTTATCCATATGAATCTCCTTTGTTGTGATCCAATGTACAAATGCAGAATTTACATATGGCACGTCATAGGTCTTGGGAGAAGTCATGGTTCACAAACCCACACACGAGCAAAGGATAATGATACTGCAAAGTATAACTACAAAAAATAATAATATTTTATCCCATTGCATAAAAAAAGAGAATACAATAATTTTTTTGACATATGTACTCTTATAAGGTTCAAATGGTCATGTGATTTCAACCCCAACAAATAGTCTTCCATAGTGAAGCAATGACCTAGTGAAAACGCATATAAAGAAGGCACCCTCACACCCATTATAGCTTCAGTTTCGAAAGAAATATCATATTTATTTAAAATCCATGAGACATCACCTTCTTCGAAATACCAAGAGGGACCAACCTCTCCTCTACTTGTCTTGGCCAATGTTTCTTCTTAGTTCTTGAAGAAATAAGATCTCTCCTAATAGCCAATGTGTCATTTTCAATGATATGTGCCTCCATAAAGAAGATGAAGCATTTTTAAATATATGCATGGGATATAGTAAGTGGGCAATATTAAGATGCTCCCAATATGGGACCTCATAAAAGACAACTTTTCTTTTCATCCCAATGAGAAATTTCTCAACATAGGTGTCGAATAATTTGGATCATCAAACATAGGCTCCCCATTTGAATAAAAAATTTATGTAATCGTTATCACCAAAAAACTGATCATCTATACTAATTTACTAGATGGATCGAATAACACCATGTAAAGCCAATTTTACCATAGTAAAATTTATTTCGCTATGAGAAATTACTTAATAAACCACCTTTGTTAAGTAATTTATAGTTAAACCCATGAAGAATAATGAAATAAATCACTATTTATTTGATTTTCTTCTAGGAATAATTAATAAACCATTGTTCAATTATTATTCCTTGTCATATTTGACCCAATCATGACAAATAAATAGATAAATCATTAATTATCTTATTTTTCTCTAAGAATAATTAATTAATCACTAATTAATTCTTATTCTTTGTCAAATTTGATTAAATCCCTTGGGAATAACTAAACAAATCCTTATTTATTTATTATTCCTTAACCAGTTCCTTGGAGATGACAAATAAATCATTTATTTATTTATTATTTCTAAATAAGAGTTTAAATACTTTTTCCCTCCTAACCAAATATGATAAAATATTCCACGTGGTTATTCCAAGAATCAGGTTAATAATATTTTATAATTACTCATTATTCGAGGGTAACACAATATTTTTCTATAAATAGAAGGGTTTTCCATTCATTATTCACTTTTGATTATTTTCATTGTTGCACTCACTATTGTAACTCAGATTATTTTCATTGTCGCGCACCATATTTTTGCTGGGTTTACACATTATCAAGGAGCAAGACTCTACACAAGTTGAAGACATTTGAGATAACCAAGAACCCATCCCATAGAGGGGGGACTGGTAACATTTATTTGTTCCCTTCACATGTGTTATAATAAAATCTGTACTTTGCATATCTGGATTCCATTGGATAATTGGAGTTATTATTGTTTCTTTTTGCTGTTTAACGATGATTGTGACATAGATCAAGACTTTGGAAGGTTTTGTTTCTATCAGTTACTAAAGATATACAATGTTTAGCAACCATTTATATTGTTGAGATTGTTTTTCATCCACAATGTTAAGCGGGTTCTTTTCTTACATCTTTGAGAGGAAAACACTACAACAAAATTGGCGACTCCACTGGGGATTTTCTAATTGTTGCTAATCACAAAAATTGACAACTCCACTAGTTTTATACTTTAGATCTAGAAACCTGGTTGACCTTCGGCTTTCAGCTTAGGTTTTTTTTCAATTCTCTTAATGTTTCCTAGCTTTTTAACCCTAGATTTGTTAAATTTATGGCTTTCACAAGCTTTCTGGTCTTTTCCGTAGGTCACAAGAACCAGCTGCGATAAAGGCAACAACTTTTTCCAAGATTTTCCAATCGGGATCCACAGAGCATAAATCAAAATTTTTAGCCAAAAAAGTGCGATTTGGAGGCTACAACGCACTTATCAACCCAAAAAGTGCGATCCCACCTAAAAAACAGGTCAGTACCTGTGATTTTTGGGTTTCCGAGTTTCTCTTAGATCTGTTTCTAGGTTTTGCAGAGAGTTGTCTGTTGGGTTACCTGACCTCTATCTCATCCCACTTAGGACTGATCTACTCGGATTTACTCGTCAAAGTGGAATTTAGCCCCCCTAGGGCTTCTAGTATGCTTCCACCTTTATAGGAGGAGTTTAGCTGAGTGAGTAGTCTGAGTTTATACAACACTTTCAGCCATACTTTCCAGATATGTACCCTTCTATTTTAGATCTATAAAGATAGGTTTTCACCATCCATAGTTTCATATTAAAACTTGTTTGGTCATTGGCCTTAGGGTCCCATCGATTTCCCTAGGTGTTTCACCATCTCCCTATCTTTTTGCAGTGATCTTCCTCTCTAGTTTTTTGCTGTGGCCGCACCACTTTCCAACAACTTAGTGTCAATTGATCCCAGTAACACCGAGAATTAGATATCTTGACCCTTTTAGTGTTTTTTCTGTTGATTTAGCCACCAACTAGGATAGTATTTGCAAACCCAGTTTGGGTCGGGTTTAGTTATTTGTTTTGCTATTCATTTTCTGTTGTTAATTTCAGTTTATTTTCAGCAAGTTTTTTTAGTTTTTACAAACATGATTTGGGCTTAATCAATAAATACAGTTGCACTCACAAGCACACCTTAAGTGAAGGGCGCTTGGTTTACACTGCCAAGCTAAGACTTAACATAATAAATTTATCTCCCCTCATCGAGACAAAGGCATATTGTTGATCTCCCTTCACCGTGTTCGTCTCACATGTGTCTTACCACCATTGTGCCACCAAGGAATTTGTCGCGAAGATTATTAGGCATTCACCTCCAGTTTCTGCTTGGGAATATTACTCCTCCTTATCGGGTTCGAGTTCATAGGCCTCTGGGTCCCAATATCGAATCTTCTCCCAATTCTTCTAATTCCTCCTCTGATTTCGAGCCTCCTTCACCACATATCATCACCATGTTTGGACCCACAACTAGTGCAGGAACCCAACTTGGTGTCAGCTTCGGTTCTATCCTGGTGGTCTCATCAAGTGGAATATTCTCAGGAATAGTTCAGACAACCCCCATGCTCCCCTTTATGGCTATGTTAAGTCTACTAGATTTTAGCCAGTTGATAAATGAGACCATACATGATGATGCTGGTTGGCTTTCTATGCCGAGTAATCTACCCTCAAACATCCCAAAGTTTGAGTGTAATGCTAGAGAGGATCCTACCAACCATGTCCGATCCTTCCACATGTGGTGTTCATCCAACTCCATTACCGATGACTTCATTCATCTTTGGCTATTCCAACCTCACGCTCACTGGAGACGCTACAAAATGGTATGTAGACCAACCCGACACATCTAATTCCATTTTCGTGACACTTTCTAAAGCATTCCTTTCATATTTCCAGTTACCTCTCTAGTACGACATTGGTATGGAGTTATTGACCTCATTCTATCAATCCTTCGCCACTCACCTTTCCGATCATGTTCAAGAGTGGCGTCGAAGGAGGATCACATGTCGTGCCTCGCCCTTCGAAGACCATGTCTATCTAGGATGATTTCTTAGGAGCCTTTGATCTCCCATTGGAAAAGATGTCATGTCCCATTTTCCTTAGATCGAGGAAGAAGCTCTGCAAACTGCTCTGAGATATGACCTGATTTATGCATAATCTGATTATGTCTATACCATCATTCCATACCTCCCTCATCCTAGAAATGCTAATATGCCACTGATGGTATCATTGGAACCCTTTCACACCCTTCTCCATATACTCAGAAAAGTTATGGCTATGCACAGGGGGGCACCAGTTCCTCCAATACTTATGCCTCTCCCGCTAGAAACATGTTTTCAGGGCCCCAACCTGTCTACCAATTGTTGCTCGTCCTTATGCACATCCTAGCACTTTGGCCCCTTAAGCATTAGCACCGCAACCTCCCATGCATCCTCAGCCTCAACAGCCACTGCCCCCTCGGGGTCAAGTGTTTGCATGACAAAGTGCGAACAATCCCTAAAATTCAAAGAAAAAGAATAAGGGGAAAGGTAATAAGGGTAACCACGATAATCAAGGTAATTAAACTAGTGAACCCTAGGGGAAATGGCCTAACACCAATGACCAACAACAGGGTAGCAAATCCAAGTAGAACAAGGCTATTCGTACGAAAAAACCTTGTGCATGTTGTGGTGTACATGGACCTTATACACATGAGTGTCCTCTCTTACCCTAGATGCGCCAAATGTGGGAAGCTCAAGAAGCTTCTAGAGGTAAAAAAGTGCCTCAGAATCCTGCACCATCTCAATCGAAAGTGCTTAAAAATCCTTTTTGTCAGCAAGGATTTATTGCTACAACCTCAGTCAGGTCAAGCAGCCCATCCCCCCCAACATTCTGGTCCTGGTGACTACCAGATCCTCATGATGAATTCTGATGAGGTTAATCTCTCCGATATCAACCTGCAAACTCGATCATGTCAATATGATAAGCCATCGACTTCGTCCGCCACTGCGTCCAAAACCAAATCATCTATTGAGCCTCTTACGACACCAAATGGTCTATTATAGATCCCTCAACCAAAATTTGAGGCCATTCACTAGATCTCAAAGGGACCATTCTAATTGAGCTGCCCATACATACAATATAGTAGATGACTTGGCCGAATCAACTACTTCCATGTCAACACTGGAAGACCTCGAGTCATGCCCATATCAAAAGAAAGCTCTACTATTGGGTGTAGTAGATTCTTCTGAAGATCATTTGATTGTATTCCCAGTTGATACATCAAAACATCCCCCATTGCCTTCATCTATTACTTTCTAGATACCAGTTAGAGTCTGTAATGCCATCATCTCCCAATGCATTATTGACGAAGGCGCATCCACCTATGTGATGTTTGCTGCCATTTGGAAACAACTTAAGTCACCTGAGTTGTCCCCCTCCACCATCACTTTGCATGCTTGGGATGGACACTCCTAACAGCCCCTTGGCATGTACCGCAATGGTCCAGTGACCCTTGTGGGGAAGACTGTTCATGTCGACATTGAGGTTATTGATGCCCCTTTATTACAAAATTCTCTTAGGTTGTAGTTACACACATGCCATGTCAGCCGTCACTTCTATGGTGTTCTGCAAGATGTGCTTCCCCCATGAAGGGAATATTGTTACCATCGATCAGTTGACTTACTACGAGTCGACATCTGTGACCTCCCCCAAATCAATTATCTCGTTAATGTTAGAGAAACAGTCCTCAACTCCACTCACCAGTGTTTCACCAAGAGTCTATAAAGATTCGTAATTTTTAGGGGCTTTTCTTGGTCCTCCACCTCCCATCTCAGAGCCTAACTCTATGAGTGTTTGCATGTTACAAGCGTCAATGGTTGCCCTTAAGCAATCTGGTACATCCGATCAACAACTAGATCCTCAACACCCTGTTGTTGCCATTCCAACGGAGCCCTTTGGATCCACCACCCTAGGACCTCCTCCATTTGTAGGTGCCTCTCCTATGTTCCCACGAGGAACTTTTCCTCTAGGTCTCAACTATCTAGGAGCTATTCCACTGGGATATTACCTTGGAGGCTAGATACCTTTCTTATTTCGCCCTCTGGGAGTTATTTCTGTCCCTGTCATGGCTTTGATGGTCCTTCCTAACATGACTCTAGGGACCTAGTATGGCACATCGATCCCCCCCGCAAATATTCTGCCTAGCTAAGACCTTATCACCCTTTGACGACGATTTAACTGGTCCCCACGGGCCCTGCCGCTTCTTCGGTTCCATTCCAACCTTGATAGGAACCGACTCCTATTGTGCAAGCACTGGATAGGGGGGCAAAGATAAGAGGAAATAACTTAAGGACAAGGCTCCCCAAGCTCCTCTAGACCCTAGGGTACCAAAGCCGTCACCTCCCTACGCTTTGTGTAAAGTTGTTGGGCACGCCACCAATAATTGTCTCGAGCTTGCTCATCTCAAACCTTTGGTTCATGAAACTTTCCCTGAGTCAAATATCCTTAAAGTCCATGTTAAATTACTAGGTCCCCCCCAAAAAACTCAGAACGTTATGCACAAATCACCCTTGTGCCTTGTGTGATCATCATGGTCAGTATTCCCATTGTTGCCCTCATCCCGATGAATTTCACAATTTCCTTAAGGCACTTTGCGAATACGAGGCCACTCGTAGTGGAACCACTACTCCTCTACCCATGGATTCTGGTACCCCTAGTCAACTAGAATAGGGGGACTCTGGTCCCAGCATCGTGATCCCTCCCCTCGATGTTGAGATGATGGACACCACAAACCATATCCTTTACCTGTCGTCATACTTGAGTTCCTCGTAGTAAAAAATTTCTGACGTTTCTGTGTGCGCTTCTATCGATCCTTTTTCGACATAATCCTAGGTCTCAACATGCGTAGATCCTCCATCTACTATCTCGTCGTCTACCATTCAAGATGATGCGTATTCGAACCTTATTTCTCAGGTTGATGCACCAGGTAATGCCGCAGCATCACGTTGTCAACCTTCCTCCCATCCATTCATCTTCCAGTCTGATGAGGACATCATGGAAGCTATGTCTACCCCTAATTACCCATGCACTTAGGCAATGTGGCATGTTTTTTGGAGGATTTTTAAGGCCACTTCCTTCCTAATTCTCCCAGTGCACTCTACCTCAAGAAATGTCGCTCATAGCATATCCCTTTAATTTGTGTGTCTTTATTTCTGTGGTGAAGTTAGGCAGATTGCATCATTTCATCCACCTTTTAGATGGATCCATCATCCACACCGTATATCGTTCATGCCGACGGTGCGAGTCGCTTCCCTCGGAATCTAGCCTCGGCAGCCTGGGCCACTTTTACCCCCTTGCATACATTACTCTTTTTAAACAACGAGTGCATTGGATCTGCCACCAATAGTCAAGCAGAATATGATGCAGTGATAGGTTTGTTAGTCGACGCCCTTGCTCATCTCATCCTTCATCTTCATACTCGTTTGGATTACTTGCTACTTGTTATGCAATTGAATGGTCTGTATCATGTGCATAACCAACTTCTATTTAGAAAATATCTACGAGTTAAGTTGTTGGTATGTGAATTTGAAACCATTACTTTTAGTCATATACGTAGAGCCCAAAATAACTACGTAGATACCATTGCAAATAATATTCTAGATTGGCATTTATCACATGTATACCACATAAGACAACCATAAAACATAACACATGGCAAACCATCATCGTCATATAAAAATGCATAATCATATTATGTATCATATGAGCGTTTGGAGTGTATTACTCTAAATACATTCGGTACACCCATAGCATACTGGGGGGCACATAGGACCTTACATCTCCTTATCATCCTTTGGAGGATCTCATGCCAAGTTTGGCCGAGATGCTTGAATCCCTTTTTTGAGCACTCGGAACACAATGGCACTCCACAAACTCCTCCTACTGGGGGGCATCATTCCCACCTTTGCATATCAGATCAGTCCCCTCCATCACATATGCTTGCGGGAAGTACCCCATGCTTGGGGGCATGACGATTTTCGTCGGGCCATCGTCTTAATTAATTAACATAAGTATCGACCTAGATCCCACTAGATCTAGGCATGGTCGATTATCCTCCCATTCCTTGGATAGTTTTTCCTACCGGCCTCTCCGGCGAGCCATATGTACATCACATATCATAAACGTTTGATAACATATCTTCAAATATCCTACTCTATGTCCACATAGTCCCCATGTTTGACTTAGTGGGTGAGGATGATTCTAGACCTCCTCTAGTAGTTCATTCTCATTTTTATCTTCCCTAGATTCTTCACTAGGAACCATTATTGTAAGAAGCATTAAGGCCATCTTGAGATGAGTAAAACCACCTACCTGAAAGTCGTAGATCCTGATATCAATGGTCAGTTTGTCCACTATGATCTCCACAAGGTTTAGGGCCTTTTCCGCCTCTCCAAATTCACCATATTTCACTTAGAAAATGAATCCCAATTGGAGGGAAAATGTCCTTTCATAGAAAAATCCACAATTTTTATGTCTCCCATTGTGACCAAATTGTAGCTTAGTTTGACGAACCATCAACACTATTGGAATATCTCATCGAGCTCTATAATGGGTCTTCCTTAGTTTGTGATGATTTGACACTTCACTAGGAAGTCATTTTTCCAAGAAGGGTCACTTCGTCACCTCTCAAAATCGAATTTATTCATAAAGCGACACTTGTACTTTGAGATCCACCTCCTATTAATACTTTTCATACCATGTGTCAATTTCATCATGAGTAACCATCATTTACTCATGTTTTGATGGTCCCCACCGAGCCTAGTCTGTGTGGCAGCGTCATGGAGTCATCCTTGTTCAAAGCATCGGTGATGAGTGACCCTTGCATTCATGGAGTCTGTTTCACGTCCCATTATATCATGTCACAATATTCCACCCATATTTTCCTACTGTTAATCATGTGTTGCTCATTTTGACCTCCAGTCATATTGTCCCCATCCCCTTCAGAGTTGAGTCTGTCATTTCTAGGTCAACCATGCACACTATGCTCTGACAAGGGAAGTCATTTTTTTGTCCCTCAGTCCTAATTTTCCATGATCCCTAGTGTCATTCCATCAATCACATTACTATTTTCCATCATTCCTACTATGATACAACCTTAGATGAAGTTCTGTAGATTCGATGGGTTTGATTTTTACAGATCGTAGTGTTCATAGCATGCATGTCTCCTTCAGATGATCCATTCAGTTTTGCAGAACCCTTCCCTATTCAGCATGGCTTCTTCGGTTGTTATACCCTCCCTCCCTCCAATTTTTGAGGGAAGGGCCATTATATCTCATGTACTTAGGAATTATTGTATTCATTCCTGGCTCATATTTTTCCAGGTGCATTATGTATGTGGGACACATTGTATTATTTTCTAGCTCTGTTATGCCAACATGTCATGTACCATTCAACATGTACTTCATTTCTCAGTTTTATGTTTCTGGGTTCACCATTATTTTTGTACTAAGTTATCTCGATGGGTATGAGTATGCCTCTCCCAGCTCATTGAGGTCCGCTACCACAACATAAAAGGAGACTTACATTAGTCTCACCCCCTCTATCCCTATCCTCTTTCACTTCAGTGTTATTGGTCTCTCTCTCTCTCTATGACTCCACTGTGTTTTCTAGTGATTGTGTCCTTACAACATACTTTGTTCATACATTTTTCTCTTAACACTTGTATGTTGAGGGGAAATCTGTTATCACCAAAAAATTGATCATCTAGCCTAATTTACTAGATGAATCGAAGTACACCATGTAAAGCCAATTTTACCATGGTAAAATTGCTTCCGCATGAGAAATTACTTAATAAACCACCTTAGTTAAGTAATTTATATTTAAACCGATGAAGAATAATTAAATAAATCACTATTTATTTGATTTTCTTCTAGGAATAATTAATTAGACCATTGTTCAATTATTATTCCTTGTCATATTTGACCTAATCATGAAAAATAAACAGATAAATCATTAATTATCTTATTTTTCTCTAAGAATAATTAATTCATCACTAATTATTTATTATTCTTTGTCAAATTTGACTAAATCCCTTAGGAATAATTAAATAAATGCTTATTTATTTATTATTCCTTAACCAATTACTTAAGATGATAAATAAATCATTTATTTATCTATTATTTATAAATAAGAGTTTAAATACTTTTTCCCTCCTAACCAAATATAATAAAATATTACAAGTGGTTATTCCAAGAATGGGGTTAATAATATTTTATTATTACTAATTATTTGAGGATAACTCAATATTTTTGTTATAAATAGAAAGGCTTTCCATTCATTATTCACTTTTGATTATTTTCATTGTTGCACTCACTATTGTAAATTTTATTATTTTCATTTTCGCACACCATATTTTTGCTGGGTTTACACATTATAGAGGAGAGAGACTCTACACAAGTTGAAGACATTTGAGGATAGCCAAGAACCCGTCCCATAGAGGGGGACTGGTAACATTTATTTGTTCCCTTCCCATGTGTTATAATAAAATCTATTCTTTGTATATCTGGTTTCCATTAGATGATTGGAGTTATTACTGTTTCATTTTGCTGTTTAACTATGATTGTGGCATAGATTAGGACTTTGGCAGGTTTTATTTCTATCAGTTGATGCAGATCTACAATGTTTAGCAGCCATTTATATTGTTGAGATTGTTTGTCATCCACAATCTTAAGTGGGTTCTTTTCGTACATGTTTGAGAATAAAACACAACAACAATAATCTCCTTCTCCATTCTCTAAGCCGTTCAAATGGATTCATTATTGCAATCCTTTGGGTTCTCTTTTGTAAGAGAAGGTCCACAACATTTACATCCATGGTACCATTTTGTTACAAGACCTATGAAATTATTATATAATAGAGGGCACACTACGGATCATGAACATCAAAACAATTACAACGAGTTAAATTAATATGCGAAACAATATTTATAGGTATATAAAAAATCAATAAACCAGAGAAAATTCCTAAGCCTAGATAATCATGTATGGTGTAAGGACATATTCCATATGACGTAAAACTCCTCTTTGTTGCAATGGATCTTGATACATAGTATGCATGTATTCCTTCCCATAATTCCATCAATTAATCTACCAATGGTTGTAAGTAGACATCCATATTCTGCACTTGTATTCTACCTAGGACTATGGGAGCCAACATAATATGTTCATTCTTCATGGACAACTATGGGGGGATATTTTTATTGATCACTACTATAGGCCAAGCAAAATAGTCGGTGTTTTGGAGGGAATATGGGTTGATTTCATTCATGGTTATGATGAATCATAGAATTCGTACTTCATCCTTGAATTTTTCAGGCCATGTATCCTCTATATTATTCATGGCTATTGAATCTATTGGGATTCACATAGCTCTAGGCTCACGTCTATGTGAGGCATGCCATCCCTGCAACATAGCTAATTCTTTGCAACAAAAGAGCCTTTGAATCCTTGGGATTATAGGCACGTGCCTCAATATATTATGCAGAGGACCATGCTATTTACCCTTTTTTATTTATTTATGGTACTTGTCATGCCCACATTTTGAACATATCTCTTTATCAGCATATTTTCCTCTATATAGAATACAATCATTTAGACATGCATGATATGATATATATTCCACATCCAACATTTCCAACAACCGCTTTTTGTCTTTGCAGCTATCGAGAAATACATTATCACTTGGAAGAACCTTATATTTGAATAAGATATAGTTGGTGTTCAATATAAATGTACACTGCCAATATTTAACATTCATAAAATCAACCATTTTTAATGTTGATTGTGTGACAATATTTGATCTCAAATAAGGGATTTGATCATGGTCAATTACCTCAATATTTCCAAGAAATATGCATTCAACATGCCAAACCTTACTTTCAAGTTGTACAGTAACATCTTTGTCCCCAACTGGGTAGACTTTGAATCACCACTATGTCTAAAGAGAGGGGTGCTGGAAGTAGATTTTAGGATTTCAAATAAGGTATCCATGCTACGAGCATCATTCCTTAGCTCATCGTTCTAGAATGAATCTAACAAAATTTCCTCCATGGCAGTCGTATCCCATAAGTAATCATCCATACCAACCTCTATTTAATTTCCTCCATTGCCAACCTATGATGAATAACTACTATTGTTGTATACATTCCTAATTGGTGAATATGGATGTAGTGGGAATTGAATAGGTGGTTGATTCAACGATTCTTTGTATGCTTCCTCTCTGAGCTTTTCTCTTAATGAAACCTTTGTTCGATTTGACATTGTAGTGGGGTGCTCTAGAATATGGTAGGTGGGTCTCTCATCATCACTAGGATCACAATTTCAAAAAATATTGAACATTAGCACATTAATAATATTAGTAAGCATAATGCAATTAGTTTGTTGAAATTAAATTATACCAAACAATTAATACCATCAGAAACCTAGGATTGTGGCTGAAAGATACCATGTTCCAATTGACAGGGTGAAGCAACTGTCCATTTTCATCTAATAACTACTTGCAGCATGCCGTTCTCGATAAGAGCTTCCATTTTTTTTGAAATGGGGTAATATTTTCTACATATGAACTCAATTGTGAATCAATATATTAGAAATTTGGATACATTTTTAATCAAATTGACATGGATAAAAAAAATTCAATTAGATAATTAAAATATAAATAAAATATGAAATTACTGGAGATGGAAAGGGAGAACTCCACGAAGGACTATGAGAGATATGGAATGAGTTGGAATCTCAAGAATTGACCATTTGATATTATGATATTTTCTCCATGGATTTGAGCAAAATCAACAATACTTTTTTTTGTACATACCTCAAATTAATTTCGAGAACCATATAACCACAATTTGAATTTCAATATAGTTTTCAAACCATTTTTGAGGAATAAGGCGACTTTAAGAAAAAAATGTATACTATGAACTATTATAACTCATGTCTATGCATCCTAAAGGATAATTTGAGATGAATATGCCATTTTGTGTGAAAATAAAAATTCAGATAACTTTTGAAGCATATTGATGCTCTTGTAATATTAAACACATTGATGTGTTAACATAATAACTACACCAATTTTCAAGATTTCAAAAATGAAAAATAAATTCCATCATATTGGTGCTATTCTAACACTAATCACACCTATATGTTTCAATGAAAACCGCACCGATGCGTTAAAATAATAACTACACCACTTTCCAAGATTTTGAAAATAAAAAAAGGAATTCTATCATATCGACGCTCTTCTAAAACTAATCGCACTGATGCTGTACACTAATAACCGAATCGAGGTGTTAAAATAATAATCACACTAACTTATGGGATTTCAAAAATAAAAAAAGGAATTCTTTCATATCAGTTCATTATAAAAATTTAACACACTGATAAGTTATTGTAACCGGTGTACGTTACTCGAAAATGCACCAGTGTGTTTTTCTATCAAAAACACAGAGGTTCGGAAAAAGTGAAAAAACACATATTTATTCTTTTCAAATTGAATAATGAATGGTAAATGATTTTTCAAAATCTATTTTCATGAAGTCTTTTAAATAGTAAGAAGTTATTCACCATTTCATTGTTTTTCCCAAAATTAAAAGGGAGAGATGTGCAAGAGAGGCAAACTAGGAGCACTATGGAGAAGCAGAATACTTTGGAACAACAAAACTATTCAGAAGAATAGAAGTGGAAAAATATGGTGATTCACTCAAAAACTTGCGTAGTAAATTTTTAAATTTGTAATGTTGATTTTACTAATAAACTTTTTTACAATTTCTGTTAGATTTAATTAAAAGAGAGATTTGCAAGAGAAGCATTATAGGAGCATTGTGCAGTAGAAAAATACTTTAGAACAACAAATTAACTATTTAAAAGATCAAAATTTGAAATCTATGGTGTTTCACTCAAACCCATGCATAGTAAAAAATTTAAATTTTACTATTGATTTTACTATAAATTTTTTTTTACAATTTCTCTTAGATTTAATTAAAATGTAGAAAAAATAAAATCCCTACATAGTAAAATTTTATTATTGATCTTACTATATATATATATATATATATATATATATATATATATATATATATATATATTACAATCTTTGTTCTTATTTAGATTTAAATAAAATTAAGAAAAAAAAAATTGAATACTTACCTTAAACCCTTGCTTATTCTTGCTTATATGACTGTAAAATTTCACCTCAGGGTTTTACTCCCTCTACAACTTCACAATTAGAGTTTTTCTCATTAGGCATTTTAGATTTAAGGGGTTTTTGTATTACTATATATAAGGCATTTCACATGTAAAGCATGTGGACTAGTTGTTGAATGGCATCCAAACCCTATTGACCTTGTCCGTTTTATTTAAAAACAACTTCCATTTACCAGTGCGCTATGTTTTATATAACACAGTAGTGTTTCATTTTTTATATAATGCACTGGGGCACCTATGAAAAATAACACCGTTAAGTCAAAAAACATGATTTTATTTTTTTGTTTTCATTTAAAAAAAAAATTTGCCTCTCGATGCTCAATAATTAAATGCCTAATCTGTTTCCTAAAGCATAACACACTGTTGCCCCATGTTTTATATAACACGTTAGAATGCCTATGAAAATTAGCACCGTTAAGTAGAAAAACATGTGTTTATTTTATTGTTTTTGTTGACATCTAATCCTTGTGATTGGGTAAATATACGTAAATAAATAAATGAGAAATATGAACAGTCATCGGGAGATCAACTGAACGATCTCTCCCTCATGTATATAATAAACCTATCTGATGGAATAGAATACACGAATCAGTTTTTGTTTTGTGGAGTCACTGCCTGGCTTGACATGGTATCAGAGCCAGCTCTTTTTTAGCCTTTGTGTCCCTTATAACTCCGTGTCTGCTCCCCATATAGTTGAGTAGCTCCTCCATAAAATTAGTTGCTCCTGACATGGTAGCTGCCCCACTGTCCATACTGCCCATACTACTCCACTATCCAGCGCTGTCTATCCTATCTGACTGTTCATAAATGTTTAGAAAAAAGGGGCGTTGTACTGACACAAAGAGGGCGTTATTGCACCTGCTGCCTCCATTGCATGAATTTCTTCACCACATCTCCACCAGAACTTATTCTGATTACTCGCCATCGTCCGCGCAAGTTTCAAGTCTTGGTTTCATTTGCATTCGTTTGCATTCGTTTATATATGATTTTTAACGCTAGCCTGGCCTGTAAGCCGAAATTTTTAACGCTGGCCTGGCCTGTAAGCCGAGATTTTTTAACGTTTTTATTCAGCGAAGTGTATTATATGGATTTTGCTATACTATAGTTTTTGGCTGCTAAAATAATAAGATTGCTCTCTCTATTGACTAACTACATTGTGCCTTTTCCGACGGCCTGAGCTAGAATGCGGCGAACAAAAGGTCTTTTCATCTGATAGGAATGCAAGCATTTTCTCTTTCTCTGCAACGATACCAGAAGTTTTGGCAGAATGGCACTGATATGCTAATTGAGTCTTGAAGAAGTCGAAAGGGTATCGACCGTTGCTGCTCCAACTTTGTAGAGCTCGCTGTTGACGCCGTTGCTGCTCCAACTTTGTAGAGCTCGCTGTTGATGCCGTTGCTACTCCAACTTTGTAGAGCTCGCAGTTGATGCCGTTGCTGCTCCAACGATTGCCATATTTCTTGAGCTCGTTTGCGGGTATAGCGTATCTCTTTGAATTTTGGGTATAGCGTATCTCTTTGCATTTTGATGGTCATAGCATGTCCTTTTTAAGGTTGGTTTGATAGATTGAAAGACTATTAACTACAGATTGATAGATTGTATGACTGCCAATTGCTGGGAATTGGAAAGGAGTCGTGGGTAATGTTACATGTGCACCATAGAAAAAAGGATCCTTGTATCATGGTTTGCAATTCAGAGGGATTGAATTAAATTTGGAGAAGCTCTTAAGCTTTTTGCAGTTTTGTGGCATATTTCATGTGGCATAAAATCAGAGATACATCTATCTCAAATTATTCTTGAAAATAATCTAAATATTTCTCTGTATGACACTATATCTGAGAGTCCAAATACATTTGGACTACATTCTTTAGTTTTTCTTTGGTGAACGCAGTGCTATCGAGGGTATTTTATACTACCATATTTTATGCTTTAACATTGTGCAGAAGCATGCAAATTGATATTTGAATACGTTGTCCCATTATATCAGAACTATATTTTTTTTTCCATTAAGAGTAAAAGTTTTGCAGCCGAAATTTTATTTGATGCAGTATGCATTCAATCATATCTATGGTGGGAATAGTTCTCACTGGAAAGGAGAACTATCCTGAATGGTCCTAGATGATAAAACACACCCTCATTTTCAATGAGTTGTGGAAAGGAGTGTGTGTCGGAGATGGAGACAATGACCCAGTACAACCTACCTCAGACAAAGAGCTCGTCATTTGTGAAAAGAAGAACGACAAAGCTTATGCATTAATCGCAACATCTGTAAATGAAGAGAACAGTCGCCATATTTCGTCATATTCAACTGCGTTTGAAGCCTTACAAAAGCTGAAAGAACTCTATGACTCACATTATACACTTGAAGTTGTTCAACTCATGATTAAACTCTTCACTCTTGAACTGCAAAATAATGATCCTCTTGATCTTGCATCTGAAGTAAAGTCTATAATGCATGATATCAAATCTACTAAGGTTGAATTGGATATTCCTCTTATCGCTTTTCTGAAGGCACTTTATCCTACTTACTCCAATTATCTTGAGTCAGTTCAAGCAAATGGAAATCTCAAAGATATAACCTTTGACTCTCTTGTGAAAAAGTTTGTTGAAAGAGAGAAAGATTTTGGAAAGAAGATAGCCCCTGAATCTTCTGAAGAGACTATTTTCCTTGCTCATAAAGAAAAGCATCCTGCTCAAGATTCTACAAGAGGAAGAGGTGGACGAAGAAGAAGAGGAAGATATTTCAGAGGCAAGGGGGGAAGACATTCTCAAGGAGAAAAGGCATATTTGCACTACATTTGCTGCAAAAGAAATGGATCACATGATGCCTCTACATGCAAGCTACCATGGAACAAAATTGAGCAGAAAAGAAACCAACAGAAAGGTAAAACTGATGATACAGACAAAGGTAAAGCACCTGAATCCGCTCACTATGTTGAGGCACAATGTAACATTGGAGTAAATGAAGATTTGTTTAATGCTTCACTTGCTTCATGGAAAAATGATTGGTTGCTTGATTCAGGAGCAACCTGCCACATGTCTCATAGAAAAGTTTTTTTTGAAGATTTCACTGACAATGTTGATGGAGCAGTATACTTTGCGTATCAATCAAAAATCAAGCCATCAGGGCTTGGCACAATCAGGCTTAAACTACCTGGTCTTCTAGACTTTCTTTTGGATCATGTTCTATATCTCCCGCAGCTCAAGAGAAACTTGCTATCATTGGTCCACATCCGCCAGCAAGGTCACTCCATTCATATGTTTGATGGCAAGCTTGAGGTAAGAAAAGCATCTGACCACTCACTTGTCATGAGGGGTATAGAAGAAGAAAGGATTCTCAAACTGCAAGGAACATTTGCTCATGCACAACATTTCTCATACAATTCTCATCATGAAGAAGGTACACTTCCATCAAGTTTATTATGGCATGCTAGATTTGGACATTTGAACTATGACAGTCTCCACTTATTGAAGAAAAATGGTGTTGCTGGTTTGCCTACAATTCCTAGGAAACTTAAGCAATGTGATGCTTGCATTCTAGGAAAGCATAGCAAACAGTCTTTTCATGATTCACATTCAAGAGCACATAGGAAGCTTGAACTCATTCATTCAAATTTATGTGGTCCAACGCCTATTCCTTCTGCAAATGGAAATAAATATATCATGACATTTATTGATGACTACATCAAAATGTGTTGGGTTTATTTATTGAAGAACAAATCTGATGCTTTTCAAACATTCAAGAATTTTCATAAATGGATTGAGAATGATGCACAATCTAATATTGGGTCTATTCGCACTGATAATGGAAAAGAATACACATCAAATGAATTTGAAAACTATCTTCGCCAGCATGGGATCAAACATCAAACAACTATGCCTTATAATCCCCAATAGAATGGTGTAGCTGAAAGAATGAATAGGACAATCTTAAATATGGTACGATCCATGCTCTTCTTCAAAAATGTAAAGATAATGTTTTGGGCTGATGTTGTTCTCTGTGCTGCATATATAAAGAATAGATGTCCATCTAATGCTATAAGAAACAAGACTCCATATGAAATGTGGTATGGACATGTTCCTTCGGTAAAGCATCTCAGGGTCTTTGGTTCCACCTGTTATGCCTTGATACCAAAGGTACATAGAAACAAAATTGGTGCTAGAAGTCGTAAGTGTATCTTCCTGGGGTATTCAAACACCTCCAAAGAATACTGCCTCTATGATGAAGTAAATAAGAAGTTTGTTGTATCTAGAGATGTAATTTTCCTTGAATCATCCAAAACTGACAATGTTGTTGAGCGGCAACTTGATCGCTTGGATAGATTCGCAAAAACAAAATCATTTCAAGAATTTGATAATCAGATTCCACATCTTGAAGGGGGGATTCCTATACTAGATCAACATGTGGAATCTTCTTCTGAAGAACAATCTCCCCCGCATGAAACTCCAACAACGGATGATGCTTTAAGTGATGTAATTGATAGAATTGGGAGACTCAATCTTGATTCTGTCCCAACTCAATCAACGGAGCAGCCTGAACCATCGAAAAAAGGTCCCCCAAAGTGGGTGACAGAGACACTTGAAAGTGTTCATCCTGATGAAATTGGAAAGACAGGAACCAGAAATTCAAACAAGCAAAATGGAGGTGATGTAGATGACTCTAATTCACCTGTTGATATTGATGTTTCTTATGATTGTGAATTGAACTTGTCTACAGATTGTGAACCAACTTCCTTCAAAGAAGCTACTTCTCATGATGAATGGAAAGAAGCAATGTAAAAGGAGTATGATGCCCTCATAAAGAACGACACTTGGAAGCCGGTTGATCCTCCATTAGGAACCAAACCAATTGGTTGCAAGTGGGTCTACAAGAACAAGTATAAAGCTGATGGCTCACTTGACAAGCACAAAGCTAGGTTTGTGGCAAAAGGTTTTGCATAGAAGGAATGGGTCGATTATGAGGAGACTTTTGCCCCCACAGCAAAATGGGCTACCATCCGGACACTCTTTGCACTAGCAGCTCAGAATAGTTGGAAAGTCCATCAAATGGATGTAAACGCTGCTTTCTTGAATGGAGATCTAAAAGAGAATGTTTTGATGTCCTAGCCTGAAGGATTTGCTATGAAAGGACATGAACATAAGTATGAAAACTTGTGAAGTCCTTGTATGGCCTCAAACAAGCACCGCGAGCTTGGTATGAAAAACTAACTAAGAATCTTCTGAAACTCAATTTCAAACATTTTGATCTTAATGATGCAACTTTATTTGTCAAGAAAGTTGGCAAAACAGTTGTATATCTTGTGGTATATGTAGATGATATTTTGATGACAGAGAACAATGAAAGCTACATTGCATCCATAAAGAAGGAATTGGGGAAAAGTTTTGAAATGACTGACTTGGGCTATGTTCATTACTATCTTGGCATTGAAGTAACCCAACATCCAAAGTCCATATTTCTTTCTCAAAAGAAATACATTGGATATCTGTTGAACAGGTTTGGCATGACAAAGTGCAATCCTCTTACTACTCCAATGGAACAAAACTTAAAGCTCACATCTATTGAAGGAAAGGAATTTGAGGATGCAACAAAGCATAGACAGCTTGTAAGAAGTCTCAACTACCTAACTACTACCAGACCAGACATTGCGTTTGTTGTTGGAATCCTCTCCAAGTTTATGCAAAAGCCTTGTGAGGGACATTGGTCTGCTGCAAAAAAAGTTCTAAGGTACTTGAAGGGAACTCAAGACTTTGCAATCAAGTATACACAGGTAGACGACTTCAGCTTGATTGGATACTCTGATTCAGACTTCGATGGAGACAAGGAAACTGGAGTATCAACTTCAGGATATGCTATGAGTCTTGGATCAGGAGCTGTCTCCTAGAGATCACGCAAATAATCAGTTCCAGCTGATTCCACAACAGAAGCAGAATACGTTGCAGCAACTGAAGTAACAAAAGAAATTATGTGGCTCAGGAAAATTCTTGAAGATTTGTAGGTAAAACAAGTACAATCAACTCCACTCATGATTGACAATACCTCTGCAATAAAGTTGGCCAAGAACCCAAAGTTCCATGATCGAACGAATCACATCAATACTAAATATCATCCGATTCGACATCATGTTGAGGCCAAAACAATCCATCTCCGTCATTGTTCCACAAATGAGCAAATTGTAGACATCTTCACCAAAGTGCTTGGAAGAGAAAATCTTGAATGATTCAGAACAATGCTTGGAATCACCAACATCCCTTCAGATTAAGGGGGGGAATGTTGACACCTAATCCTTGTGATTGGGTAAATATATGTAAATAAAAAAATGAGAAATATGAACAGTCATCGGGAGATGAACTGAACAGTCTCTCCCTCATGTATGTAATAAACTTATCTAATGGAATAGAATACATGAATCAGTTTTTGTTTTGTGGAGTTACTGCCTGGCCTAACAGTTTTTGTTTTCTACTATGAGGATGGTGCTTTTATTGTTACATAATGTGACGCCATAATTTAAAGTTTTTCTAAAAAAATATTTTTCACAATCGATACTTAATAATTAAATTCCCAGTGAATTTACTAAATTAAATGCACCGATGCTTTTATTCACATAAGTGCACTTGTTTCCATAACTCATTTTCACTAAAAATAATGTGATTTGTTTATAAAATATATTTAATGGCTTATGTATTAAATGTCATAGGTTGTATATTCATAAAAAATGTCTAAGAAGTCGTCAAGTAGAAAAAACACTGATCGACACAATGATAACACATCCAAAAAAGCAAAAAAGGAAAGTTCTGTGTAAATTATTTACAAAATTAATATGTTTGAACTCTACGTAAATTTAACTAATATGTATTAGTTAGTGTGTGTCATGAAAATTCATAAAATTAGGAAGCTCAATAAGATTATTTTTTATCTATGTGCGAAAGAGTGTAAAATCCCGATGGAAAAATTGTAGAAGGATGAATAAGGAGAATGAAAAAATACTATTCAATATGAGTTTTTTTTCTTTTGAATGTTTATTAATAATATACTTAAGAATATTAGATAGAATATTTAAAAGAATATATTAATTCACATATGTTTAATGTTCTACAGGAACTAAGAACAAAGGAAAAGAATGTCATTCTAAGAATTTTTTTTTAGACCATGTATATGACAATGTATTGGTCCTTAGCTCATCTTTGATGGTGCTGGAGGTTAATGAAAGGGGGGGATTTTTTACAAAACTATGAGGTATATAGTGGAATGAACATATAGATGTACTTTCCACTTACAATACAAAAATCAATCCAATGATTCCAAGAACCAAGTTATATTAAAACTACAAGAAGTGTTTCCAGAGTAATGGTTAATGGGACTTGTCACACTTGTAATAACAAAAACATATAACAACAAAAAATAATAATTCAAAAAGTGATATTCCTAATTAAAATTCTTTTCTAGAATTATATGGATATATTACTATAAAACATTCATTTATTAATACCAATTTTGTTAGATTTAGTTTTCATATATCAATATAAAAATAGTTTATTACTTTTTCAAGAAGATTAGGAAAATCCCAAAGGATCAACGAGATGATATTCGAAACATGCTAGTAGGAATGTCGAAAAAAATGTACAAGGAAATGGTCAAAGAAATGAACATAATTGCATCACAGGAGGAGCCATCTCAACAACAACGTGCTTCAAATGATGTAACCATATAAATTTTCTTTTAGTTGCATATAAACAAATAATTTAGCATTAAATATTAAGTTTCAAAGTATCTTATTGCAAAAAAAAAAAAAACCATTCAACACATAAAACAAGGAAAAAAAAAAAACAAAATGGAACCCATTCAACACATAAAACAAGATGACAAGGAAATAAAGGGTTGATATAAAAATTTGTGAGTAATTGTTAATATTTCCTTATAAGAACTTATGAGTTTATTTTTGCATATTTTAAGTTGTTTTATAGCAACCATCCTTGAATGTCTTCAAATAGGTGCTAACATGCAAAGAAGAGCCATCGGAAGAATTGATTGACATTGGGTTAAATATGGGTTGTGAGTATATGTTGGCATATCAAAAATTAATTGTGAATTTTGTAAGTATCTATGTTGTTTTACTTCTCTTAGTTTATAATTAACAAAACAAAAAAATCCTTTATATTAAATCTATGTTGTATTATGGGGTATAAAACTTGCAAGAAACAAAGCATGGAATTTCGCCAATAGAAGAGTTGTTGCAACAAGGTATGAGACTTGGTTTTGAAACCATGTGTACAATTCGTGACTCACTTATTACTATGGTACATTTCTATTTGATTTAGATTGATGTATATTACTTATTTCAATTTTCATTATTCTCACCAATGTAGATACACTCATTACACTTTATTTTTATATTTGTAGATGGAACAAGAAGAAGACGAAAGAAACGATGCAATCATACAAAACATCCGTCTAAATAACCCAAGTCATGGAAGTAGCTAGAGTAGTACTGACAACAGTTCTAGCGAAAAACGATGATCTATTTGGATATCATTGCAAGCTGTTGTATTTTTTGAAACAGTTTTTTGTGAAAATCAGACATTTTGTTTAATGTAATGGAAATAGTGTCCCAATTGAAAGATGAGGGGTTACCAATAACTATCCCATTTTGCATGATAAAGAGCCTCTTATTCATATATAATAAAATAAAATAAAATATATTCTATTGCGTTGTCTAATGTCACAGTGAAATGTTACACCACTGATCAAATATATGGATGAAAAATATTATGATAAAGTGATGCAAAATATGATTATATAAAAAAAATAATCCAAACATCATATACAAATGCACTAACCAAAAATTAGTTTATATGAATATTGTTATAAGATATATGTCAATTTTTCGATGAATAATGGATTTAAAAAATCACAATAATTACACTGTCACAAGCCGATGTTTCTAAAAAAGAGAAAATGGATATGGGGACATCGTATATTAATTCAAACCACCCCAAATACAAAATCTTCAACAAATACATTTATAGTAATAAAAAATGGCACTCCATACAAAATCCTAGTGCATCTGTAAAAAAACAAAATGCACCAGTTAGTTATTCTTTGTAAAAGCACCGACCAAGCAAGATTTTTTTGCATGACCCAGTTCCTTTCCTAAACATTACAGAACCGGGGCATTTGAAAACAAATGAGCACTGACATTATTTGCATTTAATGCCCTGATGCATTATAATTCTTAAAGCACCAATTATTTCATAGAACTAATGCTGCGGTGCTCCAAAATATTGTTTCCACCCCCAATGCATCATTCAAATTAACAACACTGGTTATTTCATATTAGTATCACAATGGTGCATTTATACAATACATGAGAACTGATGCTATAAATTTAAATAAAAGCAAGCAGGTTTACAATTTTTTTTGGATGGCTTGGTGCGGTTCTCGAAAAGTACTTCCCAAGGCATTTTTTAAGGCATAAGTAGTGGGGTGGTATACTTTTCATGCATTAGTGTTGTTTTCATTCAATTACCCGATGCTTTTATTTAAATTTACAACACTGGTGCTTTTATAGTGTTAGTGCATTGGTTCTTTTTCCCCATTAAACGCATCACTAAGAGAAACATATGCTAAAACCTCCGGCCACCAAGATGTTTTTTGTTGTGATTAAGTTCCATTATCAGCTTCACTAAAACATCTTCTACCACAAACATGTGTTGTAGTGGAGTTATGTTTGACATTTTTTTCCAATTTTATAACACTAAACACCTACGTTAAAACCTCCGCTAGAAGGTATTTTCCTTGTAGTGACATTAGGTGTTTTTTCTAGTTAGGGGTGCATTGGCTTCTCTCCCTGCCAAGTTTATCAATGATCCTGCTATGGTGTTTAGGCATGATAGGAGGGGGAGTGTGAGTACTCTAGTGGAGGTATACAGTGTCTAATAAGGAGAAGGAGCTTGCTAAAATTGGGTTTCTATTTAGAATGGCAACCTTGGGTTATAAATAGTCATCTGCCACAAGAAGACTTTAGGTGGGAAAGAAAGCTATAGATTTGAGGGAGAATAGAATGACGTGCACTTGGATAAGGCACTTGCATTTACATAAAGAATTCTTAATTTCATGGTTGTCAAAAATACAATGGGTCCGTTAGTTCTAGATTCATAGGTTTATATTTACCTTATTTCTTTTAATTCAGTTGTGTTACGAATGGTCTCTTGGTTGTGATTTAGGTTTTCTTGTGTATGGTGGATATAAGGAGGGTGGTAGACCCAAGGGATTTTTCCTTTTCATCTAGTATGCCATTCCAGTATGCTTGAATTTGATTGTGGTATGCTGTCACATAAATTTTTGTAGCTTGTCATGGTGGTAGACTATGATGAAGGTCTTGAGGGTGGATATAAGTGGTTGTGTTTGGTGTGTGGAGAAATTTTGGATATCAGAGTCTTGGTTTGGGGTATTGTCTGGAGTGCTTCAAAGAAGGCTTACCTTTCTATTGTTGTTGCCCAGGGTAATTGGAAAAGCCTCTCTGAAGGTGACTGTCTGCACTTTTGTATGATTTTCTTGCTTTCTAATGGCCATGGTGTAATTCTAGATAGCCCTCAAACTTGGGCCTTTGTTACTCTAGGACTTCTCAAAATTTTGGTGCTATTTTATGTGGGTTCTAGCTTAGGTTTTTTCTATTTAATTTTTCCATTTGATAAATTTCAACTATATTGCGATATTCTGGCCCATTTAGCTCTTTGGATGGACGTTGGCCTTAAATGACAATAAGAAGACACCGAAGTTATGATAGGTGAGTGGGGTTTGAACTTACATTGTAGGAGCACTCTTTGACTAAATTTCTTCAGGATTTTGATCACTGATAGTGAGTCCTCCAGCTTTAGGTTTCGTGTTTGTTAGCCACTCACCATGAAAAGGCAACAAATGCAGATCTGCCTAGGAGGGGGGGGTAGTGGAGGACCCTAGGGGCTGATCTGATATTCACCCTATGAGTGACATCAGTTAAATATTTATTGAATGAAGGTATTACAAACTCATGTGATGGTGTGCTCTCTATGTTATTTAAGCAACGGATCGATCATATTGCCAATACACAAACATTTAGATGGAAAGACAATAGAGAAATACAATAAGAAAATACAAGAACACAAAAATTTGATAAGGAGTTCACCCTATTCTCCAAGGCTACATCTTTGGTCTAGATTTCAGTGTTGGCCTTATTTTATTGTGTCTTAAGTAGAGAAATTACAATGCAGGGACTAACTATGAGTCTCCTAAAGCAAGTTTTCTTGGCAGGGTGGTTCTTGTATTCCCCAAGCCACTTGAGTCCACAAACTTCTTCTTCCTACCAGCTCTGTGACCTTTAGTCTATAGTGGAGAGCCCAATGTGGTGCTCAACCCGGATAGATCCTCTCTGGGATGGCTCAGATCTCTCAAGCCTCTAGTGCTCGACACTTCCTCTGGTCAGCTTGGCCCTCTGTCCTCTTTCTGCTTTTGCTTCACTGTCTTCTTCTTCTATTTCAGTCTCTTTGTGTTCATTCCTCCTCTCGGGGTTCTTTCACTGACTCTTCTGTGCTTGTTTTGTCTCTGTTCATGGCTTTTAGCCATTCGTTCCAAGATCATTCGGTTCCTCTTTCGCCTCTTTCAATTCACCTTCTGCAGCTATGCTTGGAGTTCCCTATTCGGCATCACCATCAGTGCTCAGGGAGTGGCCACATGTCCTCCTCTAAACGGCGCCAACCTGCTTCGTTGGTTCATTTCTTTAGTTACGTCATGGATGAAGTCTTCCTCCACCGTGGTGGTCAAACGGACTCCAAATCTTTCTAATACGTGGCCCATTCCTTCGTTGGTTCCACTTCCTCCATCGAGCATGATCTCAGCCATCCGATCTGGGGCCTCCCGACCCAGCACCATATGCACGTTTCATGTGGTTGACTTTCTCGACCAATAGCATGCGATCAACAATGGTTTTCTCTCACCTCCACTTGCCACGCGTCGATTGATGAATGGAATTGCTCCGCTCTCGTCCAAAACCTCTTATCGTTTGAGGGCGCCCCAATCAATACTGCAGATTTTCTAGAGTGAAGGTCTCGCCTTTGTCCTTTAGCGCTTTTCACTTTTCCGTTCGCGGTTCTTCGGCTCCCCCATGCATTTGAGTGCTCAGGCTTCCTCCATTATGGCCCTGTTTGCCCAGCGATGCGCAATTACACGCATTAAAAACCTCCTTATTTTCCCGATTCAGGGCTCTCAGAGGCTACTTTGACCTCCTGCGTAGTCTCCATGGGCCTCAGTGAACGTGCTTTGATCGAGGTCCTCGTCGTTCCACGCTGGCTGTAATTGCCACTGGTTCAGAGTGTTTTTGGTTACTATTTTGGATTCTTTAGAGATTTGTCCAACCTGATACAGTCACGGTCTTTCTGACAGTTCTTTATGGATCCAATTCGGATCACGGCCTTCCCACTGAAAAAGATTTTGGATCACCAAATGTTGGGTTTCAAGCATCGACTAAGTGAGGGTATTTCTTCTCCATTTTTCAATCTCAATCCACTTTGCACTGCTTGGCTTCAAACCTTTGAGCCCAACTCGGAGGTATTCAACATCTCCCCTGCCCGCCGTGCTCACCTTCCTATCTAGCACTGTGTCTTCCTACAATTCATTAAGATATTCAGGTAGCAGGTAATTAGTAGAAGGCAATTGACTCTGCTCTTAAGGGTCCTCAATCATTGAAGGTTCAAACAATCTCAAGCAATCTGCATTTACGACTGAGTAGATGTGCATGTAAGCTGGTAGATCAAGGCCAAAAGCATTTTCACCAATATTCTCAAGTATCCTAAAGGGTCCATACCTGATAGGATTTAGCTTTTTACCTTCACCTTGCATCCTGTCCTTGCTGATATATAGCCAGACTTGGTCTCCAACTTGAAAACTATGCTCCATCTGATGCTTATCACTATCCTTGTACTTAGCCTGCCTCTTTTCCAGCTATTCCTATTCTGCCTGGTGGATCTTCTGAATTTGTTCAATGAACCTAGTTGGCTTGTCCACATCACTATGTCCATCAACCATGGTATCTTTACCAAAGACAAAATCCAAAGGAGACCTTGGTGTGAAACCAAAAAAGGTCTCAAAAGGAGATCTCTGTGTAGAAGAGTGTTTTTCTCTGTTGTAAGGATGCTGCACATAACACAAGTGTTCATCCCAAAGTTTAGGACGTTTGCTGCAATATCCTCTCAGTAACTGGATCACCATCTTGTTTACTACTTCTGTCTGGCCATCTGTTTGTGGATGAAAAGTTGTGCCTTTGTTCAATTTGGTGTCCATCAGTTCCCATAGACTAGACCAAAACTTGCCCACAAATTGGGTGTCTCGATCAGATAAAATGGAAGTGGGTAATCCAAAATGAACTCATACATGTTCAAAGAATAATTTTGCAGTTTGTTCCACTGTAATTTGTTTACTACAAGGTATCAAAATACAAATTTTGTTGAACCTATCCAGAACAACATATAAATAATCATGGCCTTTCCTAGAAATAGGCAGTCCTCCAACAAAATCCATGGAAAAACTTTCCCAAGGGTGAGAAGGAACTGGCAATGGAGTGTACAAGCCTAGTTTTCTATCGCTGGGCTTGCTTTTAGCACACATGGCACACCCTCTTACATAACTAGAAATTGTCTCATTCATTTTCAGCCAATAGCAGAATCTTTGCAGCTATGCCACTGTTTTACTTACACCAAAGTGACTTGATATTAGAGAAGTGTGTGCTTCCCTAATTATCTTTATCCTCTCAGTTTGTGGAATGCAGAGTTTCCCACAACAATATAAGAGTCGTTCCTTCACATGATAGTCCAATTCTTCTACTCTTTTGCCTTGACTCAAAGTTGCATATACATCTTTAAAGTCCATATCCTGAGCATATTGTTCTATGTAGCTTTCATGTAGCACATAATTATGCTTAATTATGGTAGATGCATTTATAATGGGTCTAGATAACATGTATGCAACCTTGTTATGTATGCCCTTTTTATATCTGATGACTAAATGAAACTGTTGTAGAAAACCCATCCATCTATAATGTCTTGATTGCTGCAACTTAGTTTGGGATTGTAGATATTGAAGTGGTTGATGATCAATATGTATTACTGTCTCTTTGCCCATTAAGTAATGTTTCCACTTCTTCACACTTTGAACTAATGCATACAATTCTTTATCATATGTGGGATAGTTAACTACTATAGGATTAAAAGTCTCAGAATGATAACATATGGGTTTACCGTGCTGTGTCAGCACTGCTCCCATGGCATAGTCACTGGCATCAGTTTGGATCTCAAATGGTCTTTATAGATCTGGTAGTGCTAGTACAGGTGTTGTACTAATATTTTCTTTCAAGGTGTCGAAGGCTTTCTGATGTTTGCCTCCCCACTGAAACACCTTATTCAATCCTGTTAAAGCATGTAAGGGAGTTGCAATTGAGGAAAAGTTAGAAATGAACTTCCTCCAATATTGTGCTGCTCCTAAGAAGCTTCTCACTTCTGTAGCAGACATGGTTTTAGGTCAATTCACAATGATTGCCACTTTAGAGGGATCTATTTTCAATTCACCTCCCCCTACTATATGACCCAAGTAGTTTAGAGATGTTTTTCCAAATTCACATTTTCAAAGTTTAACATAATTTTTTTCTCTTTTCAAAACATCTAATGTCTACTTAACATGCTTTAAATGTTCTTCCCACGTTTTGCTAAAAATCAGAGTGTCATCCAGATACACAATAAAAAAATCATCAAGAAAAGGTCTGAGTACGTCATTCATTAATCTCATGAAAGTAGCACAAGCATTAGTTGAGCCAAAAGGCATAACCAGCGATTCATACAATCCCTGCTTTGTTTTGAAAGCAGTCTTCCATGCATCTTGCTCTGCAACTCTGACGTGATGGTATCCATTGTGCAAATCTAGCTTGGTGAAATAAACAACTTCCTTTAATTGATCTAAAAGATCATCTATGCAAGGAAGGGGATAATGTTTTTTTATTGTTATCTTATTTAGTGCTCGGTAATCACTGCACATTCTCCATGAGCCATCTTTCTTTCTCACCAAAATGATTAGCGACCCACATGGTGATGTGCTAGGCCTGATGAACCCTTTCTCGAGCAACTTCTGCACCTGCTTCTTGATTTCAGTATTCTCTAAAGAAGACAACCTGTACATCCCAATGTTAGGCAATGGAACATCTTGCTACAAAATAATATCATGTACTATTCCATTTTTGGGTGGCAGACCTTTAGGTTCATGAAATAAGACATCATACTCTGAAAAAACCTTTTCTATATCAGCTTGTTGTTCAGCATTACAACCCTCAAACACATTGGTTTTATCAGGTTTCTTTTCCTTTACAACCATCAGTAAGAATTGTTTGCATGAATTCATCATTCTTTTCATCTGCCCTGAGTTTATGAGAGTATAATTATTCTTGAGCTTATGAGCTCTTACAAAGTATTCGATTGCATCTTTAACAAGTAGATACTTGTTCTCATCTCTATAGAAAATAGCCTTTCTACCATAGAAGTAAGGACTTCCTAAAAAAATTCCACATATATCCAAAGGAATTATGTCTAACTCAACCTCATCTACAAATGCTGACCTAAAAGAAAACTTGAGTTTGCACTGTCTAGTCACTTGTAGTTGTGCTTTATCATTCAACCATCCTAATGGGTATGGTTTCTTGTGAGGTGTAGTTGCTAATCCAAATTTCTTTACAATTACTTCATAAATTAGATTTACTTGTGAGCCACTATCAAACAAAGTATCAATCTTTTGATTTTTGGAAATAACTCGAATATGGAAAATCTCATGTATTTTTCTCTCATTTTCTTCATCAATAACAGATTGAGCAGAATTACTAGTAGATGCTTCAGAATTCTTACCTTTTAAAGCTATGGCTACTATAGTTGTTTCATCTCCCGAGTTTGATGCCAAATCTTTCTGAATAGCTGTAGCAGTCTTCTTCTTCTTGCCCTCAGACTTCTTAGGTCTTAGATTTGGATGCAGAATCCAACAATGCTCATCATCATGCCCATCCTTTTTACAGTGAGTGCATGAAGCTTTGATTTTCTGTGCAGTGTTAGCCTTCCTCGATTTCCAATTCTGCTTTCTTTTCTCCTTCCTCTTGCTTACAATGGGTTGGGATGGTCCCCCAACTTCTAGATTTCCATTCTTTCCTCTAGCTTCTAGATGAGTAGCTTGTACAGATACCACATCTATAATAGTGGGATTAAACATGAGGATGATATGCCACATGTAGCTTTGTAGACCACCAATGCACTTCAAAAGAGTTTCTGGTGAGTCTAATGGAATACCCAACATCAAATCTCTCTTTCTAAATTCCTAAGTATACCCTTGCACACTTTTCCCTTTCAATTGTCGAAGAGTTTGCCAACTCATCATGGCTTGTTGCGTGTAGGCCAATGGATAGAACTGCTTTTTGATTGCAGCAACAAATTCACTCCAGACAGAGATGGCCTTACCATGTCTTTTCATATCATCTTGGGTTCTGCCTTCCCACCAAACCAAGGTAGTGCCTCCTAGGCATAGGCTTGCCAGCTAAATCTTACTCTTTTCTAAGTCTATGTTCTGTACTCTGCAATACACATCAATTTGTCTAATCCAATTGTCGAACTTTTCAGCATTTAGCTCTCCATCATATATAGGAAAATAAAATTTAACATCTAGCTTAATCAAAGATGCTTTCTTATTATGCACAGGGATATTAGGAGGTATGCAAAGGCTTTCCTCTTTCCCCTTTCCTTTGTAGTGGTCATGGAAGTGAGACTCATCTTCTTCTTTATCTTGTTTAGAACCTGATGAATCTTTGACCTTATGCTTTCTAAAGTCCCTATACATTTCTTCTACCATAGACTTTATAGCTAGGAAACTCTCTATGAATTGAGGGTCTGGCCCTACAGAACATTCCCCTGACATTGTCTTCCGAGGATAGACTCTCCCAATTTCAGGATTAGTTTCCACCAACTCTCCTTCTCCTAATTTGAGCTTTGATATCGTGTGGATTCAAAGCTAAACGAACACAAACTTGTATAACCTTACAACCTAGAGCTCTGATACCACTTGATCTGATATTCACCCTATGAGTGACATCAGTTAAAGATTTATTGAATGAAGGTATTATAGACTCATGAGTTGGTGTGTGCTCTGTGTTATTTAAGCAAAGAATCAATCAAATTGCCAATACATAGACATTTATATGGAAAAGCAACAAAGAAATATAGTAAGAAAATACAAGAACACAAAAATTTAATAAGGATTTCACCCTATTCTCCAGGGCTACATCTCCGGTCCAGCTTTTAGTGGTGGCCTTATTTTATTGTGTCTTAAGTAGATAAATTACAATGTAAGGACTAACTATGAGTCTCCTGAAGCAGGTTTTATTGGCAGGTGGTTCTTGGATTCCCCAAGCCACTTGAGTGCACAAACTTCTTCTTCCTACCAGATCTGTGACCTTTTGGTCTACAGTGGAGAGCCCAATGTGGTGCTTAGCCCGGAAAGATCCTCTCTTGTATGGTTCAGATCTCTCAAGTCTCTGGTGCTCGATGTTGCCTCTGGTCAGCTCAGCCCTCTGTCCTCTTTCTACTTTTGCTTCACTATCTTCTCCCTCTGTTTCTATGTCTTCGTGTTCAGTCCTCCTCTCGGGGTTCTCTGACTGACTCTTCTATGTCTATTTTGTCTTTTTTCATGGATTTTAGCCATTTGTTCCAAGATCATTTGGTTCCTCTTACACCTCTGTCGATTCACCTTCTGCAGCTGCACTTGGAGTTCCCTATTCGGCGTCATCATCAGCTCTCAAGAAGTGGCCACATGTCCTCCTCTAAACGATGCCAGCCTGCTTCGTCTTTTCATTTCTTCAGTTACATCATGGATGAAGTCTTCCTCCATCGTGGTGGTCAAACAAACTCTAAATATTTCTAAAACGTGGCTCATTCCTTCGTCAGTTCCGCTTCCTCCATCGGGTGCGATCTCAACTGTCCGATCTAGGGCCTCCCGATCTGATGCCATACGCATGTTTCACGCGGTTGACTTGCTCGACCGATAGCACACAATCAATGGTGTTTTTCTCTCACCTCCACTTGCCACGCATTGATCGATGAACGGAATCACTCTGCTCTTGTCCAAAAACGATTACTGTTTGAGGGCGCCCCGATTAATACTGTAGGCTTTCTAGAGCACGGGTCCCGCCTTTGTCCTTTAGCACTTTTTTCTTTTCTGTCCTTAGTTCTCTGGCTCCCCCATGCGTCTGAGTGCTCGGGCTTCCTCCATTATGGCCCTGTTCACCCAGATAATCTAAGCACTAATCGTGCATCAAAAACCTCCTTATTTTCCTGATCTGGGGCTCCTAGGGGCTAATTTGACCTCTTACACAGTCTCCATGGGCCTCGGTCAGCACGTTTTGACCGAGGTCCTCGTCATTCCACACTGGCTACCATTGCCACTGGTTCAGGGTGTTTTTGGTCATTGTTTTGTATTCTTTAGAGATTTTTCCAACCTGATACAGTCACGGTCTTTCCGACAGTTCTTTATGGATCCAATTTGGATCAGGGGTGGAACTAAGAATAACAACTTGCTAGGGAGGCAGAAGAATCTTTCCAATCCACAATCCTTGAATATATTAGAAACTAGATGTAGCATTTAGAGGAAATCAATGCCAAGTGTCAACATGCATTGTCTGACACTAAGCTACTTAAGGAATTCAAACTACTTATTACAAACCCATGACACACTAATGGTCACTGCAATCAATATCACTAGGCCTTGTTCATGTATTGGAAAATTAAAACTTTAATGGGTTGGATTTTAATGAAAACATAGGCTGATTAGCATGGCATATTTTCTCACTTGGCTAATGTAAAAGGGAGCAACAAAATATGTGTTTTCACATGAAGAGAATGGACAACTGATTGGCCAAGATTGAGTGACACAGTCCATGTTTGGCTATGTCACCTGTAACTCCAAGTTCCAGTGCTCAAGATCCTAAACCTATTAACTCATTGTACTGATGTGTTTGATGGTGTTTGTTGGTTTTTTCTGTTATAGTGATAGGCTTATTAACTCTTTGGTGTTGCTACTACAAATGCATCTCTTTAAGTTTTGGACATGTTATTTCATAAAAAAGTGGTTAAAAACCTATTTTCCCATTGAGCAGGTTGAGACCACTTGTCGTAATGTTGTAGGAGAGTGCTTGAGATATTGATGTAATGATTCTTTGATTTTGGTAATATAAGGAGACACCCAACTTAAAAAGGGAAGTCATGTTTCCATTCAATTTTTATTTATGACATTAAATTCTTATTGGTTATTGTTACTTTTCTATGTTTTTATTGTTACATGTTTTTCTTAGTGTATATATATGTTTGTTGGAAAATAAGAAAATACTAAGGGGAGGGGGGAGGATGAATCAGTGTTGTGGGGATTTTTCCAATTTACAAACTTTTGTTCACTTTGTGTAAGAAAAATAGCACACCATTTAGTACTTCAACAATTAATTGAAATGATCATGATAAGGAACAATATCAACAACCACAATGGAACACACAAGGAACACATAAATTCTTCAAAACTTCTCTTTTATTACTTTACAAGGAAGTTACAACTTGCTACTACATTTTTCTGGATACAACTAACATGAAGCTTCAACTCCTTGATTTATAAACTACAACTTAAAGTAGCTACAACCCCTTACTATTTACCAACACCCAATGGAAGGAGAAAAAACCCCTAATGTGCAAGCTACAACTTGCTTGACACTCATTAGTTCATTTCTCATCCATTTTCATACTACATCCATGAATGCCAACTCTGCCTTCAAAATAAAACAATTTCTCTTCAATCACCAGTACCTTCAACAATCTCTGATTACTGATAACACCAATAATTTCTTCTCACACAAAATTTTCCACACAAACTCTTGTAACCAATCTATTGGCTCAAACCTACTTATAAAGAGTTTGGCTTGATATTTTTGGCTTCCTTTCTTTTCTTGTATTGCTGCATGAATCCATATATTTTTTTTCCTTTTTCTTTTTTATTTCAATCCACTGACTGCTGGGTGTGGAGCCTGATTATGTTCTTTATTAAGAGGTATTGCCACATTGGACCCCAGTTCGTAATATGGCGGCAGCGCTGCCCGTAAAATGTGCATCGCTAGGGGGGTCCAGTGGGGGCGGGCGACGACGATTATTTGGAGCCCCCGCTGGCAGGGTATTGGGGGTAGTACCCACGAAGCTAAAAATAGATGTAAAATTGCCTTGTAAAATGTTGTAATTTCGTAGTCAATCTGGGCCATTCATTAGGAGGAGATATGACGGTAGAAGTTATGTTTAATTTAGGGTTTTTTGCCCTAGAAGGAAACCCCTTGCTATATATGAGGGAATTGTATTGCATCTATGTAGATTTGTATTCTGAGTGAGAAAGAGAGAGGAGATTGTGTGAGAGCGAAGAGGGAATTACAACGGATCTGTTGTAGGCTGTATCTCTTCATTTTGCTGGATAATATAAAATGAGGGACTGGCTATTTCTCCATGGACGTAGCCCAAATTTGGTGAACCATGTATATATGTGTCTTTCTTGTTTTATGTGTTTATATTTATGAAATATATTTTATTTGTTCCATTGCTCTGTAATATATAATTTTCTAACAACTGGTATCAGAACCGAAGGTCTATTTTGCTGATAAACTTGCAGGAGAGAAGGGTTCCTGGTTCGAGTGGGAGCAATGGGGAAGATGGTAGGTTTAGGGTCGAAATATTTAATGGCCAAAACTACCAACTATGGAAGATGCAGATGGAAGATTATCTGTATCAGAAAGATCTGTACCTACCATTGAGCAGAAAGACAAAGAAGCCAACAAGTATGACAGACACGTAATGTAGTATTCTCGACAAAAAGGCACTTGGAACAATACATCTGTGCCTAGCGGTGTTGGTAGCCTTTAATATGTCAAAAGAAACGACAATAAAGGGTTTAATTTCGGCATTGGAAAAACTATATGAAAAACCCTCGGCCTCAAATAAGGTATTTATTATGAAGCGTTTATTTAATATGAAGATGTCAAAAGGTGGATTTGTTGCTGATCATTTAAACGAATTTAATACAGATACCAGTCAATTAAGTTATGTAGGGGTAACTTTTGATGATGAAGCTAGGGCTTTGTTATTTCTATGCTCATTGTTAGAAAGTTGGAATGGTTTAGTTATGGTCATTAGTAACTCTGTCTCTAGATTTAGTACTTTAAAGTTTGATGATGTTGTCGGTGCAATCCATAGCGAGGAAATGCAATGGAAAAACTCTGGTGAGACATCAGGTAATGCTTTGACTGTAGAGAGTAGGGGAAAAAATGGAAAGAGGAAAGAGCCCAGGAAAAACCAAGTCCAGATTAGGGATAGCCAGCTGGATATGCGGGAAGAAAGGACACCTGAAGAAACACTGCAAGTCTTGGAAGGGAAAAGGAGACACGCAACAAGAAAAAAATCATGAAGCGAACGTGACAGGTGATGTGTTGCAAGGTGCTTTGATTCTTTCATTAGAAAATATTATTGATGCCTGGGTGGTAGATTTAGGGGCCTCAATCCATGCCACAGTTGATAGGAAACATTTTCATGATTATGTTCAAAGAGATTTTGGATAGGTTTGATTGGTGATGATAGACCCTGTAAAGTCATTGAAATGGGTATAGTTTTTATAAAACAACAAAATGGAAATCAATGGTTGTTGAAGGAGGTAAGGCATGTTCCAGATCTAAAGAAAAATCTAATTTCAACAGGGCAGATGGGAGGTGGAGGCTGTGTGACTACTTTTACAGATAAAACATGGAAGGGTAGTAAAGGATCCCTGATAATAACAAAGGAGAAAATGTTGGTACATCGCATTTATGCAATGGTATTTCTAATACTGTTAATTATTTAACCTCTACAGGGCAGATACAACATTGTGGCATCAAGGCTTGGGCACATGAGTGAGAAGGGGATGCAGATCCTTCACTCAAGAAATTTTTTTCCAGGTTTGATGCATGTTGATTTAAAATTCTGTGAGAATTATGTTATGGAAAACAGAAGAGAGTCAGATTCCTCAGAGTTGGGAAAGAAAATAAGAGCAGAAAATTAGAGCTTGTGCATACAGATGTATGGGGAACAGCTTAGGTATCATCTCTTGGTGGCTCTCGTTATTATGTTACTTTTATTGATGATGCATCTAGAAAAACATGGATTTATTGTATTATAAATAAATTTGATGTATTTGATACTTTCAAGAAATGGAAAGATTTGTTTGAAAATGAGACAGGAAAAAGGTTGAAGTGTCTCAGATCAGATAATGGAGGTGAATATTGCAGCAAAGAGTTTGATAGGTATTTTTGAGAGAATGGAATTCGTAGAGAAAAGATAGTTCCAAGAACACCACAAGGAAATGGTGTGTCAGAAAGGATGAACATGACAATCATGGAGCATGCAAGGTGCATGATATTGCATGCAGGATTACCTTTACAATTTTGTGTAGTTGCTGTAGATATTGTTTTTTAACTAATAAACAGAGGGCCTTCAAGTTCCTTGGATGGCAGTATGCCAGAGGAGGCATGGATAGGTAAAAAGGTAAACTACCCATTTTTAAAGACTTTTGGTTGTGATGCATTTGTCCACATCAATAAAGAAAATAGAACAAAGATTGAGGAAAAATCAAAGAAATGTACCTTTATTGGATAAGCTGTTAATGATTTTGGTTATTGCTTTTACGATTATGAAAAACACAAAATCATTAGGAGCAAAGACGTCAGATTCAATGAAAAGGTTTTGTATAAGGATAAGATGCAGGAAAACAAATAGGGAAAAGAAAATAGAAAATACATAGTGCTTGATGAGATCACAAAAGAAGTGAAGGTGCCTAAAAATCATAATGATCAACGACCATAACATCAACAATAGCAACCGCAACAGCAACAAGCACCTCAAACACCTGAAAGTGGTGTTAGAAGATCAACCAGGATAGGTAGAGCCCCTGAACGATACTCTCCTTCATTATATTATGTATTGTTAACTGATTCTTGTGAACTAGAATGTTATGAAGAAGCAGTGCAGGTAGAAACCAGGAAGAAGTGGGAGCAAGCCATGAAAGAAGAGATGGACTCCTTAGCACATAGCTAGACTTGGGACTTAGTCAGGTTTCCTACAGGAAAAACAACATTGTAGAATAAATGGGTTTACAGGTTGAAGGAAGAAGATGGAGGTAGAAAAATGTATAAATCTAGACTTGTGGTGAAGGGGTTTACACAGAAAAAAAGGTATAGACTTTGATGAGATATTTTCTCTTGTTGTTAAAATGACTTCAATCATAACTATTTTAAGTCTAGTAGCAGTTGAATATTTGCATCTTGAGTAGTTATATGTAAACACAACCTTTCTCCATGGGGATTTGGAGGAAGAGATATATATGCAACAACCACAAGGATATGAGGTAAAAGGGAAGGAGAAACTAGTGTGCAGGTTGAAGAAGAGTTTGTATGGCTTAAAACAGGCTCCAAGGCAGTGGTATCTAAAGTTTGATAGGTTTATGTCTGAACAAGGTTATACTAGATGTCATTCTGATCATTGTGTTTATCTTAAAAGAAAAAATGATATTGTTATTGCATGTAGATGACATGCTTGTTGTAGGTTCTAACATGTAGGAAATAAATGTGCTCAAAAGAAAATTGGAAAACTCATTTGCAATGAAGTATTTGGGTGTTGCAAAATAAATCCTTGGTATGAGAATGACTAGAGACAGGAAGAATCGAAAATTAACATTGTCTCAGAGGGGGTACATAGAAAAGGTGTTGAAAAGATTTAATATGCAGAATGAAAAACCAATTATTATACCTTTGGCTAGCCATTTCAAACTAAGCAAGGAGGTGCGTCCCAAGACTCAGGAAGAATGGATTATACGTCTAAATTTCCATATGCATCAACAATTGGAAGCTTAATGTATGCAATGGTCTGCACAAGGCCTGATATTTCACATGGAGTTGGATTTGTAAGAAGGTACATGAAAAATCCAGGTAAAGAACATTGGATGGAGGTGAAGTGGATTCTCAGGTATTTGAGAGGTACTACAAATCAAGCATTATGCTTTGGTGGTTAAAAAATTGCTTTATAGGGATATGTTGATGCAGATATGGTGGGTGACAGAGATAACAGGAGGAGCACCACAGGGTATGTGTTTACAGTAGGTGGAACAACTGTCAGTTGGATTTCAAAACTGTAACGTGTTGTTGCACTCTCAACAACGGAAGTAGAGTATGTTGCTGTTATAGAGGCTAGTAAAGAAATGATTTGGTTACAAAGGTTTCTGGATGAATTGCGTAAGAAGCAGGAGTTGGGTAGGTTATAAAGTGATAGATAGAGTGCCATACATCTTGCAAAGAACTTTTCATTTCATTCCAAGACTAAACATATATAGCTCAAGTACCATTTCATACGGTTAGTGTTGGAAGATGGACAGTTGAAGCTGGAAAAGATACACACTAGCCAGAATCCTACAAATATGTTAACAAAAGTTGTAACCAGGGAGAAACTGAGATTTTGCTCAATTTCAATTAGTCTTCAAGTATGATGAAGAAGATGAGAAACAACCAGGTCCAAATTGGAGTCATTGTCCAGCAAATGAAGCAGCGGTGGAGTTTCTATAATCATTCTCCAAGTGGGAGATTGTTGGGTGTGGAGCCTGATTATCTTCTTTATTCAGAGGTATCGCCGCATTGAACCCCAGTTCATAATCTAGCAGCAGAGCCACTCATAGAATGTGTGCCGCCATGGGGGACGACGACGATTTTTTGGAGCCCCCCCTGGTGGGGAGTTGGGGGCAGTGCCCCCAAAGCTAAAAATAGATGTAAAATTGCCTTGTAAAATGTTGTAATTTCGTAGTGAATGTGTGCCATTCATTAGGTAGAGATTTGACAGTAGAAGTTATGTTTAATTTAGGGCTTTTTTCCCTAGAAGGAAACCCCTCGCTATATATGAGGGAATTGTATTGCGTCTATGAAGATTTGTATTCTGAGCGAGAAAGAGAGGAGATTGTGTGAGAGTGAAGAGGGAATTACAATGGATATGTTGTAGGTTGTATCTCTTCATTTTGTTGGATAATATAAAAGGAAGGACTGGTTGTTTCTCCATGGACGTAGCCCAAATTGGGTGAACCACATATATTCGTGTTTCTCTTGTTTTATGTGTTTTATGTGTTTATATTTCTGTAATATATTTTATGTGTTCCATTGCTTTGTAATATATAATTTTCTAATAATAAATGTGTTCACCATGTCTTAATACTTCAACCAACCTTTTATCTATGTTAAACTGAGTTTATTGCCTTATTTTAGGAATTCTTCCTTTTTAACAGGGTTTAGTGATATTTTACTATTTTTGGCTACAACTAGTTTTGGCATAGCTGCCAAAAAAACCACTAAACAATTGATTTCAAACACTGTCGACTTGCTCATGTGCCTAAAGCACTTAACATAGGCCCAAATTATTTTAAATATACCGTTGCTTCCAAATATGAACTCCATGGGCTTTTTAATTTTATTTCCCAAAGGCTTAACAATACTGCCAAATTGACATTCACAACCCCTTTTTATTTTCTTAAAGAAATGTTGCCAAAACATCCGAATTTTGCCTTAAGACTCTTCCGTTGGCACTGACTGTTTTTCCATCATATAACGAAGTCCCTTGATGTCTTCTTAAGGCTTCAGGTGCTTAGCCTATTTGGGCCTACAAGGGCTGAAACTCCTTTGCAAAACCTCCATGCCCTTGGTCCTTTGAACTGAATGGAACGTTGTGTGGGTGCTTAGCCTGTAGCTCTCTCTATCCCGACACTTTTAAACTTGGGCATTCTATTAATTCCTCCGAGCTCATTCTAGTAGCCCTTGCTGTAATTGGGTTCCACCAGGTGCATTTTTATTGGATGCTACTAACTGCCTGTCATTGTTACATGTCCCGACTCTTTCCCTTCTAACGTCTTCCTTAGTTGTTTTAGAGTCGGTCTTGTCAGTCCTCCTCAGAGATCAAAACCCTTTTTGCATTTCATTTTTAGGTGTCCCATTCTGCTCGATCACCTGGATTCCATTTAGGAGCATGTCATATTCTGACGGAAGGACCTGGCCACTCATTTATCCCTCATGCCACGTCCTGCTGGCTCAGCTCTGTTTATTAAATTTCATTAAGACAGTCTTGAAATCATTTACAGTCTTGTTTTTATTTCTTGATAAGAAAATATTCAACTTGGTCATTAGGTCTAGGGTTTGCAAACTGTTGTTCTCAAAGTGCTTCAATAATACTTACAGGCTAGAGGAAGGTTCAATAATTCACTCAAATGATGTTTCTGAGCAAGAAAAGATGAATTTTGGAAAAACGAGAGAGGTTTTAGAGAAATGTCAAAAATACAATTGCCTCGGGAGAGTTGATGCACCTCTAAAGTGACCTTGGGAAAATCAAGTTTTCTCCTAGCTTGGTTAGCCAAATGACTTGCTTGATGAGTAAAATGATAACTAGACACAAGGAGCCTTCCGATGAGCTATAATGAACTCAATTTGGAGTTGAGGAACACCTTCAAAAGTTGACTGCAATAGCAGTCTGCCTTGAGGCAGACTCATTTGGCACATTTTGACCAGTCTTGGGAGATTTGATTTTTTATAGGGAAAATGAACTCCAAATTGAAAAATTCCAGTTGGGTTGGAAATTAGACTCAAATAAATTTCCAATGAGCTATCCTGTGCCCAATTTGAACACCAGGAAGCCTCCAAACGTCTCCTGTAAAAGGCGCTACACACAGGCTCTATGTGTCGTGCCTCAAGCCCAATGCGGCGCGCCACTTCCCTATGCGCCGCGCACGTGGCGCGAGCTCTTTCTAGGGAGCTCCAAATTGAAAAAATTTTACATCATTGGATTTGGCATGAAAAATCATGACTGATGGTGAATGGCCAAGAAATTTTGGCAAGTTTTGAGTCCCGAGACCTCTCTATCGGTCGTTTGGGTGGAAAATGTAACGCTGGCAAACGATTGGCTCTTCAACTTCAGTTCATTAATGATGATTAAACGACTCCCTATATTCATCGATTTTATTTCCCAATTCTGAGCTTATTTATTGTATTGAAAGTCATTTGTAAAGGGTTGGAGTTTCTGGGAATAGTGTGGGGAAAAACTCAGCTATTCACTGTACAGCTTGGCTAGGAGATTAATGAAAAATGATGCAGCTCTGATTTATGAGATTCCTGTGGCGTGAGTTTTAGAAATATGTTTCTTCTCTGTTTCGTATGTAACTTGTAATTTTTTAGAGTTCATTCATATTCATTTCCAGTTGAATGTTTTTTAAGTAGGAAAGGTAGAATCCAAATTTATTGCTCTGCCTTGGAAAACATTCATCCTTTGTGTTTCTTCTTCTGTGTGAAAAGGATTCATGCGTATGCCCTTCTCAGCTTTCTCAGCAGTCTTTCCACTCCATATTATTTAAATCTGATTGCAAAACTTCCTGCCTATCTTGCCTCACGAACTATTCTGTGTCCTCGATTTAATTTCCTAGCTCATGCGGTCCTTTGGTCCCACACAGCCCAGAAAATTCGTTCATTCAAAAATCACCTTTTTTCATATCTGTTTACTAGCCTAAAATCAGTATCCATTTTAAGTCATTCTCAGACCCTATTTGTTTATCCTTCTCTAAGTGTGACCCGAAGAGAGCCCTCTCCTGTTCTGGTAGGGCTAGCTACCAGACTGAGCGTGGTTTGTGGTTACCCTGAATTTTGCCTTCCTTCAGCCTAAGGTAGATTTAGGCTCTAACATAGTGGCGACTCCACTGGGGACGAAAATGGTTTGCTTGAAGATTGTCTTGCCCCAGTACATGTATTAATTTCAAATATGATGGTTGATGGTGGACAATGATCAGACAGAAGACAGTTGAAACCATTCACTTGGTGACTCCATTCACTGAAGAATCCAGCAATCGGTGCTTCATGGTGACTCCACTGGAGGACTAACTCTTTCTCTGCGAAAATGGAAGGATCTTACAAAAAGTTTGGGTATCCAAAGTGGAATGGTATTCAGGACCTACTCTTCTTTCTTGTGAATTACTTCTTTGCTGTTCTTGAAGCTGTCCTGAAAGTTTTTCAGAACTTGTTGTATGATAAAGGTGATCAAAATCGTCAGTCGACCCATTCAAAAAGCATAAATACTAAGTTTCCCTTTGATCCTGGCCTCCTTACTTTTCCTACATCTTATGATTATTCTCTGAAAGTGATGAGCCTAAAGAATACAAAACTGATCCCATAGCTCTTGTATATATTCCTACAGCTGTTATAATCCCAGATAGGTATAAACCTCTTGTTTTACCTTCTGTTCTTCATGCTTTCCCCAAAAACCATGATCTATACTTTCCAAGATTTGATGGTGAATGTAAGAATGTCAATGCTGAGCAACATGTGCAGAATGTTGAGACTTTTCTAGACCTTTTTGAAATTGATGAAGAAGATGTCAGTATAAGGCTTTTTGCTCTTTCTTTGCGAGGAAAAGTCAAGAGTTGGTTCAAAGCCTTGCCTGATGCGAGCATCATAGATTTATAGCAGTTCATCAAAGTTTTTCTTGACAAGTGGAGGATCAGACAGAACCTTTTCCTTATCGTAGAAGAGTATAATCAACTGAAAAGACTACCAGGGGAGACAGTACAAAAATTTTCAGATAGATTTAATCAAGTTTATTATTCAATGCCGGTTGATATAAGACCCCCTCCTAGATCTGCTCTCTTGCATTACCCGGGTGCCTTTGATCCAGAAATGGAGTTTCAACTGGGAGAAAAGAATGTCGTAACACTTGAAGAGATGCAGAAAAGTGCAGTAAATGTAGAGGCTCACTTGCTGATCAGAAGGGCAAGGTTGAAAGAAGAAGAGATGAAAAATGTGAATCCAGAGAAAATGACACCTTCAGAGGAAAAGCTCGACATTTTGGTGAGTGTAGTAGAAGAGATGGTGCGGAAAATGACTGCAAAAAATGAAAATGACGTTCATGAACAAGTGGCTTATCCAAAACATATTATTTCTTATCTCAGTTGTCATAAGGATTTTTTTGTAGATCATCTGGGAGAAGAAAGACCTGTTGATATGACATGTATGCTTGATGATGTGTTTTATACTGACGATTTTCCTCAGTTTGAACAGTATGATGATGATGATTATGCTCTCCAAACAGGAGTTAATCTTGCAAACAAATCAGCAGCTAGTTTGTGGGATGAGGAAGTTCACTTACAGAAGCTTGGGTACAGTGATCAAACGATGCATATCAGCTATGGAAATGATGAGGAAAGTGCAGTAGGTTTTGAAGTATGTGAAGGATCTTTGCCTTTTTTCTTTGATTCATGTCAGTTCATCAGAGACAATTTCCATGCAATCAGATGTTAGCTGTCGACCGGTCTTGATTTGGATCATCTTGAGGGTGATGAAAACTTTGTTCCAGACTTCTTATATTTAGAGTTCCAGCCCCCAAATTCCATTAATTTTCAAGTTGCAGATGAAGACATGGAAGCTGGCACATGCGATCAAATGATACAAGAAGATTCCTTACCTTTCTCTTTTGAATCATTTCATCTTTTGAGGGGTAAATTGCATAGTAAATCTTCAAATGAGCAGCCTGTAGGAAATCAACAATCTCTCAGTTTTAATGTTGAGGATGAGACAAATGGTGAAATTCTTGAGCAAGTTGTTAATAAGAAATCTCCCCTTGAAATGATTGATGAAATCATTTTGGATATAAAACCCTCTCTAGCACCAGATTTGTAGCCACCAAACATAGTTGAAGGTCAGATTATAGATGAAGGTGTGGCAGCCGAAATACATGATCTAATGATGCAAGAGGATTCTATACCCTTTTGTTTCGAAGTATTTCAGTTTATAAGGCATAATCTTCGTAATATCTCAAAAGAAAAAGATGAATAGCCAATAGGATGTCATACAGTTTCAATAGATACATCGCAACAGTCCCCTCAAGTTTTGATGATCCTTTTGCTCATGTTAGATTCTGTTTGCTGTAAAAATTCTTCTCCATCATCCAAACATGTGACAAAAGAGAATGTTGATAATCATCTGTTTCAAGGGTCACCTTCATTGTCTTGTTTAACAGATTGTTCATTTCATAGCCCATACCAAAGTTTGCAGTCATATGAGGAGATTGATAAAGGAGGATTTGGTTCTGTTTGGAATCAGCAACAGAGTTTGGTTCTTCATGAAATTCAGGATCCTTTTGATAGCCTACTGCTATCACCAAAGAAAGACATCACAGATGTGAGGAAAATTTTAATATCCAGCTATGAAGATTACTTGGACCAGAGCAGTAATGTGTTAATGGAAATCAATGGTGATGCTTATGAAGATCCTTTTGCAGTATTCTTGAACTCATCCAGCCAATTCATGCTTTGCAAGTTTGTTAGTAGTGAACTTGATTCCAGGTTTCCATGGGAGTTGCCTTTCGATTCTTCCCTTTTCCTGCGCATCAGAAAGCATTTGGGAAGAAATCAAATATCAGCCATGATGCTTACCTGGTTGCATTGGCTATTTCATCTCACTTAATCGGGTGGTGGAAAGAGTAATTAGGGTAGGTTTGCTAAATAAGCTCAAATATGAGCATCTTTCCAGTTTCTTAGTTAGGATTTAGTCATGTCTGGTTTTATTATGGTTTTCAGTTTGAGTCTTCAGTCAGAGTCCGTCTGCATAATGTCAATTTCCATGTTTTGGTTCCATAGCCCAATGGATGAAAGGCACTGTCTGCTCTCCCAAAGATCTGCAGTTCTTGGCACCTCCAGGGAGCTACCATCCCCCATTGGAGCCAATGTTAGAGTCGGTCTTTTTAGTCCTCCTCAAAGATCAAAAATATTTTTTCATTTCATTTTTAGGTCTCCCATTCTGCTCGATCACCTGCATTCCATTTAGGAGCATGCCATATTCTGACGGAAGGACCTGGTCACTCATTTATCCCTCATGCCATGTCCTGTTGGCTCAAATCTGTTTATTAAAGTTCATTAAGACAGCCTTGAAATCATTTACAATCTTGTTTTTATCGCTTGATAAGAAAAGAGTCAACTTGGTCATTAGGTCTAGGGTTTGCAAATTTTTGTTCTCAAAGTGCTTCAATAATACTTGCAGGCCAGAGGAAGGTTCAATAATTCACTCAAATGATGTTTCTGAGCAAGAAAAGATGAATTTTGGAAAACTAAGAGAGTTTTTTGTCCATAATATGCCAAGGAAGAAAACCCTCCTTCAATTTTTACATAGGTGGCATGGTTTTATATAAATGTCAAAAATACAATTGCCTCGAGAGAATTGATGCACCTCTAAAGTGACCTTGGGAAAATCAAGTTTTCTCCTAGCTTGGTTAGCCAAATGACTTGCTTAATGAGTAAAATGATAACTAGACCCAAAGAGCCTTCCAATTAGCTATCATGAGCTCAATTTGGAGTTGATGAACACCTTCAAAAGTTGACTTCAACAGCACTCTGCCTTGAGGTAACCTCATTTGGCACATTTTGAACAGTCTTGGGAGATTTGATTTTTGACAGGGAAAATGAACACTAAATTGAAAAATTCTAGTTGGGTTGGAAATTAGACTCAAATACCTTTGCAACAAGCTATCCTATGCCCAATGTGGACACCAGGAAGGCCTCCAAAAGTCTCCTACAAAAAGCGCTACGCACAGGGTCTATGCACCGTGCCACTTCCCTATGCGCCGCGCACGTGGCGCGCGCTTTTGCTAGGGAGATCCAGATTGAAAAAAGTTTACATCATTATATTTGGCATGAAAAATCATGTCTGATGGTGCATGGCCAAGAAATTTGGGCAAGTTTTGAGTCCCGAGACCTCTCCATCGGTCGTTTGGGTGGAAAATGTAACGCTGGCAAACGGTTGGCTCTTCAGCTTCAGTTCATTAATGATGATTAAACAACTCCCTATATTCATCAATTTTCTTTCCCACTTTTGAGCTTATTTATTTTATTGAAAGTCATTTGTAAAGTGTTGGAGTTTTTGGGAATAGTGTGGGGAAAAAACTCAGCTATTCACTGTACAACTTGGCTAGGAGATTAATGAAAAATGATGCAGCTCTGATTTATGAGATTCCTGTGGCGTGAGTTTTAGCAATATGTTTCTTCTCTGTTTCATAAGTAACTTGTAATGTTTTTCAGTTCATTCATATTCATTTCTAGTTGAATGTTTTTTAAGTAGGAAAGGTAGAATCCAAATTTATTGCTCTGCCTTGGAAAACATTCATCCTTTGTGTTTCTTCTTCTGTCTGAAAAGGATTCATGTGTATGCCCTTCTCAACTTTCTCAGCAGTCGTTCCACCCCATATTATTTAAATCTGATTGCTAAACTTCTTGCCTATCTTGCCTCACGAACTATTCAATGTCTTCGATTTAATTTCCCAACTCATGCGGTCCTTTGGTCCCACACAGCCCAGAAAATTCAGTCATTCAAAAGTTGCCTTTTTTCATATCTATTTACTAGCCTAAAATCAGTATCCATTTTAAGTAATTCTCAGACCCTATTTGTTTATTCTTCACTGAGCGTGACCCAGAGAGAGCCCTCTGCTGTTTTGGTAGGGCTAGCTACCAAACTAAGCATGGTTTGTGGTTACCCTAAATTTTTCCTTCCTTCAGCCTAAGGCAGATTTAGGCTCTAACAAGTTGCACCCTTTATAAACCATCGGGATAGGCCTTGCGATCTTAGATGTCATACGGGGTCCTCGAGGCCTCAATCTCATTGGTCCACACTCTGTCGCCCAGACTGTCTCCATGTCCCGGTGCTTTCCTCCTAGCACATTTTTGGCTGCACCTTAATATTATTCCAAGCTCTCTCTTTCCAGATGATGTCATGTTGACATCACCCAAGCCATGTATCGACCACTGCTTAGTCGACGTGTCACTCAAAAATCAGCTTTTTGGGTGCCCAAAAACTCCAAATCTCGTTGCCATGTGTGACACTCTCATTGCGTGGTTACGAACATTACATTTGACCAATTAAACAATAAAACTTATCCCTTGTCAGAGAGGAGAGAGAAAAGGTCTCGAGGCCTTGATTTTCAACATTTTCCTTTGTAAAATTTTCAAAGGGTTCCCTGATTTTTCTTTTGTTTTGTTCCAATGTCCTCTAGGCCAGCTCTTCTTTGGTCTCTACTTTGTTAGTTCTTTTCAGGAAATCCTTTACATTGGTATAGACTCTTGTGGGTTGATTTTTTATGTGGGGGCCTCTTGCTTGAGCCATCTGCCAATGAAATTCCTCCACAGCACTGTTGTACGATCCAATGTGTCACGACTCCTACCTCCTGACACTTCCTCTATGCGCAAATAAAAACTTATGAAATTATGCCATCAGGCTTATACGGTCAGGATGGCATCATATGATGTTTTCATCCCACCCATTTCATCCCAAAGCTTAAGCTTTTTGTACCATATGATTTCTACGGGTTGTTACCCCCGGGCTTCCTCCACCAGGTGGGTTCCACCAATGGTCAATGAAAAGCACTCCCGCTACTGCATTATTGCACCAAGTCAACTTGATCCTCTTTTGACCACTCCGTTATCATTGCTGCTATCTTTTTATGCTTCGCTAACCTTGGATATGCGCCAAAAGAGTCTCTAACCTACTTATCTGTGCAAATATTGACTTTTGAGG